>CM076608.1:58656495-59202395 GCA_038502775.1 Hippodamia convergens
AGTTAGGATGTAATGCTCTGTTGTTTTTGAGTGTTCTTCTGGTTAACCTGTCAAGTACCTGTATGTCTGTTGTGGTCCACTGTATGACTCCAAAGGAGTATGTCAAAATGGGTACTTGCCCAGGTGTTGAGAGCTTTTAATTGTGTTCGCATGATTTTTATTTGCCTTTCCTTATATTTATTCCTTATATTCTCCTTCATTTCGTCCGTATTATGTGTAAGTGTCTCCTTTACTCCCAAGTATTATATAATATTCGTTGTCGGCCAGTGCAGGAAATATTATATTGTTAACAGTTAAGTCTTTATTTTTTGTTGAACCACTTTGGGCTCCATGTGTCTCCTTGGAAGATTCCTCTTTTTATCTGTATGTTATCAGTTTCGATTTTCGTGGTAGGCAGGCTGAGTGTTAGTTTTGTTTCCCAATTCTTCATTGTTTGTTCGAGGAACTGTATGATGATGGGATCTATTTTGTAAATTTTTAAAATGTGAAGCAGTCATGAATGCGGAATTGAGTCGTAGGCTTTCTGGTAGTCAATCCATGCTACTGCTATGTTTCTTTTATCTCTTTGTGCTTGTTTAGTTATCACTCTGTCTATTATGAGCTGTTCTTTACAACCTTGGCTCCTTTTGTGCATCCTTTCTGTTCTTCATGCTCGATGTTCTGTTCTGTGATATGTTTCGTGATCTTTTCGGCTATTGTCTTTGTAATTATCTTATACAGTGTATTCAGACATGTAATCGGTCTATAGTTTATTGGCTTGTTTTCGTTTTTTGGTTTGAGATAGGTTATACCATGTGATAGTGATGGTGGGACATCTGCTGGGTGTGTTATTAGGTGTTGAATTAGCTGTGCCATTTTCTCGTGTAATGTTGTTAGGTGTTTCCAAAAGTAGTTGTAGATCTTGTCTGGTCCCGGTGCCTTCCAGTTCGGTAGTTGTTTCAGTGTTTCTTTCAATTCTTCCGTTGTTATTTCATAAATATGGGATCATGGGCACCACTGCTTCTGTTTTTTTCTCTTCTTCTTCTATCCATTTACTTCTTTTATGTTCTATTGGGGTCGACCATAAAGATTTCCAATAATTCTCAATTTCTATTTTCGTCGGTGGTTTCGTTTTTCTTGTCTCCTTCCCTGTATGTTCTAAGTTTTGAAAGAATTTCTTCTCGTCTCTTGAAAAGTTCACGTTGTCTTGTCTTCTTCGGTGCGATGTAATATATCTCCTCAGCCTTTTACTCGACGCCTTTAACTTTTGTTTGAGCGTGTCAATTATGTCTATTATTTCTGTTGTTCGAGTACCAAGTTTTGTTTTTATTTTATATTTTTCGTATAGTCTATTATGCTTTTGTTTAGGAGCTACTAATGAGTTGTTCATTTGAGTTAGGTCACTGCATATCTTACCTATTTTATCTTCCAGTCGTTTTTGCCATCCAGGTTTTCCATTTGTGTTTGCTTTATATTTACTATCATTCATTCTGCTTCTTCCGGTGTTCTCGATCCCCAGTGTTTCCGCAATTGATATGACTGTGATGTATGTTATTTCCCTTAGGTCTTCTATTGTTTCAATATAGCTTGTATATTTTTTTATATAGTTGTTATATAGTTGAACTGTTCTTTTAGTTCTCCAATAAAACTTGAGTTTTGGTAGGTTTTCTCTACAGTTGTAGGTGGTTCCCTCGAATAGGGTCTTGTTCTTGTTGAATACTTGTTCTATTTCTTCTACTATTCCGAGGTCTGCTGTTCCGTTGTCAGTTATTTGTATGTTTCCTGCAGCTGTTTCAGAGTCTTCTTGTGTGTTCATTTGGTTTATTTGTGAGCCTGTTTCTGTTTCCGAGCTTGTTTCTACTGGTAATTTGTTTCCATTGTTTTCCTCGTTCTGCTCTTCCTCTGTCTCGCTTTGTCTATTGTTTCCTTGGATTCCCAACCTAATTTGATCTTTTATAGCTTCGATTTCTATTTGTGTCAAGTACCCTTTTTTTTCTACTGCCCTTTTTCTGTCACAGATGTTTTGTTCAGTGGATTGGGATTGTGGGTAGATTTTCTTCCATTCCATAAAAATTCTTTCTATGTCCAAGTGTTTGTGTTCCGTAGTGTTTAGCTCTGAAGAAGGCTTTGAAAATATCTATATTATTTTCTTTGCTCCATTTTAGCCTCTGTGCCATTCTCCTGGGAGGAACAGATTGTGACTGTCCTAAACCATGAGTGGCTAGAGCTGAATCGCGTATTCCTGTTACACTGCTTGAGTCGTCAACTGTGTTGGTCGGCTGAGAATTCCCGCGTCGTACCCGACCGTGTCGACGCTCGTCCGAGGCTTGATTCCATTTACTTAGAACTGGTTTACACACCAGTGGGAGGTTAGCCCTACTAGCGGTGGGTCCGAGGGGTCGCAACTCCCCAAAGCAGTCTGACTGCCCCCTGCGGTTTTATTATTATTATTATTATTATCATTATTTTATTATTATTATTATTATTATTTTTATTATTATTATTATTATTATTATTATTTTTTTTTTTTTATCACACTTTCGTGGGGTGGTTTCCAACTAAGCTGGGATTCGCATGAATCAACAGCTCAATCGTTCGTTATTATTATTATTATTATTATTATTATTATTATTATTATTATTATTATTATTATTATTATTATTATTATTATTATTATTATTATTTTTTTTTTTTTAACCACCGCTTTCTAAACGGGACAAACGCATCTGCCGGGTTCTTAACCAAGACAAATGCGGCTGCTATGATGGACCCTGCAGGAATTTTCGGACGATTCTGTTGGTGCCCAGAATAACCTGCTTCTGAGAGGAAGAAATTGTATCGTCGTCCAAACACAACTTCTTGGTGTTTTCCGGCAAGTGTTTCTCGATCAACTCATTCACGGATATAATCATCGGGAGTATGCTGATTGTCTCGAGCTTGTAAAGCTCCCGGAGCTGGAACGCCAGATCGGAGTACTTATTGATCTTTTCAGAGTAGGCCTTGCTGATGTTCTCGTCCGCCGGGATGGTAAAATCCAACAGCAGACAGGACCTTCTCTTTATGTCAAAGACAGCGACATCCGGCGGTTGTGGGCAACACCTCTATCCGTAATCAGGGTGGTATCCCAGTACAACTTATAGTCCTGGCTTTGTAATAACGGCTTCGGTTGGTACAAGTACGACGGGGTTTCATCCTGTGATAGGCCGAGTCTCAGTGCAATTTTTGATGGTAAATTCTCGCCATAGAATTATGTCTATCCAGATAGTCCTTTGGGGCGAGAACTGGGCATGCCGAAGTTATATGTTGGACGGACTCAAATGCTTGGGCACACCTCCGACATCGGTCTGTAGGAATATTCATCTGAGCAATGTTCTTCAAGTACGCTCTCGTCGCCACCACCTGATCTTGAAAAGCAATCAGTCTCCCCTCCGTCTCAGGAAAAAGGTATCCAGCTCGCAGGTAAGTTAGAGATTCCAGCTTATTGACCTCATTATTTTCTAGGTTATTAGGGTATCTTCCGTGGAGGGCCTTACCATTCCACTCCTCCATCATTTCCTCCTGCGACCGTCTGGTGTCATGATGTTCCGGCTGGGACAAGTTGAGTGTGGAGATCTTTATATCAGCATCACACAGAGATAGAAAAAGAGGTGAGTTGTCTCTGAGGAAGAAGTTCCTCAGTGATATTATATTGCTTTCATGGAGGGTTTCCAATTTCGAAAGTCCTCTTCCTCCCTGGTGTCGTGGGAGGTAAAGCCGGATGGTCGATGAATGGGGGTGATGCATACCGTACTTTGTGAGGAGAGTTCTTATTGCTCTATCCATTGCTCGTAGATCAGTCAGAGACCAGCTCAGAACGCCGAATGAGTAGGTAACACTAGGAATCGCCCAGATGTTTATCGCTGTGAACAAAGACCTCGAGTTGAGTTTAGATTTTAAAAGGAGGTTGACTCTCTTGTACAGTTTTTGTTTGAATAACTCCTTCATCTCTGAGGTCTTGATTTCCAGTGCCTGCCTTATTCCCAGATATTTGTAGGTGTCATTTATGTTCAATGGGGGAATTGTGATCTGATTCATTAAGGTTGTTCCATGACACGTATCCTGAATCTTTCCTCTTTTAACCTCGAGGACAGCGCATTTGTCAACTCCCATCTGCATGCCTACGGAGTCGCTGAAAGTAGATACGATCTCCAGGAGTCTCTTCAGTTGGTCGGCATTGGCAGCGTAGAGTTTCAGATCATCCATATACAGCTGATGATTAATTAGCGTCTTCCTTAGTTTGCAAATGATGTATCCGTAGGGTGTATTATTCAGCAGCATGCTAAGCGGGTTGAGCGCCATGCAGAACCAGATCGCACTCAAGGTATCTCCCTGAAATATCCCTCGGCCGATTCTAATTCTTTCAGAATTATTATTATTATTATTATTATTTTATTATATTATCATTATTATTATTTTTTTTTTTTATTTTTTTTAATCACACTTTCGTGGGGTGGTTTCCAACTAAGCTGGGATTCGCATGAATCAACAGCTCAATCGTTCGTTAACACACGCCGGACAGTTCTACACGTTCCCAGGATTGCAGCCTTCTGTGCCGTAAGTATGGTCTTCTCTACTTCATTCAATCCTATTTTTGTCAGTTCTTTTTTCAGATTCAGTTCAACGAGTCCATTTGCCGAGATTATCAGAGGATGAACGGAAACTTGTTTCAGCTGATAAATGGCCTTTATTTCATGTGCGAGGTCTATATACTTGGTGAGTTTCGTTGTTCTTGCCTCTCCTATGTTATGATCATTTGGAATAGTGATGTCTATAATCTGCGCCTCCTTCTTCAGTTTTTGAATTAATAGTATATCTGGTCTGTTATGCAAAACCTGCTTGTCTGTGATGATCGTTTTGTCCCAGTATACTCTGACTTCATCGTTTTCGAATTGATCTTTCGGTTGGTATTTATAATATGGCATTTTTTCTGTAAGTTTTCCATATTTGATCATAATTTCTTGATGAAAGACCTTTGCGACATCGTCGTGCCTATTCTTATGATCCTTTGGGGCGAGATAGGAGCATCCAGATGTAAGGTGTTGGATCGATTCCGGTCTTTCATGACACATTCTACATAGGTCAGTTGGTATTTCCTGATGTAGAATGTAGCGCCTATAGTTGCGTGTTGCAATCACTTGATCCTGAATAGCTGACAAGAAGCCCTCCGTCTCCATCATTAGAACACCGCGGCTTAAGTATAGAGTTGACATTTTCGCGTCGGTGTTATTCGCGTGTAGCATTGCATAGAAGCGGCCATGTAGTTCCTTCCCCTTCCACGTTTCTTCCAGCTCTGCAGTGTAATTTTTCTTTTCTGTTACAGGTCGATTTTCCCTTGCAAGATTCAGAGGAGTGAGGTTCTCATCCAATCTTGCAAGTGCTATGTAAATTGGGTGTTCGATGGATTTGAGGTAAGTGAACAATTTTTCGCATTCTTTGTTGTGTGCCTGTTTTAGATTTTTCATTCCTCTGCCCCCCTGTCTCTTGGAACATATAGTCTACTCACTGATGAATTCGGATGGTGTTGCCGGTTTTTTGTGAGTGTTGTTCGAATAAGCCTATCCAGATTATCTAGATCTGTTGGACTCCATTTCACAATACCGAAGCTATACTTAACAATTGGCATTACCCATGTATTGATTGCTGTTGTTGTTGCTGAAGAGTAAAGGTAAGATTTCAAAATGAGGTTGAGTCTTCGCTTCAAGTGGTCCTCAAACAATTTTTTCGTCTCCTTGTGGTCTATGTTGAGTGTCTGTTGTATCCCCAAATATTTATATTTGTCCAACAAGGGCAAAGGCGTAAAGCTACTCGAGTCCAGAAGAGTTATATTACTCGAGTTCTGTATTTTTCCTCCCTTTATGTGCACAAATGCACACTTTTCCAATCCAAACTCCATCGAGATTGACCGGCTGAATTTAGAGACGAGTTCGAGTTGTCCCTTTAGCTGTTCTGGGTTGGCTGCGTAAACCTTCAGGTCGTCCATAAATAAGAGGTGGCTCATTTTTAACGCGGGTCTTCGTGATATGATATAGCCATATGTACTAGATTCCAGCATGGTACTCAAGGGGTTTACAGCCATGCAGAACCACAGTGGGCTAAGGCTGTCTCCCTGGAATATACCTCTCTTTATTTGCACTTCACTAGTTTTGTAATGCACTTGACCTATATCTAAAGTTAAACTGGTTTTCCAGCTGCTCATCAGGTGTTTGAGCACTCCAACCACTCCTTCATCAATCTTGTAGACTTCAAGCACCTGAATCAACCACGAATGGGGTACGGAATCAAATGCCTTCCTGTAATCTATCCAGGCAACCGAGAGGTTTCTCTTCTTTACTCTTGCGTGATTTGCCACCACAGAATCCAGAATCAACCATTCCTTGCTGCCCTTCGCTTTGGCCTTGCAGCCATTTTGTTGCCATGCCATTATATTATTGTTGGTTAAATGGTCATTTATTTTCCCTGCAATAATGGATGTAAAGATCTTATAGCCAACCGGTAGGCACGTAATAGGTCTGAAATTCTGGGGGTTGTCAACGTCTTTGTTTTTTGGAAGAAGGTAAGTTATTCCTTCGGTGAAAAATGGTGGTATTTTCGAAGGATTTTCGAGAGCCTCATTGAATTGTTTACTGAGGATGCTGTGAACGCAGTTGAAGTGTTTCCACCAGTATGCCTGAATGTTGTCACATCCTGGTGATCTCCAATTGGCCAATTTGTTTATTGCTACCGTGGTATCTTCTACGGATATTTGAATGTGTGGCATTTCTCGTATCAATTCCATCCTTTCTCTTTCCTCTTCTATCCAATACGCTGCTCTATCGTGGACTTTCGAATTTCCCCATAGCCGCTCCCAGTACTCATACATTTGATCTTTGCCTACAATCTTTTTTTCAGAATTCTGTTGCCTTTCTTCTAACGACCGGTAGTATAGCCTCTGGTTCCGTTGAAATGATAGATTCTGGGTGTAACGGGCTACTCGCTCAGTGTATCTCCGCAGACGATTAGCTAAAGCTCTTATTCTCTGTTTCAGGTTCTCCAAATGTGATTCCAGCGCCTTTGTTGCCTCAGGTAAGTAATGCTTAGTTTTTAGCTTTTTACAGATGTTAACTATAACTCTCTTTATCTTAGAGGAGGGGTTCGTAGTATTGAAGAATGCATGAATTCTTCCGACTTCTTTCCTCAACGTGCTTATTTTGAATTTTAGTCGCCTTACCCAAGGTGGTTCTTGATTATCACATATTATTCTCTTTTTTGTTCTTTTAGGTGGAGTTCCCAGCATTTCCAGCACAGAATACGCAGCACAGTAAACTAAATGGCAGGTGTCTTCAATAGTTGTACATGTGGCAAGTACTTTTTCCATAGCCTTATTCACTGCAATGACTGTCTCTTTAGCAGTTTTTGAATATTTTATTTTTTGCAGCCTCGGTCTGTTTTCCAATGGAATACCGGCATAGCTCATAAGGTTGGACTCTAGGGCACTACTCAGTTCCGCAGGTATTTCCTCAGGGCGAATTTCATAGACTGTAGATCTTCTGTGGCTACGAGTTGGTTCTTGATGTTCTTCGCCTGTATCTCCGCTCACTAATAAAATGGCCTCTGTTTTCAGTTCTTGAAGCTCAGCCTCTGATAGGACTTTCCGCCTGATAACTGATCTTATTTGGTCAGAAAGCTGCTGTGGATCTCGATTAAAGTCGGGCCTATGTGTTTGCCAGTATTCGTGTAGTCTGTTCCTGTAATTCGTTCTGTCCTGTTCAGCGTTGGTCACAAGATAGTATGCGCGCATAAGATCAATATTATCTTGTCTATTCCAGCGCATACGCCTAATTCGGACCATCGGAGATCTGGCGGGAATATCCTGTATGGGATTATCCAAGCCTGGAACTACAATACCAATTTCGGTGTCCCTAATTCTTGGCCTTGTGGATCCAATTCGCGGGCGCGTGCCACTCGCTCCACACGTTACCGCTAGTGACTGTTCGGTCCCGCTAGCTGGCGCAGTCGCACCGCCAGTAGCATCCGAGGCTTGCTTCCTAGTGATAACAGGAGCGATTATGAAGTCACAGTGATGGGGTTGCTAGCCCCATCACCGGTACAGCTCGGGTACCTCGGGATCGCTAAACCCGTACTCCGGGATATTTCCAGAGTCCCTGAGGATTTATTATTATTATTATTATTATTATTATTATTATGCATTATTATTATTATTATTATTATTATTTTTATTATTCTTATTATTATTCTTATTTCACAGGAATTTCCTGGTTTGGCATAACTATGTCGGGATATTTATCAACGGCTCAATCATGTGTGAGTACCCTTTGGACAGTTCTACATGTTACTATTATTATTATTATTATTATTATTATTATTATTATTATTATTATTATTATTATAAAACTTGTTATGTATCAAGGAGCAGTTACACAGTGCGTTGTTTGTCGAACCACGAACTTTACTTCGTAGTTCGCTGTTTTACGAGTCAAGGGTATCACACAGTGTGCGATTCGTCCAGATTCGTGACGTCAAGATGTTTGCTGAAAGATCTCAAAATCCGAATACGCGGTCGGTAGTCTATTTGAGTGCCATGGATAGAAGGCATAGTCTAACTAGTTTTTGACGAGCGATAGATTGGAAGAACAAAATTATATAGTTGCCATATGAAAAAAAAAATCATGGTTTTAGTAGGGCTAACTTTGAAGCCCTGTTTCAGATACTCTGTATGAAATTTCCTCATAAGTTATACCAGGAACATCATCATCATACTTTATTTCATTCCACTGTTGTAAAAAAAACCTTTTACAATGGGGGATTTTGAACATAATATGAATACTAATTTGTGACAATCTTTCTGACAAATAATTAGGCTTCAACTCAATAATCGCTTGTGAAATGGCGCATATTATACATCAAATTGGTGTAGAATTGAACGAGGAATTAGAATATGTCAAAATATACAAGGTGTTTCATTTGAAATAACGAAGTTCACATTAGTTTCAGGTAGAAACGGAAGTAGATTTTGCTTGAAAATATTTTACAATTCAAGATCATGTAGTCTAAACCAGAAATACGAAACCTGGAATTTGTATTACAATACCATCCCGGAAAACTTTTGATGAAATCCTTAAAAAAATCACCCTGTATATCTTAACTTGACGTGCACGATTATGTCAGAATGATTTTTTTTGCAACTTCAAAAGATCGCCGCGAGTTCACGTCACATCCGAATCGTCGATCATTCTTCTACATTTTTGATAGCCCATAGCTCCTTCCCCACCGGTGAAAAGGTATACAGTATATAACACTTTTTTATACGACCGTGAGCTTTTACCCACTTTCCCGTACATATTTTAGTTTAGAAAGTGTCACTTTCCCGCACTAGTGCGGGAAAGTATTAGCGGGGGTTTTTCCCGCACACTTTTATTAAAGAATAAACTGAATTATGATATGTCTCTATGCATCGAACGTCAACGATGAGAGTACCATGGTGACATGTATAATTCATATGTTTTATGGATTTTCATGGAATGTTTTGTATGTTGAAATAAAATATATATTTTCAATGTGGGGTCGTAGAAAAAATAATGTTGCTATCTTGTGCAGAAAATAATTCCCGTACTCGATTGCTTTCCCGAACTCCGATCCGCGTCGTTCGGGCAACAGCAATCTCGTACGGAAAAGTAAAACTTTCAGCACTTGATAGGAAAATAACTATTTTCCCTTTTCTCATCTGAGCTTTGCAACCCAATAGTCTCTAAAACGCTCAAGTAAATCCAAATTTAGCATCGTGGGCTCTCCTACTATACTGTCAGATCAAATTTTAAGCTATGGCTATGCAGAAAATAAAGGTAAATATCGACCAAATCGGACACCTTAATTTCAAATTCAATGTCAATGATATAATTCAAACTGTCTAACTGTCAAATATTTGCAAGTACCGAAAACCATTCGAAGTGAAATACGAACGGTCGTAAGCACATAACATAAAAATATATGTCGTTAGTCATGTGAACGATCAAGAATACAGATTCCTTTAATGTCATTCACAAAGATACAAACGCTCGCATAAATTGCGAATGATGAAGAATAGGTCTCCTGCAGTTGACGATTTTTCGGATTCTAGGAAATATCTCATTGGAAGAGGTAGAATCACAGGCTCAAGAAATTGAGTTCAATGAAGAAATAGTAGAATCAGAAGACACTCGGTGAGCCTGTTTGAAGAGAAATATCTAATATTGAACAAACAGATGGCATTGAAACCCACACATGAAGAGAAAGATGAAAATAGGAAATATTGCTACACAGCGGTGAAATGGGAGCTACATAAAAAAACAATAAACCCACTGCGTGAGAAAATGATGGGGAAAAATGTATACTATCAACAGAACCTATCGATTACGGAACGGAATGTCCAAGAAAATGAAAATGTAAGCTGTATTTTGGTGTAAAAATTCTTCAAAAATTTTTCATAGGTTTCGAAAGGTGAGTATTCTTACTTCGTAACGGTGACGTCAAACACAGAAATGTTTGAAAATATTTCGGTATCACTGAAAGCAGATTTTGGCAATTTTGTCAAATACAGCTCTAGCTTCAAAGCCAAAATACAGCTAATTTCAGAAAAATTAATTCATAGATAATCTTAGATTTTCTTGTCAGCTGAGTTTTGTTTTGTTTTTTCATATTTCATAAAATATTGAGTATATTTGTTTCTGTTACATTCTTTTTTTCCCGAGGAAATATTGAATTTTTGTTTGAATATTTTCATCAAATGCATTGAAATTCGCCTGAATTTGTTCTTGCACTAACATTGCGGCTTCATACACAATATATTATACAGGGTGTCCCACCGGGTGTGCCCATTAGAAGTTTATGGAGAAATAATTATTCGATCAATTTCAAATTTTGTGTGGATATTTAAGCCAAGTAGACCTTCATTTCACTTCCGCTTTCACCGGAAATGGTACCAACTTTCTTATTTCAAATCGAACACCCTGTATATTATGAGTTTTTTGGATAGATCTTCGAATGCCACATTCATTTTATGTATCATTTCATAAAGCCATCTGAAGCCGTTTTCGAGTTATTGAATGTTTTGTGAAATTGAGGATTGTTGAACATTGAAAATTCAATGAAAGCGCAACGTACGATCTCAGATCTGTTTTTTGAAATGGGTTACCGAAAAGATATTCGACGTCACCCCGTAGAGAAAATAACGTTTTGATATACTGTTAGGTAAAATAAGAGTGTCAAAGTTGTAATTAAAAAAAAAAACAAAACTCGATTTTTTCAAATTTAAACCGTATTTTGTTCATTCACATATGAATTTGTGCGGTGAAAATAAATGGAGTCTATTAAAGGTTCCCTATATCTAAAATTTACCATTTTCGAGATATTCAGAAATAACTGCTACGAGCTCAATATTATTATAATATGATGTATGTTCGCCCTTTCATAAAAATCTTTGACTTTATTCAGAATATTTTTTTATGCTTCTGTTGTTGATATTTCTCAAAATTTACTTCGTTGTTCAAAGAAAACGACCACCACTTTTTTTACTGCTCATAATGAAAATAACGAGTTATATTTCGGAAAATATGACACACATATCGAAAGCTTAAATTGTAATGCAAACCTTATAAAACAAGTCATGAAACTTCCCGAACTCTTATTCAGATATATCAGAATAGAAAATTGAATCATAAGACATTTTGAAAATTTCGTTCTCCTACTTCCAAACATTTTTCGCACCTTCTCAATATTTCTTGCTTCGTGGATTTCCTTATTCATTCTGGAACAGAATTCTGCCAATTCTTCAGTTGGAACAAACCTGGATTATTTTGAATAAATTCTTATAGATTCTTATGAAAGGGTGAACATAGATCATAATTAGTATTGATACTTCATATATTATAATATTCCCGTTGCTTACAGTTATTTTTGAATATCTCGAAGATGGTACATTTTATATATAGAGAACCCTTAAAAGGCTCTACTTATTTCTTCCTCACAAATTGAAATGGGAGTGAAAAAAATAAGGTTTCCATTTGAGACATCGAATTTCTGCCCTTTTTGGAATTCAAACTTTGACATTCTAACAGTTTTCCTGTTCTCCATAAACTGCTAATGGGCCCCTCCGGTGGGACACCCTGTATACTTGGTAACACAGGATTATTAAATATCGAATAAATAATTCACAGTTTCGATATATAAATGACAGCAGAAATTTCAAAATATATGTTGTCGGACGTACGTTTGAGCGATGATTTTGAATGAATAGTTCGTAGTGTCATTCCCCGAGAATTGCAATTTCGAGAAATCTACGCTCATGGTGTCACGAACGAAGGTATACCAAGAAGATATCCCGAATTGCTTGATTTTGACTGTTTCTGGTACTAGACTGGATAGGTAGAATGTTGAGAGAGAGAGAGTTCTGGGCTCGATTTCAGTGAAAACAGTATTAGTTTAAACCGATATTTTAATTTTTTTTCAAGATATAACTTAATTTAGATATTTTATCGATTTTGAAAATGTGCCATAACTTCATAATTCTCAAAAATAACTGAAAAACATTAAAATTTTCTCTAGGCACTCTTTCTCTAGATGTAAAACACTATATTCAATTTTTTTTATCTCTGATATCCAAACGGTGAAGAAACACCGTTTTCATTTTGAATACAAACGCTTTTTTTTAACTCATATCATACAGAAAAAATTAGAGATGGAATGTAGTATTTCATTTTGAGTAAACAACTGCTGTTTTAATCGTTTTTAGACATTTTCAACAATGAAAAAGTTTAGGCACATCTTTGAAATGGATAATATATCAAACATTTGGTATATCCTCCAAAAAAAATGAAGATATCGTGAAACGATTTCCAATACCACTGTTTTCACGAGAATCGAGCCCAGAACTCAAAACGTTTTTAAATTTCTATTCTAGAAGAACAGAAACGGCACAAAAAGAGCACAATTTATCGATGAAAGAAAATTTTCAAAATTTCATATGTAAGTCACAGCGTCAAGTTGTTGATCCACAGTGAGAACTCGAAATATCACGAAAACGAAATGGGCACAAATTCGTAACATACGGCACAAATTGGCACAAAATAAGCACAATTTATTGAAAAAAGAAAATTTCCGAAATTCCATATATGAGTCACCAACTTGACGCTTGACTCAGTGAAAACTCGAAATATCTCGAAAAATGAATGGGCACTTAATTCATAATATACGGCACAAATTGGCAGAAAATTCATAACATACGGCACAAAATGGGGACAAAATACCGAAATTTTTACATATCAAAATTTCACTAGTGAGTCACCAACTTGACGCACCTGAATCAAACGACACCGCACGATAGAGTAGACCAAATACTATCGAATGACACCAACATTGGTTCAGCGAAAATGTACCGTTTTCAAAATCATTTGAATTTTATGAATATAGTAATATTACCGATTTTCGAAATTTTTTTTTCAATTGCAGGGCCGAAAATTCCAATTTTTCCGACACTGTTTTATGGAGTAACGATTCGTCGTGCCAGAAAAATGGCTACGGAAATCTCTCTTGTATCCCAGACAAATAATAAGTTAAGGGAAAATTGTTAATGTTTTTTATCAATTTTGAATCTCCAGAAAATGATGATGTTTTTAGAATTATATGATTTCTCTAAACAAGAGAGGGTTTAAACAGGGTAATAATAATTATGTAGAAAACAGAAATGTTTTAATTTAGATTCATTGAGGTTTTCGATTAACCTTTGAGAATAATTTTAATTAGGAGTGATAAAAATAATCTAAGATTAATATATGATGAAATCGCTATCCTTAATCACATAGAGTCACTGCAATTGAAAAAAGTTGTTCGAACTTCGGTAATATCAGGTATATTCATAAAATTCTAATTATATTAGAAACGGTTCATTTTCGCCACTAATGTTGATGTCATTTGATAGTATTTGGTATACTCTTTCATGAGATGTCGTTTTATTCACCAGTTATGGGACACCCTGTATATATACAGGGTGAGTATTTCAAGTGTTTCATTAGAACTTTTCGAGGAGAGAATTGTAATACGAATTCAAGAGTATGTACAGGAAATTGAATTTTGAAATTTTTTCAAGTAGGAAACGAATGTTAACTTCGTTATTTCAGAAATTACACCCTGTTCATTCAAACATTCGTGAATTTCTTGTTCAATTCCTCACTAATTTGATGTATGTTATGCGCAACCACATAAGCGATTATTGAGTTTCAGCTTTATTAGGAAATTTGATACAGGGTGTCTGAAATAGGGCTTCGAAGTGAGCCTCAATAGACCTATGAAATCTCATTTTTTTTTCAAAAAGTAACCATATAATTTCGTATTTTCGATCGATTGCTCGTCAAAAACTAGTTAGAGTTTGCCAAATAATTCATGACTTGAAAATCAGTAGTTTTGCCGGTATTGAATAAAACTCAAATCGAAGGCATAAAGCCAGGTTTCTTAGTCTAATAATAAATTTATCGAGATAATTTTTGAGAAGGCTTTATCAAGAGTGAATATGTCAATTCATTCTTAATAAATTGTTAGGAATTGGATTTTATATTTGTTGTTTGATTAATCGGGCACTATGCAAAACCACAATTACGTTAAGAGTGATGAATTAAATAATGAATAATTTCAGGCTTTCACGACCGGATATACTGACATTAAGAGAGTCTTCCGGGCTTATTGGCCGTGGTCTATTAGGAATTTATTCACCTTAAGTTTCGCCTACAACTGCGGCAGGCATCTTCAGAGGATTCTTGGTCTGAGATTGTAACTCGACCGCTGAATTTCCGAAAGTGACGCTGGATTCGATTCGTTGGTCCAACTATACTTGATTCATGGCGGGAGAAGGAAGTGGGTTTACGCGCGCGATGTTGATTGGTCCACCGCTCCCACTTCGTATCGGCTTGATAGGGATGATAGGTAACTCGTTAAAATCCAAGTACACCTGTGACACATACGATTTAGCAACATATTTGATAAAAAGAATAATAAATGTTATCGCAGATCCTCTTACATTTGTCATTAACAGATGTTTCGAAGAAGGAATTTTCCCAGATTCTCAAAAAAATGCGAAGATAGTACCCGTTTATAAACATGCTGGCGATAAAGATGCACCGAATAATTACAGGCCGATATCGATTTTACCTGCTATATCGAAAATATTAGAAATATTGAGAAAAACAATTACATCACAAATACACAGCATGGTTACAGAGAGAAAAAGTCAACTGTTACTGCTTTGGTAGAAGTCATAGAAAAAATATCGGAGGCTCTAGATGAAAGCAGCAGAGTAGAACTTAGCTTATGTGATCTTTCGAAAGCTTTCGATAATGTCTCCCATCGCATGCTTCTGGGAAAACTAGAACACTATGGAATAAGGGGTCTTCCTCTCCAATTAATTTACCTCATTTCTGGAAAACCGATTACAACGAATTCAGTTAAATAACCAACTGACAAATTGGATGAAAGTGCGCAAGGGTGTGCCCAAGGGTTCCATATTAGGGCCTTTACTATTTATAATATATATAAATGATCTTTCTACTAATATACCATGCGACCATGTTTGTATTTACGCTGATGATACATCGTTTCTTAACATAAGCAAGGAAGCAGTACGCGAAAAAACTGATTGTTGTCTGAGGGAATCTAAAGCCTGGTTTGAATCAAACGGCCTACTGTTGAATCTAGACAAAAGTAACGTTCTGGAAATTGGGTTCAGACCTGGAATCTCAAATACGATCAGGAGTGCGAGATTTTCAGGCGTTGACATTCAGGAGAATTTTAAATTCAACATGCACATAGATAGAATCATCAGTAAATTATCATCCACAATATTCCTTCTAAGTAGACTCAAGAAAATTACAGAAGAAAAAGTCCTAATTAATACTTATCATGCACTATTCCATAGTAGTATGACATATGCAATTCTCATTTGGGGTGATTCTTCGGAAGCGATGTTTGTTTTTCTGAAGCAGAAAATGGCAATAAGAATACTAGCAGGAATAAACAAGAGAACCTCCTGCAAGGAATACTTTAGAAAATATCGCATACTCACTTTCTATTCACAGCTTATTTTTACATAATTACTTCACATTCATGAAAACAAAATGAAATACCCTTTGAGTGGCGATTCCCATCAGTACGCCACACGATATAGAGGTGATTTATGTGTGCCGTATCATAGAATCAGACATGCCCAAAAAGCCACAAATTACTTGGCAATAAAATTATACAATCATTCTCCAGTAAAATTAAAATCTTCAACAAATTTTAAAAATCTGCTGAGAAATTTCTTTATAGATAAGGCTTATTACAGTACCGAGGAGTTTTTGTCCGACAATTTCCAGGAAGATTTATTTTTCAGATGTGTTAATCTTATCTGATTCTGTGTTTTTTTTTACATTTCTTCTCTTGTTTTGACTATGAATTGTTACCTTTTTGTTGTAACTATTTGCCAATAAATTTGAATTGAATTTGAATTTGGTTTTTTCCAATACCGGCAACCATGCGCTATTAGCCATGCCGGTATTAGAAAAAACCAAAATCAAGCCTATACGAAGGGGGAGCGACGGACCAATCAACATATATAGGGTATAAGTTGGGCCAACGGATCGAATTAAGCATCACTTTCGGAAATTCAGCGGTCGAGTTACAACCTCAGACCAAGAATCCTCTGAAGATGTTGTAGGCGAAACGTTAGGTGAAATAATTCCTAAAAGACAACAGCCAATAAGCCTGGAAGACTCTCTTAATGTCCGAATTAAATAATTTTCCTCATTAAAATAGTGAATGAAGAAAATATTAGATTTAACGGTCCATTAGAGTGTTCCCTTAGTTCTCCATACCTTACACACCTTGATTTTCATCTATGGGGTGGTAAAAAATATTGCATTCATTCAAGGGAAAAATTTGAATTAATGGTGCGGATTGCACTGCGGGAATTTTCACCTGAACACCTACAGTAGATAGATTTCGTAGAAGAATTAATAAATGTAAGGGAGCCAACATTATTAAAATTTATTTGAAAAGCTATTATTAAATTTCTGTTTTGCGCTTTTTGTTCTTTAGGAAAGTTGATGTGATAATTTTAAGCAGACATTTTTTGTTGATTTGACTATTTTGAAAAAAGGAAGAGTTGGGAAAACATAACCTACTAAAAATACGAGCAAACCAATTGATTTATGAGCGAAACCTGGCTTTGGTCATGAAATTCAAGTTTAATTCAATAACAGAAAAACTACTGATTTTGAAGGCTTGAAATATTGGGCACACTCTTACTAGTTTTTGAAGAGCAATCGATCATAATGACAATGGTTACCATTTGATAAAAATAAGATTTCATAGTTTTATTGAGGCTCACTTTGAAGTCCTGTTTCAGATACCTTGTATAAAATTTCCTCATAAGTTTTACCAGCAATAGTATCATTGTACTTTACTTTATTCCACAGTTATGAAAAAAAACATTTTACAATGAGGGATCTTGAAGATATGAACACTTGTCACCATTTTTGTGGAAAATTTGACAAATAGGCTATAACTCAACAATCGCTTTAAATGGGTGCGCATATCATAAAATTGGAATTGACCGAAAAATTTCAATTTATTCAAATATACAGGTTTGAAATATCGAAGTTCACATTCGTTTCCGGTAAAACCGGAAGTATATTCTGCTTTAAAAAATTTTTATAATTCAAGTTCATGTACTCTTAGACAAAAATACAAAATCTAGGAATTGTATTTCAATTCCTTCCTCAAAAAGTTCTAATGAAACACTTAAAAAAATCACCCTGTATACAGGGTGTCCGGGGAATAACTGTACATACTCTTACCAGAGATAGAGTTGGACTAGGTGATTACTGATTGACTATAAAAAATTAATTTCTGGATTTCCCTAGAAAGCTACAGGGTGATTTTCCAACTTCATGGAAATACTTAGGCCATCATAAAATCCAAACTTATTGACGGATATTATTGAAACTTGGGAGGTTATTGGCAGATGCTAAGGCCGAGACAGAAAGATATCAATTATTTCATTATTCCAGGGCCGGACTCATTAATCTTCATTTGAAGTGTTGGGGGTAAAACAAACACTTTGTATTTCGAATTACAAATAATTGATTCGCTTTTTAGAAAGAAGCTAAATTATGCTTAAATTTGTGATATCGCTTAAAGTTGTCACATCAATAATTATTTTTTTTTGAATTTTTGAATTTGGATAAAGTTCGAAAAATTTAATTTTTCACCATGAAGAGAAATAAAAATCTCATGTTTGAATACAAAATGCGAAAGTATTAGTAGAAAATTTTCAAAAAAGTTCAGAGCTTCAATAAGCACATTCCATAACGAAACAAAAACAAATGAAAGAAACTAAAATACAGTACAGAGTACCTAATAAAAATGAAAATAGGAGCGAATGAATTGCTGAGTCAACGTTATTTCAAAAGTGGTTAGAAATGACAACCATTAGCTTGTATTTATTTCTCTTGCCGATTTACTAATTCAGTTAGAGGTTTTTTACATTGGAAGAAGTGTCACTTTGGTTTATATCTTTGTTGTCGAACACTCGGTATACATACGAATAATTTTGAAATATGCTTAATGTATCTCCTATACACTTAACCAATTTTTTTTTGATATACCTTCATTTACTCCATCGCAATGAGATCCGAGACTGGGGGTGGAAAACAAATAATTATAGTCTTCCTCGCCTTTAGTAACTTTATAAAAAAAATTTATTATTTATTTTCGACCTCCACAAGATGACTAAGTCCTGTTCAGGTAAATTAATTATATTTTTCGAACTTTATCAAAATTCAAAAATTCATAAAAAAATAATTGTTGATGTGACAACTTTGAGCGATATCACAAATTGAAGCATAATTCACCTTCTTTCTAAAAAGCGAATAAATTATTTGTAATTCGAAATACAAAGTGTTTGTTTTACCCTGAACACTTTAAATGAAGATTGATGAGTTCGGCCCTGGAATAATGAAATAATTGATATCTTTCTGACTCGACCTTAGCATGTGCCAATAGCCTCCCAAGTTTCAATAATATCCGTCAATGAGTTTGGGTTTTATGATGGTCTAAGTATTTACATGAAGTTGGGAAATCACCCTGTAGCTTTCTAGGGAAATCCAGAAATAAATTTTTTATGGTGAATCAGTTATCACCTAGTCCAACTCTATCTCTGGTAGGAGTATGTACAGTTATTCCCCGGACACCCTGTATATATATTGGGGTGTGAAGGTTGGACGACTGTCTAAGTCAAGAAAGATTTTTTTTAATTTCGGGTATGCAGTCAACAAGGAAAATGAAGAGAACCTTTTTTCTGTTCAAGCTTTCGAGTCATTTATTGGCTCTTCGTCAGGAACTCTACAATGGAAATCGAACATAGTTTTATTTATTCATTTATTTCGAAAATCGGAATACAAACAGGCCGAGGCCCAATTTAAGTATTCACTTAATTTCACAAGGAAAGAACAATTATTCTTTTCTAATAATCAGAAATTAAAGTTAAAAGTGAAAATGGGCAACACAGTTGTGCACTCATGAACAATAAAAAAAAATTTGAGAAACTCCTCTTATGACATTATACAATTAAAAGTGATCACTATTGATCAAAATGAGTGTGAAAGAGTTTTAGACTGTACTTGACGTGCTTGACGGATTGGCAATGACACTGTTGCCAACATGAAATGAGACGAACAATGACAAACACTAAATGCTTGAGGGTACCAATAATTATTTGTTTATTCATTTATTTATCTATTCATTCTTTTCTATTCTTTCTATTTCATTTTTTAGTTCGGGATACAAACAGAAAGGACCCAAAACAGTGCTCACTATTCAATTCATACAAAATTAATTAAGACTACATATGAACATCTTCTGCAAATAAAAACTTGACTCTACGTGAAACAATGAAGTAAAGGCAATATGATGCGCTGTTGTGTACACAGAAGTTCATCTAAACATGCAACCTCGTTAATCTGAGCGACCTCAATACACCAGTATCCTGCGCGTGATTGCAACGACATAAATATATGAAGAGAGCTGCTCGAGTCATCGAGGCGGAATCAGAAAATACGTCGATATTGGTGACTTCGGATGAACCATTGCATGTTATCATTATTCTTTTTTTATTGCAATAAATTTGTAGTTTTTACCGCATGATAGTTCACGCAGCTTCACGCTGCTTTCTTTCTATTGTGAACTTACTAACTTCCGTCCAGGTTAAAATCTGTGATTTTCACATTGAGTCGAAAAAGTGTTTGCCGGTAAAATGGGGAACACTAGGCCTCCAATCGAGGTGCTCTACGCCATGGTCAGATATTTGACTGAAAAAGTAACTCTGCTTACAGATGAGGTCGTACCAACATCGCAGGAAGGAGTGATCATCCGGTTGTGCAACCTCCACGTAAAAGTCGAGAAAGCGGAGGAAAGCATTTCACGGCGGAATGCGAGAAGTCCAAATCCACAGCCGCCAAATGTGCCAATGTGTGGAGGTCCTTACCCTAGCAGTTACCGGGACTGTCTGAAATTTCCCAACATGGAGAAGATTGAAAGGCCAGGAAACAAGAAACACTGCCAAACCAAACCGGCAGAGAAGCCGAAAAACGACAAGAAATCGGCAAAGAAGCAGAATCGTCCGAATAAAGTGGCCAGCAGTGCTCCATCCGTCCAGAGGAACCCGCAAGTGGGTCTCATGATTAAAGGAAGTGTGACGGCAATGGAAAAGTGCAGAGATGCCAGTGTGATTATTGGGATGATGATAATTTTCACATCCAAAATCTAGGACATCAACTATCGCAGTTTTGTCGAAAAACCAACCTAATTCTTTTTCCTTACATATCGCCTTCTGGAATGCCAACGGACTTCAAGCAGGTAGAAACGAGCTCGAAGAATTCATCAACAGGAAAGGCAAAGATGTCATCCTATTGAGCCAAACGCGTCTCCGAACTATCAACCGTGACCCGAACATATCAGGATTCTCCACATCGATCTGACCGTCCCATTAGAAATGGTGAAGTTACCGCAATCTACGTAAGTACATAATGAAATCAGACACTAGGTATGTTTCAGATATCCCGAATTTGCAACATTTATAAGCCACCGGAATAGAGGTATCCACGAATAACGACCCGTTACGTATCGTTTCGTGCTACAACAGCCCGAGCCCCAGACGTAAACTACTAGAAGAAGTTCTTCGTATCATCTTCTACGACAACATCCCGACCATCGTAGCTGGAGATTTCAACGCTCAGAGCCCTACATGGAATAGCAGAAACCGAAATGGGCGTGGAAGTTCACCATACAGAACCCCGAAGTGTCAGTTATGGCTCCGGTAGAGACGATTTACTTCAACAATTCAACGGGAATTCCAGATGTTCTCGACATCGCTCTGACGAAGAACGTGAACAGAAAAATCCAACTCAGCACAGTGAAGGCGCTGAGCTCAGACCACAATCCAGTTATTGCAACTAGAAAGAAGCATAAACTTTTTACCTAAACGGTTGGGAAAGAAGTTCGACAGGAAAAGCTTCTCCTCAACCACTGATGAGAAACTGCCATTCATGGACACAGAAGCAGAGAAATTTACGAACTCCGAAATCATAGATCGAGCCGTAGAAGAATTCGAGGCAACTCTTCGATCCTTGATCGATACAGCTACGATCTACTCTGACGACCTTCAGCCGTTCAGGCACACGATACCGTACCGTGAAACTGATCAGAGAGAAAAACAAGGCCATGACAGTCGAACGGGAAATGGGAAGTGCGCAAAGCACTGTCAGAGATTGGAAACGAACAATGGTATAATAAACTGCAAGACCTAAATACCAGGGTCAACTCAATACGGAAGATGTCTTAAGGTGCGTACAGACATGCTCCGAATGGCGTACCGCACCACGTCGCGTACATCGACGCGATCAACAAAAGTTGGCCAATATCTAGACCGTGATCGCGGCGAGGTGCGATAGCTGTTGCACCCCGCCGTCCACACTTAGGTAAGCGACGTGGTGCGGTACGGCATTCGGAGCATGTCTGTACGCACCTTAAAGTTCTGAAAACAGAACGGAAGACTCTAACACCAATCCACGGCTCTTCCGGACGAATCGTTTACACTGACGAGGAGAAGGCCGAAAAATTCGCAGTCTGCAACTATAATGTGTTCTCTATGGCGAGCTTGCGGAAGGTCGACGAAAGCAAGGTGGTCAATTGAACCGCTATAAAGATGTTCTACACAACAGTTTGAAATCTGTCCATTCAAACTAGTACGCAGACGACACAGCTTTTCCAGCCATATCCAAATGTCCCCGTCTAGCCACAATAGTTATTTATGTACCAAGTACGTTATAAAGATCATAACGCCCATAGGGAAACATTCGGCCCGAGGGCCTCTGGCCCGAGGGGCGATGGGCGTTATGATCTAATAACGCCCGTGGTGCATACATGATTTTATTTTTCAGGAAGAAATTTTACTGAAATATTAGAAATTTCATTAAAATAAAAATGTTCCCATGATTCCCTTCCCATTTAACTTCTAGTTGTAACCATGGCATTTGTTAATATCTCGAAGTTTGTTTTGCTGTCATCATATAAGTGAATGTCATTACTGTTTTCTTTGAGAAGAAATAATGGAAATGAATAGTAATTTACCAAATAATATAATTGAAACTGCAGCCAAAGCGACAAATAATTTATTACCGGAAAAATCTAGAACTTCAATGGAAGTTGGAACATACATTTATCAATGAAACTCCTGATGAAATTTATCTATTACATAAAGTAGTTTTAATAATGGGTGTTTTTGGAGGACTAAGAAGAGATGAATTGATGAAAATGTCTATTAAAGATATAGAAGATAAAGGTAGCTGTTTACTTGTAAAAATGCCCGAAACTAAAACCGGTATGACAAAGGGATTTAGTATTGTAGAGGAAGAGAAAATAGGAGCTTTGGTGCTATTCAGAAAATATATATCCTTAAGACCCGGTGGAGTGAAGAATCTCAGATTCTTCCTCACGTTCCGAAATGGTCGGTGCACCGTCCAACCTGCTGGAAAAAAACAGTAGGAAGTGTGCCTTCGATGATTGCCAAATACCTATAATTGGATAATGCGAAGGCATATACAGGACATTGTTTGAGACAGACCTCAGCAACTCTCTTAACTGAGGCCGCTGCATCGTATGAAAGCTTAAATATGCACGGAAGATGGAAGCGTGCATCTGTGGCAGAAGGTTACATAGAGCAGAACATTTTCTCCAAAAACAAAGTATCGACGATGATTGCGAATTCGGTTACAGAGTCTAATGAATTTTCAGGTGGTTCTCTTGTGAGAGAAGTTCCAAGTAGTTGTAGTCAAGATTTCGCTAGGTTTCGAAAAAATCTGAAGATTCACGAGTAATTAATTTTTCCGGGAAATTCAAAACTGCACATTTCATCTTTATTAGACTTTATTGTTGTTTGTTGAGTTGTCACTTGTAGTTGTACCAAAATTCTGTGAAATAAATAATTTCATTTCAGCTTTTCCTTCTCGCCCAACGAAAGGGCATAATGATCCATAACGGCCGCTAAAAAAGCCCTAGGGCGTTATGAAAATAAACAGATTATGTACAAGTGAAAAATAAAATATCTTGTGGATATTCTGGAAGAATGGTGCACTAAATGGCTGATCAATGTCAATCGCGAAAAGAGTAACGCTCTTCACCTAACACGGAGAAGAGTCCAACCCTACGGTAACGTTTGGTAATGTTTGGAAAAGACATTCCCTGGCAATCTCAAGTTGAATACCTGGGAATCACTGAAATTCAATCAGCACACCGATGAAGCAATTCAAAAGGGCAAAATTGTGTCCGATCAATTGACACCGCTGCTTTATTGCAGCCATATGTCTGTTCACAATAAGTTGATTCTTTACAGGACAATCATCAGACCGACTATTCCGACGAAAATTCATCAGGATAATGAAATTCATTGATCTGCTCTGGAGTTCATTGAATTAGGTTCTCTAAAAATTTCGAGAAAGGTTTTTTTTTAATTTGATTCATGTTCCACGATAGTCAAACCATCATAATCTGGGTTATGGTCAAAAGAGATGGCTCTCCTGAAATTTGAACTTTTGGAATAACCTTTCTTCAAAGTATTTTTAGGAGGTTTTGTTGACAAAGTTAGACAAAACTCGGTTGTGAGGCCAGAGCTATGATCCTTTTTGTACAAAATCATTGATCACTACACATTTCTGGAAATGATAGAAATCCAACTTAGGGCAACTCTCGAAGCAGTTAAAATTTTGATGAATAAATGCATAAAACACACTGTAATCCCAGATACATGGCAAAAAGCACAGGTCACCCTGATCCACAAAAAAGGAGATAAACTGAATCAAGATATTTACCGTCCAATCAGTCTCTTACCCCATCCCTGTAAACTCGTAACGAAAATAATCACTAATATATTAACAAATAAATTCGACGATTATCAGCCAGTCGCACAGGCAGATTTTCGCGAAGGATAGAGCACGATAGAACTTCTGCAGAGAATACGAACACTAATCGAAAAAAGTAATAAACCCAATGTACCCCTTCACTTAGCCTTTGTCGACTTCAACAAAGCATTTGATTCCATAGAGTTGTGGGCAATCTTCCAAAGAATGAATAACGCAAGGATTGACTCAAGATATACAGATCTCCTCAAGCAAATATAAAACAAAGCTACCATCCAAATAAATATAGCAGAAAACCTAGCTACTCAAAAAATAAGAATTAAACGAGGAGTTAGACAAGGAAACAACATCCCCCAAAATTTTTCACCTTGCACTGTAAGACATATTCCAAAAACTAAATTGGGCGAAATGGGGTATAAAAATCGACGGATTACATACATCTCACCTACCTGAGATTTGCCAACGATATTGTACTCATAAGCAATAAAATGGAAGAACTCTAAGAGATGTTAATGTAAAGGAGAGTTAGAGAAAGTCGGTTTAAAGATGTACTCAAGCAAAACCAAGGTAATGAATGAACAGAATATCAAAGTCGAAATAGACAGTGAGATCGAGAGGGTCAACGAATATGTATACCTGGGACACACAATATAACTGGGCAAACGGAACCAAACTGCAGAAATCACGAGAAGAATCCGTATGAAATGGGCCACAGTGGGAAAACTTAGGACTGTTCTGAGAAATCCGGACATTCCTATAAACCTAAAGAGAAAGAGGAAAGTATTTAACACCTTTATACTTCCAGTTATAACTAACGGCGTAGAAACCATGACAGTCCACTCAGCATATCGGATGAGAACGGCTCAGAGATCTATTGAAAGGGTGTTGTTAGGATTCTCCTTGAGATACCATATCCGCAATGAAGATATCAGGACAAAAACGAAAGTAGAGGATACAATAGGTATGATAGCGGAATTGAAAAAGGGCCTGGGTGAGACATGTGCCTCGGCAGGAAGATGATCGGTGGACTAAGAGAATTATACATTGGAGACTACGAGAACATAAACGTAGTGTAGGAAGGCTACGAAAATGCTGGTTCGATGACATGAAATCAAAGGTGGGAAAATGTTGTGGCAACAGCTGGCTCAAGATCGAACGAATTAGAAAATTCAAGGGGAGGCCTATTTCCAGGAGTGAATGAAAACGGGCTGTTGAAGAAAAAGAAGACATATTTCTGAGTTTGACATATCCGAGGAGAGCAAAATCTCAGTTAAACATATAACGTTATCATGCTGGAAAAAGCTATTATAAATAGTACACAATTTTTATATTAATCCTCTAACATTTTGGTAGTAAAAATATATGACACTTGAGTGTGATGATGTTATAATCTATGTGGTGGGTTGTTACCGACGTTTTGGCAAGCATTCGCCTGCCGTCTTCAGGATGTTGTTGGTCCTGATATTCCATACTTTTTCAATTTCGCAATTATAGTGTGTGTATTCGAAAAGGAGTTATCTGAGGTGCAATTTCTGAAATTCCACTCACTTTTACCACTAGTCTAGCGAAGCAGATAATTATTATACAATTCAAGTTATATTTTAGGTATATATTTACACATACTTCAACAATGCGGGGTTTTACTACTTAGGCATCTGCCGGACGAAACGTCAAGACAGAATGCTGCAGCTACGGGGTCTCCAGGAACCTCCGCACAATTCTCGCAGTTCCAAGGATGACTTGTTTTTGAGCGCTAGAGATGACATGGCGCTCAAGACCCAATCTTTCTGTGTTCTCTAACAGATGCTTCTCAACTAATCCATTGACGGAAAGTATCAATGGGAGGACACTTATGGATTTTAGATATATATTCATCAAGGAAACGTTGAAATATAAATATAAAAACTATATTCAATTCAAGGTTCTCATCCATAACATCAATAAATAAGACAGTATCGGGAATGTGGACCTTTATTTTTGCTCAAATTACAAAACTGTTGCACACGTTTTGAGGACTATTTTTATCCTCTTTTTCAAGGCTGAAAAATTAAACCAAATGTTACAAATCTTCAGTACACAAGAACTTACGATAACTAACCAATATTTTGTGTAGTTAACAGCAAATTAGATACAATCGTTTCATGGAAATCTCAATTACCGTACACCAAATTCTAAAAACGCACATGTCAGGTAACCTCAAATAAGACAACTTAACCTGATAAAATACATAGAATTAGAGTATAAAACTTATACCACCGTCACTTTATCGACAAACAAACAATGACAGTACAATAGAAAACTTTAACCAGGCCATCTTTGTTCTGGACCTTTAACATTTTCCACAAATTTAACTAGGCACGACATTATTGCAATCATAATCTCAGTGCCAACAACCATGTCAAGTCATGTCCAATGAAAAATCATACACCATACTAAGGTTCTTCACATCATCTCGGAAATTTACTGAGTTGTTAAGTTTTATGTGAATCATCTCAATGATATTTCGTTTATAATTACACTTTTCTCTGTCCAGAACTGTGGTGTTCTCAAAATCAAAATGATGTTTTTCATTATATGCATGTGCTGTGAGAGCTGTCTTGTCGAAATTACGTGTATTTTTTAAATCTGATTCATGTTGTTTTATTCTGTCTTTGATATATTGTTTAGTTTGCCCTACATAACATTTTTAACAATTCTGGCAAGGGATCTTATACACTACTTCAGTTTGTAATTCTGGTGGAGTTGGATCCTTGAGATGAGTAAAAAACCTCTTGGTTGTTCTCGAATTATAGAAAGCACAGACACAGTTGTATTCTCTAAAGATATTTTGAATTTTGTAGGAAAGGTCAGGTATAAATGGAAACCTGTAATATCTTTTTTCCCCCATCTCCGTATCCAACCTTACATTAGTGTTACTTCTCAAACCAGTCAAGTGATCATTTACTTTCTTGATGACCTTATTGATGAAATACGATGGATAATTGTTATTTAATAAAATTTTCTTTTACTATTTTCAAATTTTCAGTATGGTATACAGGGTCACTGAGAATTAAAGATTTCTTAACTAAATTATGGGCTTTATTTGTTTTTTGGGCCACACTATGGTTGCTGTAATAATTGAGTAACCGGTTGGAGTTTGTTGGTTTATAATACCATTTTGACAAGAGTCTACCATTGTCATTAACAACAACAACATCAAGGAACGACAAGCACATCTGACTTTCCACTTCCATAGTGAACTTAATAGAAGTGTGGTATGAATTCAGTAACTGCAGTAGAAATTCACAACTATCTTTTGGTACTAATGCGATGGTATCATCTACATATAACTTTAATAAAGGAATTATGAATGGGATTCTATCAATCGCGAACTCAAGCAAGTCATTCATTACAAGATTTGCGAATGATGGACTATCTGGGTCGCCCATTATCGTGCCATATGTCTGTTTGAAGAAGGTACCGTTAAAAGTTTAATAGCCACTATCAAAGCACATCTCCACCAATGATATGAAAATATTTTTGTCCAAATATGTGAAACCAGATATATAACTCCAACGTTTCTTAATGACTCTGATAACTAACTCTTCTGGTACATTTGTGAATAAAGACACAACATCAAATGATACAAGGACATAACCATCAGGCACCACAATGGTCTGTATCATCTCAACAAGTTCATGGGAATTTTTGATATTAAAAATTTAAGTTGACAGGGCTTGTGACAGAACAAGAAGTAATAACTTACCAATATTGTATCCTGGAGAGTTAATACTACTTACAATTGGTCTAAGACATAAAGTAGGTTTATGATCCTTTCTCTGACAATATAATTTAGGTGTGGCACTATTATGTCTAATCAATGATTTATAGTCATTATGTGTGATGTCATTGTTGTCTTTGAAAGTCTTTAAAGTTTTGTTGATATAATCTTGTATCTTCTTCGTCGGATCATTGTTCAATTTCTGGTAAACTTCACTGTTATCTAGCATATTATTCACTTCACAAATGTATTCGTCATAATGCATGATCACTGTGGTATTACCCTTATCAGCATTACCAATGATGATATTAGGATTATCTCTGACAAACTTTGCGGTTTCTGCTAGCTGTTTATGGTCAGGAATTGTGTTATGGTGTCTTCTGCTTGAGTTGAAATAATTGTTGATAACATTAACACATTTCATTCTAAAGTGATTCTTTTCGGTTTCATCTAAAGGCATGTCGATATGCAATTTTCAACATCCTTAACAATGTCTACTTTCGGTATCTTGTCACATCGAACAAGAATGCCAAACTTTGGTCCCAATCCCACAATGGTCATAACCGATCTTGGAATGTGCACGTTTGTATAGTTTTTAATAAATTTGTCAGAAGTGGCAAGTGTAATGATGGTTTTCTGGTCGAATTCGAGGTCTTTATACTTCTTCAAATTAATTTCCTTTATATACTCAATTCTCCTCTCAAAAAGTCTGCCAGAAAACTGCTTTAGACATCTAAACCTGTCATATCCTAATGATTGTTGCAGATGGTTTTCTATGTTGGGGAGAGAGCTAACCAATCTTGTAGTAACTTGGTAATTGGTGAGGGTTCCCAATAAGAATACCAGTAGGTATACTTACACTTGAGGATGGGAAAATAAAAGCTATCGTGGGAACTTAATTTTCATAATTTATTCTTATGTGGTATGCCGACACGCGTGCCAGGAAAGAGAGAGAGAGGAAAGATATTGTTGTTTCATTCTATTCTTGGCCGCCATGTTTTTTTTTTAAAAGAGCTATCCGTCGGATTCGAACCCACGGCAATTGTGGCATCTGCGTGGAATCCCAGCGTTCTATCCAATGTCGCCACAGAGCCATGAAGATTTTGATGTGATTTCTGTTTGATATACTTATCATACAGCTGCCATTTTATTTTTTTTTTTAAAAGACCATCGTGGGATTCGCACTCCGGTCAACTAGGTGAGTATCAAGGATCCTACCACTGAGCTACGGTACCATGAAGAATTAGTAGATGATAGCTGTCAAATTTTCGTTAGAGCCGAAACGGCCATCTGCGCAGGAGTTCTGCGCAATAACCCTATGTCGGGTGAATATTTCTTTCAGCTTGTGTCATTAGAGGTTTGAACCTGCTTTCGTGGAATCAGAATGAAAAAAAATCGGTTAATAAAGGTTTGTCACACTTCAAGAATATTTGTAATTTTTCAAATATGTTACACATGAACATTTACAATTATCAACTGATTCACAATTTTGAATGATATTTCACCGACTGAATATTCATCTAAAAGTAAACACTTATATTTCACAGGACAAAACGGTAAATAAATTACAGAGTGATTATATGAAGAGAGGTGAATAGCACCGTCTCATTAATTAATTCTTCAACCATTTTTACACTAAGACGAAACACAGTTAAATGATCGTATCAAACTGAATATCTCAAAATATGAGGAAAATAATTTCAACATACATTGTTCATACGCATATTATAGGCGTCGAAATGCTATCAGGGTAGAAACACAAGGGACCACGATTTGGTTGGTTTATGTTGAATTCAAAATAATATTTTCATGCTATCAAATTTTACGATTTGCGATGCTGAATAATCGTGGCAAGTCTCGACGCGCTTCATCAACTGGGTAAACAGTAGGAGCATGGCAACCACTCACAAATTCGGTGATATTTTTAGTAAGGATTTTTTCATTCATTCATTTTATCATTCCCAAACTGTATGACAGAAGCCCCCCTGCTAAAATGCAGAAAAGGACTTAGGCTCAGCAATTATGCTATGTGCCCAATATAGAGTGATTTGTAAAAACTATGTTCTTCTTTATAATGTTCTTGTCGTGCCCTGTGTCCTGGGGGCAACAGGAGTCTTGGATATAACCAATCACAGAATCACGTGTTCAACATATAAACTAAAATTAATCCAGACGATCACTATAACTTTTACAATTTTACGAAAAGAATGCACTTTTTAAACGAATATTTACGAGAAGTTGTGGTGTAGAAGTAATTTTTTGAGTTCCAAACCAGGACGTCTGGGAAATGTAGTCATCCCACTGTGACAACCATTTTGGAACTGCCTAGTAAGGATTTACAATTTTGGTCCAGAATGAATCGTGTTTAATGCGTTGTCAGAAAACGTTTCACTGAAAACATTTATCATAGGAAGCATACATGAACTCGAATAGACGAAGAATTTTTAGGATTCTCATGCCCATTACGTATATAAAAACAGCTAACTCTCATTTAACGACTGAAGCTAACATTTTTCAGTAGGCAATTTTTCTTTTAATGAATATCATTCGTGTTCAGAAAAATTTGATAGAAGAAAAACACAGCAAAGTACAAATTATTATCATCATTCATAACAGACATTCAAAGACGAGAAATATTGCGATAACATTATATCTTTTTTAGATCGTCTACTATTGAAAAACAATTTTTAGCTGACATAAATAGATACATTCCACAGGTGAATATCACAAAGAGAGGGCACTATTAGAAACTATATTTCACGATAAGATATTTGAATTGAACTAATACAAACAAATAAAAATTTTTCTACAATTACCCTAATTTTGATCAATAATCACTCAAGCCATCCTCTGATTCACTAGTAAAATCATTAATACTAAATTCAAGCGGACTCCCCGCCAGCTCGTCTAAAAAAACATTTTTACTCAAAATATCAAATTTAGGTGGTTTTGATAGATAAGCTATAAGGGCCGAATATTTCAAAGACGGTGGTTTCAAATTAATATTAATGAACAACGATTTTTTAACAATGAGTGCTTTTGAAAATTGGCAATGTAGCAATTGTAGAAAAGTACTTAAAATGAAACTATTGAAATGTCTTACATATACGGATATGAGAGAAATCCTAAGTTTATACTCTGACCTTATATGTTTGTATTGTAATTCGTCGCAATAATCATCTTCACAAGGATCCCATTTACACGAATTTTCGTGGAACCACTGCTTCAGCTCATCTAGTTGTTTATTCGTATCGAATATAATCCACACATCAATTATCCCGAAAGATTCGTTAGCTCCTTCTAAATACCCCATGATTTCTCCTACAATCATCCAGTGATTTAAAGGTAGTTGATCAATTTCAGCATACTGACTGGGAAAGCAAGCCATGAATTTTTCAGCCAAATGAGGTTCATAGGAAAAACTTTCCTGCATGGCCGAAAAACTATATCTCTATAAAGAAGATGGTTTATAACCAATTTCTTTGTTGATCTGAGAGAATTTTGAAACGGATGAAATCCTATTATGTACCTTGTTAAAAAAAAAAAAACGGTCAAACTTTGTAGAAATCATTATATTGAATATCCCTTCGTGTTCTTCATTTTTCTTTCATCCCGAATAAACTATATATTTAAACACTTTCATAATTTTCTCTTGACAATATTGAAATAACTTATATTTTTTCATTTCTAAGTCGATTCACGGTTTTAATTTTTCTAATACTTTCGAATATCCACGTTCAATATTCTCATATTGGTGAGGAACAGCTCATCGAGCGTCAATCAAAACTAAGTCCTGACTCCTAACGTCGAGAGACTTGCATCTCATGAGGAAAGAACCATATAAAATTTACCTGCATAATTCTGATGATATTGAAATCTATAATCACTTTCGTGATTGTAACGTGTTTAAAAGTATGTTATGATGAACAATTCTGAATAACCAAGTTACTAGTATTCACTGAAGAACTATCAAGAGTCGAAAAGATTCTGATTATTGAATCCTTGAAACCAGCATTTATATAAACGGCCAAAGGATTTGTTTTACACTACTGACATTTCAATAAAAACACATATTTATGGTTCATGAAAGAAATAGACGGTTGTATTTCTAGTAGTGTTTTCACAGGACAGACATTTTCAATAAAAACACATATTTATGATTCATGAAAGGGATAAACAGCTATATTTCTAGTAGATATATTTGAAGGGTCAGGTAGGGATTAAAATATTCGGATCGTTCGAGTTGATGAAAGCTTTTCGTTTGACAACGAGGGCAAAGTTCGCGATATAACTTCCCGTATTTCTATAACAAAGGAGAAATATATCAGCTTTACTAAACATTATGATGAATATTCTATCGATTTCCGATTCGTTGATAGTTTTCGATTCATGGCTTCCTCACTGGATCAACTATCTTCATATTTAGAAGAGTTTCCGAACTTGAAATCACAATTTCTTGAGGAATCTGAAGAACATCTCAATCTTCTCACAAAAAATGAGGGGATAATGCCATATGATCACATCGATTCTAACGATCGTTTCTATGAAACATCTCGCACAAACATTTTTATATCAGCAAACACTGTGTATTTATCGAAATCACAACAGGTAAAACAAGTAGAATTAATTCAGAAGAAATGAAACTGAATGCTCTCGGAAAATACATGGACCATTAAACGAACAGAAAGTATAGCTATAGAAAAACTTTAATCTTTTTTTAATATGTACGATTATTTTATCTTGTACTTGCAACAGTACGATTCTCTGTTCTGCAATGACATAAAAAATAAAAAGAAAGAGGAGCTTCATCATTGGTTAGGCCTCCTAAATTTTGAGTTACTTTTGTTTTATTGTGTCGAGTTATTTTGCCCTCTTTCCCCAAGTTAACCTCTTTCAGTCTATTCGATAGTTTAAAAAATGAAATATAATCTGTTGCTTTGCCCGATGGCAGACGACTTCAGTCTGAATGGAAGTGTATGATTATTGACGAGTTTCAAGAGAGGTACTGAAAATGTTGTTGATTCAAATGCACATGAGTTCTCAGTGAAATTGTTCAATTTTCGATTTAAATTCATTCCAGATCGCATTATTGCAAGTGAACCATTACAAACAGTCAGAGTTGTATACGATCTGTCTCTTGAAGATATTCATTCAATTCTACGAACGGCTCTGAAAATATTCTTCGATTGATGAACAATTGGAGAAATTTCATCCGCTGATTTGAAAAAATATTTTCTCAATATTTTCAAATGACGAGAAACAGAAAAATCGATAAGAGTTGTCATGAATGAATGAATGTTGACAACATTTTCTGTTTATCTTCATTTGAAAATATTGAGAAAATATTCTTTCAAATCAGCGGATGAAAATTCTCCAATTGTTCATCAATCAAAGAATCATCTCGAAGACTCTTGAAGTAACAAAATAGCGTTTTGACCTTCTCGAATATCGAATATACAAAAGTTTGTATTCTTTTAATGCATGATCAACAGAGTTTCTCGAATATTATACGAGATTTTCATTAGTATCGACATCTATTATTAGAGATTATCAACATTATTTATGAATTCTTCATGGTTGTTGTCATCTATTGTGTCAGTTTCGAAGTTTTAACCATTCAGTCAACATATACAAGCACCAAATTTTCTTCGCTTTTGCTCGTGTTGAAAGGTTTGTATCTCAGTATATAGGCGAATTAGATGTTTTGTAATAATTATTCTCCTTCCGAATTTTATTGGCTATCTGAAACTCTCCACACCGAACCATATTTACTCTGACAGCTTCATGGATTTCCAGAGTGTACAATTGCTACATTGCCAATATTCAAAAGCACTCATTGTTAAAAATCGTTGTTCATTAATATTAATTTGAAACCACCGTCTTTGAAATATTCGGCCCTTATAGCTTATCTATCAAAACCACCTAAATTCGATATTTTGAGTAAAAATGTTTTCTTAGACGAGCTGGCGGGGAGTCCGCTTGAATTTAATATTAATGATTTTACTAGTGAATCAGAGGATGGCTTGAGTGATTATTGATCAAAATTAGGGTAATTGTAGAAAAATCCTTATTTGTTTGTATTAGTTCAATTCAAATATCTTATCGTGAAATATAGTTTCTTATAGTGCCCTCTCTTTGTGATATTCACCTGTGGAATGTATCTATTTATGTCAGCTAAAAATTGTTTTTCAATAGTAGACGATCTAGTTAAGATATAATGTTATCGCAATATTTCTCGTCTTTGAATGACTGTTATGAATGATGATAATAATTTGTACTTCGCTGTGTTTTTCTTCTATCAAATCTTTCTGAACACGAATGATATTCATTAAAAGAAAAATTGCCTACTGAAAAATGTTAGCTTCAGTCGTTAAATGAGAGCTAGCTGTTTTTATATACGTAATGGGCATGAGAATCCTAAAAATTCTTCATCTATTCGAGTTCAAGTATGCTTCCTATGATAAATGTTTTCAGTGAAACGTTTTCTGACAACGCATTAAACACGATTCATTCTGGACCAAAATTGTAAATCCTTACTAGGCAGTTCCAAAATGGTTGTCACAGTGGGATGACTACATTTCCCAGACGTCCTGGTTTGGAACTCAAGAAATTACTTCTACACCACAACTTCTCGTAAATATTCGTTTAAAAAGTGCATTCTTTTCGTAAAATTGTAAAAGTTATAGTGATCGTCTGGATTAATTTTAGTTTATATGTTGAACACATCCTGTGATTGGTTATATCCAAGACTCCTGTTGCCCCCAGGACACAGGGCACGACAAGAACATTATAAAGAAGAACATAGTTTTTACAAATCACTCTATATTGGGCACATAGCATAATTGCTGAGCCTAAGTCCCTTTCTGCATCTTGACAGGGGGCTTCTGTCATACAGTTTGGGAATGAGAAAATGAATGAATGAAAAAATCCTTACTAAAAATATCACCGAATTTGTGAGTGGTTGCCATGCTCCTACTGTTTACTCAGTTGATGAAGCGCGTCGAGACTTGTTCGGGCATGCCACGATTATTCAGCATCGCAAATCGTAAAATTTGATAGCATAAAAATATTATTTTGAATTCAACATAAACCAACCAAATCGTGGTCCCTTGTGTTTCTACCCTGATAGCATTTCGACGCCTATAATATGCGTATGAAGAATGTATGTTGAAATTATTTTCCTCATATTTTGAGATATTCAGTTTGATACGATCATTTAACTGTGTTTCGTCTTAGTGTAAAAATGGTTGAAGAATTAATTAAAGAGACGGTGCTATTCACCTCTCTTCATATAATCACTTAGTAATTTATTTACCGTTTTGTCCTGTGAAATATAAGTGTGTACTTTTAGATGAATATTCAGTCGGTGAAATAGCATTCAAAATTGTAAATCAGTTGATAATTGTAAATGTTCATGTGTAACATATTTGAAAAATTACAAATATTCTTGAAGTGTGATATAAACCTTTATTAACCGATTTTTTTCATTCTGATTCCACGAAAGCAGGTTCAAACCTCTAATGACACAAGCTGAAAGAAATATTTACCCGACATAGGGTTATTGCGCAGAACTCCCGCGCAGATGGCCGTTTCGGCTCTAACGAATATTAGACAGCTATCATCTACTAATTCTTCATGGTACCGTAGCTCAGTGGTAGGATCCCTGATACTCACCTAGTTGACCGGAGTGCGAATCCCACGATGGTCTTTAAAAAAAAAAATAAAATGACAGCTGTATGATAAGTCTTCGTGGACACAAGTTCAAACTGTGCAAGGAAAACTTCAGAACTACGACCAGGCAACACTTTCTTTCCAACCGCATTTTCGATGAGTGGAATCGCCTTCCTGCGCGCGTAGTGGACTCACCATCTGTTAATTGCTTCAAGAACCGTTTCGACGAACTGTTTCAGTGACATAACTTTCACTTCTTCTTCTCAGTATTACATTTTTTTTTTCTTTTGGTATATATTTTTTTTTTACTAAATTGTTATATGAGTTTATAGGTATCTTAACTCTTACTATGAATTAATAATAATAATAATAATAATAATAATATATCAAACAGAAATCACATCAAAATCTTCATGGCTCTGTGGCGACATTGGATAGAACGCTGGGTTTCCACGCAGATGCCACAATTGCCGTGGGTTCGAATCCGACGGATAGCTCTTTAAAAAAAAAAAAAAACATGGCGGCCAAGAATAGAATGAAACAACAATATCTTCTCTCTCTCTCTCTTTCCTGGCACGCGTGTCGGCATACCACATAGGAATAAATTATGCAAATTAAGTTCCCACGATAGCTTTTATTTTCCCATCCTCAAGTGTAAGTATACCTACTAATACCTTCCTCTTAACTATTTATTAGTCTACATCTACTAACTACTAACTATGTCAATTCACAATTGAGTACTTTGTACTTCTGTATCTGTGTCACCTGTTGCGATATATTTATGAACAATGGGAAAGGTGCTGCATCCGCAATATTAGTAATCGTCTATTTTATATTTCAACATTAGATGCACTACACCTTCCCCGGAATTTCAAGAAGAATTTTCATTACTTGGAAATGAAAATTTTATCAATGCCAATTCTTATAACTAATTAACCTTATTACAATAGAATAATGAACCCACTTTGCTTACTCTTCATAGTACTAACCTAGATTAACTATACATCAAACATTTGACTTGTAATGGTATCGGATATCCGATCTCACATTCAGGTTTTATTTTTTAATTGTTACTTGTCCTTGACCTCGCGCACAAAAGGTTTAGTTCGATTCTTATGAACCACGCACTCTTTGCCGTTTTTGCTGATTCGAACGTTCGGAGAATCATCTTTTATTACACTGAAAGGACCTTCGTAAACACTTTGCAGTTTATTTCCACTTTCACTTTTCAACAAAATTAAATCGTCTTTTTCGTATGTTATCGGATTGATCTGTTTATCGTATATCACTTTTCTTTTGAATTTTTCGGATTCTAAATTTTGCCTTGCATCCTGTTGTGCCTTTTGCAATCTGAATTCGAGTTCTAGAGGATTCGTATCCGCGTTATATAATGGTTCGACAGTGTCGCTATTCACTAGATTATTAGGCAAATTACACTTTTTTCCGAATACCAGTTCATAAGGTGAGTATCGTGTGCTACAATGATACGATGTATTATACATGAAACAAAAATATGGGATCCATGAAGACCACGAAGAGCCATAGTTTCTCATTTGTATTCTTAAAAAAGAGTTTAATGTTTTATGTGAATTTTCTAAAGATCCAATGCTTTGATGATGGTATGCAGTTGCTTTTATATGAGATATTCTTAAAAAATTACAAATCTCTACCATTGTATTGGATATGAATTCTGTTCCTTGATCAGTAGCAATCTCTGAGGGAACACCGTATCTCAAGATGAAGCTCTTGCTACTGTTACTGTATCTTTTGATTTTAAAGAATATGCTTCGACAAATTTCGTTAGATCGCATTGTAATGTTAGAACATAAATAAAACCATTGTCATCTTTTTCTAAAGGGCCGACAATGTCTAAGTAAACTTTTACGAAGGCTGAATGAGCAGTTGGTGTTATTACCATTGGTTCCTTTATGGGTTTACTAAACTTGTGTTTTTGACAATTCGCACATTTTTTCACATAAGAGGCACAATCATTCGATAATTCAGGCCAATAATAATATCTTCGTATATTATTGATCATTTTGCGGACTCCCGAATGTCCTGCTGTCGGTAAAATATGAAAGTCGTTAAGTATAAGTTTCTTCGTATCAGGATTGAAAATTCTTTTCACACCTGTAATTATGCAAATTCGTGGACCTGTCCATTTAATCTTAGCAATTGTCTTCATAAAATACTCCACTATAAATGCATTATTTTCATTTTTCGCTATGATTAACTCGTTTATATTCATTCTTCTACATAATTCTTCCAAATCTCTCAATAATTCGTCTCGCGATATTATCGATGGAGTATCTGGGTGGATATAAACTAACTTCGTATTTGGTTCATAACATACACATCTTGTTTCCGACAATATGTTCTCCGTATTTCCAAAACTACTTAGATCATCGTTTCTTTTCAGAACGATTAATTCGTTACCGTCATTGGGTTTTTTCAAAATTTCAACGACATTTGGTTGATCAGACCGATTATTCGTTGAAGTTTTTTCTAAATTAGGAAGGTTTCTTGATGCTTTAGCCTGGGCCCTGGTTAAAACAGCAAATATGTTCCGATTCATTTCATTTAATTCCGTTGAAGTTATTCGAGACAACGCGTCTGCTGGTCCGTTCATTGAACCTTTAACATATTCAATATGATATTGATATTCTTGTAGACACAAACGAAATTTTGTAAGACGACTAGAAGGATCTGAATGGTTAAAAAGATAAACGAGAGGCCTATGATCAGTACGAATTTTAAAATGTCTACCAAATAAATAAGGACGAAAATATTTTACTGCCCATACTACTGCCGCTAATTCTTTTCCTATAGTAGAGTAGTTGATTTCGAATTTATTGAAGGGTCGACTGGCAAATGTCACTGGCTTATTATTTTTGTTAGAAAAGACTGCACCAGCGCATGTTCCACTTGCATCAGTTTGCAAAATAAATTCGTTGTCATCTGAGAAATCGGGGTAATCGAGCACTGGCGCCGTAGAAAGAGCGATTTTCAATTTTTCGAAAGCACTTTGACATTCTTCTGACCAATGAAATTCAGAATATTTTCTGCATAACTTATTCAGAGGATTAGCTATTTCTGCAAAATTTCTAATGAATTTTCTGTAATAACTTGCAAAGGCAATGAATCTTTTGACTCCATAAGTGTTTTTTGGGACTGGGTATAACTTAAGAACTTTGGTTTTATCAGGATCGGGTGATAGACCTTCAGAAGATATAATATGACCTAAATATAAAATTTATTTTTTGAGGAATTCGCATTTAGAAGGGTTTAATTTCAGATTAACCTCTCTGAGTCTGGAAAACACTTTCAGCAAGTTCTGATTATGTTGTTCTAAATTTCTACCAAAAACAATCAAGTCGTCGAGATAACAAAAACATTTTTCGTAATTTAATCCTGTCGTTGCAATTGAAATTAGCCGTGAAAACGCACTGCAGGATATTTTCAATCCCATAGGTAGTCTTTTCATTTGATACAGATATTTATGAGTAGAGAATGCTGTGTACGGTCTGCTGTCAGCTGCTAGCTCTACCTGGTAATAACCTTGACTTAAGTCTAAGTGAGAAAAGTATACGGCTCCGGTAAGCGAATCGAAAATGTCTACTATGTTAGGAAGGGGGAATTTGTCATCTTCAATTTTTTCGTTTAATGATCTGAAGTCGATTACAAGCCTCCATTTCTTATTGCCATTTTTATTAGCTTTCTTTGGGACTAATAAAATTGTAGAGGACCATTCACTCTGGGCCTCATCTTTAACATCATTTTTTATCATATCTTCAATTTGCTTATCTACCTCCTGTTTTTGCGAATGAGGAATACGGTACGGTTTTCTAGATACTGGTGCTTCATTCGGTTTTAAGGTGATAGTTTGTTTGAAAACTGTAGTTGTGGTTAATGTATCGTTTGGAAGATGGAAAATATCACTGAATTTAGCACATAGCTCTTCGATAGACAATTGTTCTTCCTTATTCAAACCGTTCAGGTTTATCAATGAAAATAATTCTCTGACTCTAGTTGGTGAAATTCCAGTAATTTTGCTAAATGAACATATTTGATATTTGTCGAGATTATGAATTTCTGGTACACAACGGTGTCTCTTGTATTAAGGATTTTGACAGGTATGATATTATGCTTTGGTTTCACCACGGTTCATGCTAGGAAAACGCCTTCACATATTTCCTGAGGGATTACAACACATTCTTTTTCTGTATTTATTGATAAGTACTCAATGATTTCGCATCTAGATGGAATTGTCAGCACCGAATCATTTTTAGAGTTTAGAGAAACCTCCACCATCTTATGACGATTATTTAGAATTAACGTGTTCTCTTCAAAATCTATTATACCTTTATATTTTTGCAAAAAATTTTGACCTATAATACCATTGTAATTACAAGGGATATCTCGAAATACATAAAATAATTGTTCGAAAGTAACACCGTTGGTATGCAATTCTAATGAGATATTCCCGATAGCTGTGATATTTCCACAAATACCGTTCACGGACGATTATCTTTGCGTATCAAGGATTTGTCTCTAAGATCCGTTTGCACCATCGTTCCTTAAATAGTTAAGTGACGTTTCGATCCTTAATCCTAACCTCAAATTTAAGCATGTGATTATAACCTAAAATAATTTTTCAAACTTACTGAACATTTGTTGTTTTCTATGAAATTATAGGAAAAAATTTGAACTTTCAACTAGCATGAAATCGTCAAAATGACAGTAAAGCTATAGGTTAAGGAAATGACAAATATCATCTGTATCCGGTCAGCCAATGAAAAGGCTTTATTGAACTAGGGTGAAGTCACACAACATGAAAAACTGAAATATCACTAGATAGAACTATTTAAGGGTCCCTACATAGATAATAAAATAATGTTCTTTATTCTAAGGTCCCTTACGTAAGAATTCCATTTGAGTGACAGTCATGCAACTGTCAATATTTAAGGGATCCTTAACTTTAAGGAACGATGGTGCAAACGGATCTAAGAGAATCCAATTTGATTGCACAGAGTGAAGCTCTGCTGTCTATTAAAAATTTAAATTTTTCTGATTCCACTGAAAACTCTACATTATTCAAAACCAAACAAGCGAATATAGAATCAGTTATCGGAGTCAAGAGAAAACTTCAGATTGTTCGTATTTTTCTGTGCGATTTCGTTATCTTTGCCATTCAAATAAAAGACTATGTTTTCTTGTGAATGATGACTCGATTGTCTCCCTCGAGTATTGAATGTTCTCCATGTTTGACCACGAGAGCGTCCTGCAAAATTTCGAGTACTATCATTCGATGGCGCATGACCGACAAATTTATCTGGTTTATGATTGTTGTTATATCTAAAATTATTACAACAAAATCTAGGTGATGGGCCTCTGGATCTGCCACTGCCTCTATATTGCCATCTTCTACCTCTCTGTACTTGAAAATGATTTATCGATTGAATATTTTCCGATGTAGAAGCAGAAGCTTCGTCTAGTGCAGAACGGATGGCATTTTTAAGAGACGAAAAATCTCGTGCTGAAATAATTGTACTTAATCGTCTATTATTCAATCCGTCCGCAAATTGCTTTATAGCATTCCGCTCATTAATAGGTACACAACGGTGTCTCTTGTATTAAGGATTTTGACAGGTATGATATTATGCTTTGGTTTCACCACGGTTCATGCTAGGAAAACGCCTTCACATATTTCCTGAGGGATTACAACACATTCTTTTTCTGTATTTATTGATAAGTACTCAATGATTTCGCATCTAGATGGAATTGTCAGCACCGAATCATTTTTAGAGTTTAGAGAAACCTCCACCATCTTATGACGATTATTTAGAATTAACGTGTTCTCTTCAAAATCTATTATACCTTTATATTTTTGCAAAAAATTTTGACCTATAATACCATTGTAATTACAAGGGATATCTCGAAATACATAAAATAATTGTTCGAAAGTAACACCGTTGGTATGCAATTCTAATGAGATATTCCCGATAGCTGTGATATTTCCACAAATACCGTTCACGGACGATTATCTTTGCGTATCAAGGATTTGTCTCTAAGATCCGTTTGCACCATCGTTCCTTAAATAGTTAAGTGACGTTTCGATCCTTAAACCTAACCTCAAATTTAAGCATGTGATTATAACCTAAAATAATTTTTCAAACTTACTGAACATTTGTTGTTTTCTATGAAATTATAGGAAAAAATTTGAACTTTCAACTAGCATGAAATCGTCAAAATGACAGTAAAGCTATAGGTTAAGGAAATGACAAATATCATCTGTATCCGGTCAGCCAATGAAAAGGCTTTATTGAACTAGGGTGAAGTCACACAACATGAAAAACTGAAATATCACTAGATAGAACTATTTAAGGGTCCCTACATAGATAATAAAATAATGTTCTTTATTCTAAGGTCCCTTACGTAAGAATTCCATTTGAGTGACAGTCATGCAACTGTCAATATTTAAGGGATCCTTAACTTTAAGGAACGATGGTGCAAACGGATCTAAGAGAATCCAATTTGATTGCACAGAGTGAAGCTCCGCTGTCTATTAAAAATTTAAATTTTTCTGATTCCACTGAAAACTCTACATTATTCAAAACCAAACAAGCGAATATAGAATCAGTTATCGGAGTCAAGAGAAAACTTCAGATTGTTTGAATTTTTCTGTGCGATTTCGTTATCTTTGCCATTCAAATAAAAGACTATGTTTTCTTGTGAATGATGACTCGATTGTCTCCCTCGAGTATTGAATGTTCTCCATGTTTGACCACGAGAGCGTCCTGCAAAATTTCGAGTACTATCATTCGATGGCGCATGACCGACAAATTTATCTGGTTTATGATTGTTGTTATATCTAAAATTATTACAACAAAATCTAGGTGATGGGCCTCTGGATCTGCCACTGCCTCTATATTGCCATCTTCTACCTCTCTGTACTTGAAAATGATTTATCGATTGAATATTTTCCGATGTAGAAGTAGAAGCTTCGTCTAGTGCAGAACGGATGGCATTTTAAGAGACGAAAAATCTCGTGCTGAAATAATTGTACTTAATCGTCTATTATTCAATCCGTCCGCAAATTGCTTTATAGCATTCCGCTCATTAATAGGTTTCAAAACCGAATATGCATTGTCATCACCTTTATCCTGTGAAATTGTCAAATCAACAAAAAGTTCTTCTAGAGATTTACCGAAGGATTCAATCGACCTATTTCCTTGACGTGAGTTTATTAATTTAGTTTGGAAAGTAGTATCCGATTTAATCGTGAGGAGATGTTTTTTCATATTCCTTATTTAAACGAAATTCAGCACTTGGAGATAATCTAGTTTTCAATACAAATTTTAAAAGATGCTGCTTTTGATCTGTTTTAAGCATTGAATCATAGAATTCCGTAGCATCTATCAATTGTTTAGTCGTATCTTCTCTATTATTGAGCATAGGTAGCAAAGATGAAGCAGTTTTCAAATCGAAAGACTCCATTTCTATCAAACTTGAGCTCTCCTTGATCTGTACATTTAATATTGAACTATATGTATCCCGTATTTCGGAGGAAAATTGCTGAATTGCGCTCAATATATCGGTAGGAACGTCTGCAAAATGTTTCTGAATTTCCTTAAAATCATCCTCAAATTGTTCATAGATAATTTTGGCTTCTTTAATTTTAATATCGAGAATCTTCTTTTTTCGCCTTTCAAGGCCAATTTTCCTCAGATATACTTTTATAGATTTCAGGGATTCCAAAATTTCATTTAAATTATTAACTGCCATACATCTAGTTAAAAAAAATTAGGTAAAACTATTATTCCCGAAAACAAAAGATTCAATTAAAGTCATTAGTATCGTTTTGTAGTCTGCTTACCACTACACTACACCTGGGCGCTGCTGATTGGGGCCAACATCTGGCTTCTGGTCACTTCTTTCCTAATTTTCTTTTCCAGTCTCTTTCTGCACACACTGAAAATGTACGAGCTGGCTACTGCTATCACTAGGATTAAGATTATTACTTCGCACACCTCTCGCGTAAAATTTTTTTCTTGGTCATTGGTTTGGCCGCCACTATTACCTGCCGGTGCAATTATAATCTCTTCTTTTTTCTGCCTTGATTGGCTTGACCCCATTTTCACTTTTCTTCCTATTCACACTCACACTAATTGTTCGAAAATTTCCAAGGTTTCGCCATCAGGATCGCCATGTAGTAACTTGGTCATTGGTAAGGGTTCCCAATAAGAATACCTTCCTCTTAACTATTTATTAGTCTACATCTACTAACTACTAACTATGTCAATTCCCAATTGAGTACTTTGTACTTCTGTATCTGTGTCACCTGTTACGATATATTGATGAACAATGGGAAAGGTGCTGCATCCGCAATATTGGTAATCGTCTATTTTATATTTCAACATTAGATGCACTACAATCTGTAAAACTTCCATATAGTTATTTTTATTTCCAACTTCGGGATAGATCTACGGAAACTGTGTAAGGTCTTGCTAACTTCATTCTTGTAGGGGTGGTTGTCTAATTCTAAAGAATAAATTTGCTTTATGTTACTGACAATATGCTTCGGAAAAACATTATTCTTTCTGCACCGCAACAGGAATATTCTCCTGTTTACTAATGATGCCCATTTTTTGTGTAGGTTAGTATATTCTTTGCACCTCTTGTATACTGAGACGCCCAGATCGTTCATGATGTTGAAAAATAAACGAAATATTAGTGAGATGATTCACATAAAACTTAACAACTCAGTAAATTTCCGAGATGATGTGAAGAAACTTAGTATGGTGTATGATTTTTTATTGCACATGACTTGACATGGTTGTTGGCACTGAGATTATGATTCCAATAAGTCGTGCCTAGTTAAATTTGTGGAAAATGTTAAAGGTCCAGAACAAAGATGGCCTGGTTAAAGTTTTCTATTGTACTGTCATTGTTTGTTTGTCGATAAAGTGTCGGTGGTCTATGTTTTATACTCTAATTCTATGTATTTTATCAGGTTAAGTTGTCTTATTTGAGGTTACCTGACATGTGCGTTTTTAGAATTTGGTGTACGGTAATTGAGATTTCCATGAAACGATTGTATCTAATTTGCTGTTAACTATACAAAATATTGGTTAGTTATCGTAAGTTCTTGTGTACTGAAGATTTGTAACTTTTGGTTTAATTCTTCAGCCTTGAAAAAAAGGATAAAAATAGTCCTCGAAACGTCGGCAACAGTTTTGTAATTTGAGCAAAAATAAAGGTCCACATACCCGATACTGTCTTATTTATTGATGTTATGGATGAGAACCTTGAATTGAATATATTACCTGGAGGTCTATTTTTCAACATCATGAACGATCTGGGCGTCTCAGTATACAAGAAGTGCAAAGAATATACTAACTTACACAAAAAATGAGCATCATTAGTAAACAGGAGAATATTCCTGTTGCGGTGCAGAAAGAATAATGTTTTTCCGAAGCATATTGTCAGTAACATAAAGCAAATTTATTCTTTAGAATTAGACAACCACCCCTACAAGAATGAAGTTAGCAAGACCTTACACAGTTTCCGTAGATCTATCCCGAAGTTGGAAATAAAAATAACTATATGGAAGTTAGACAGATTGGTTAGCTCTCTCCCCAACATAGAAAACCATCTGCAACAATCATTAGGATATGACAGGTTTAGATGTCTATAGCAGTTTTCTGGCAAACTATTTGACAGGAGAATTGAGTATATAAAGGAATTTAATTTGAAGAAGTATAAAGACCTTGAATTCGACCAGAAAACCATCATTACACTTGCCACTTCTGACAAATTTATTAAAAACTATACAAACGTGCACATTCCAAGATCGGTTATGACCATTGTGGGATTGGGACCAAAGTTTGGCATTCCTGTTCGATGTGACAAGATACCGAAAGTAGACATTGTTAAGGATGTTGAACATTGTTAAAAATAGAGCCCCTCAGACGTCATCCTCAACTACGCCTATGGTCCGAACGCACCGAAACGTCAAGACGACTTCTCATCTCTATGAACTTAACCTAATTTTATGTTAATTAGTTGACAGATCAACTCATGCTCGTTATTAATTGTAACAATCAATCAATCTACCTTTTTCTGTATCGACTCTCTCTGAAGATCAGACCTCTCTTGTGAAATTAGAATTTTCAAAAAAGTCACCTCGCAAATTAATTGTACATCTCGTTAATTTTTGGAAGCAATCAATTAGGTAAGTGAGCATTTCTCAAAGTCATCTCTCATTAATGCATATTTAATGTTATTTTCCTGCTTTTTATAAAGTTTGAAAATGTGTCCACGTTTTAGATCATAAAAATCTATAGAAATACTGGTAATCCTCTCTCACTTTACTCTCAGAAAATCTCTATTGCATTTAACTAATGGAATTGACTCCTCTAAGATACATATTTTGATATATTTTGCTGTTCTCATGATTTTTCAGATTTCTCTAGACTTTTCACAGTGGAAATAATAATTGATTGCTCCAGAAATGAACATTATTTGTGGTAATGAGATTTGATTCATTATACTCTCATGTGCACCTCATTATCTCAATGTAGTCATCTCATTTCTTAATCATGCACTTCTCATTAAACTTGCTAATTATTTTTCTCGAGTTTCAGATGAATGAACGATCTCGAGCATAAGGGTGAATCATGGAATCAGTCTTCTCTCTCAATAAAATCAACTCAACTTCTCTGAAATATTTGAACGATCAAGTAATTCACACATTGAACCTGATTGACTGTCTCAATCCCTGCTTCACCTTGAGCAGTCTCCTCAAATATTGCCCACATGATTAAATTGGTATGATCTCCCCATTATAATTAAGAAATTCTCAAGTTCATTCATCGGAAACATTTAGCAAGTGGCAACTCAGGCCTTCAGCTTCAAACAAATCAAAGGGTTGGTGATTTGCACTCATACAAGTACTCTCATATTGTCATTCTCATAATTATCAATTGTAACTCTTATTTTTCTGATGAACACTAACCCTGCTTGCTAAAAGTAGTTTGTCACTGTAAATTTCGTCTCAATTGATTAATAAGCCTTCTCGTTACAGAACATACAGATCATAATTATTGATTTCTCAACCTTGATATTCTCATATTGTAATGCTGTCAATGAAGACCAGACTTAGACTATTAAGTTTTCAATACATGTACTCCTCTAAGGCCTAATCTCACTTTATTACAACTCAGACTACTCTAACAATTCACTATTGAACCTTTTGTTTTTCTGATGAGATAAAGAGGCTCTCGCAATAAATTTCAGTTGCATCATCACTGTAAACTCTGTGTTTAATTTTGAATTAATGGAACTCTCTCAAAGTCTAAGTCTGACTTCAGCTGACCTCTCATTTTGAACTTCTCTAGATTACCTCTGCTTTTAGTTGAATAATCACTCTGAGTTTTAAAGATGACTTTAATATTGTATTTTTTACTGTATTAACTTCATGCAGGTGACTTTTTCATTTTATGATTGTGAATGATGTCAATAAATGTTTTTACAATACCATCTTTAACTCAATTATCTGGATACAGTCCTAAACTTTATTTTCCAAAATCAGAACATCCCCGATTTTGTACAAACATTGAATAACGACATGTCCTTTAGATGAAAACGAAAAGAATCACTTTAGAATGAAATGTGTTAATGTTATCAACAATTATTCCAACTCAAGCAGAACACACCATAACACAATTCCTGACCACAAACAGCTAGCAGAAACTGCAAAGTTTGTCAGAGATAATCCTTATATCATCATTGGTTATGCTGATAAGGGTAATACCACAGTGATCATGCATTATGACGAATACATTTGTGAAGTGAATAATATGCTAGATAACAGTGAAGTTTACTAGAAATTGAACAATGATCCGACGAAGAAGATACAAGATTATATCAACAAAACTTTAAAGACTTTCAAAGACAACAATGACATCACACATAATGACTATAAATCATTGATTAGACATAATAGTGCCACACCTAAATTATATTGTCAGAGAAAGGATCATAAACCTACTTTATGTCTTAGACCAATTGTTAGTAGTATTAACTCTCCAGGATACAATATTGGTAAGTTATTACTTCTTGTTCTGTCGCAAGCCCTGTCAACTTCAATTTTTAATATCAAAAATTTCCATGAACTTGTTGAGATGATACAGGCCATTGTGGTGCCTGATGGTTATGTCCTTGTATCATTTGATGTTGTGTCTTTATTCACAAATGTACCAAAAGAGTTAGTTATCAGAGTCATTAAAAAACGCTGGAGTTATGTATCTGGTTTCACATATTTGGACAAAAATATTTTCATTGGTGGAGATGTGCTTTGATAGTGGCTATTTTACGTTTAACGGTACCTTCTTCAGACAGATATATGGCACGATAATGGGCGACTCAGCTAGTCCATCATTCGCAAATCTTGTAATGAATGACTTGCTTGAGTTCGCGATTGATAGAATTTCATTCATAATTCCTTTATTAAAGTTATATGTAGATGATACCATCGCATTAGTACCAAAAGATAGTTGTGAATTTCTACTGCAGTTACTGAATTCATACCACACTTCTATTAAGTTCACTATGGAAGTGGAAAGTCAGATGTGCTTGTCGTTCCTTGATGTTGTTGTTGTTAATGACAATGGTAGACTCTTGTCAAAATGGTATTATAAACCAACAAACTCCAACCGGTTACTCAATTATTACAGCAACCATAGTGTGGCCCAAAAAACAAATGTAGCCCATAATTTAGTTAAGAAATCTTCAATTTTCAGTGACCCTGTATACCATACTTGAAAATAGTAAAAGAAATTCTATTAAATAACAATTATCCATCGTATTTCATCAATAAGGTCATCAAGAAAGTATATGATCAGTTGACTGATTTGAGAAGTAACACTAATGTAAGGTTGGATACGGAGATGGGGGAAAAAAGATATTACAGGTTTCCATTTATACCTGACCTTTCCTACAAAATTCGAAATATCTTTAGAGAATACAACTGTGTCTGTGCTTTTTATAATTCGAGAACAACCAAGAGGTTTTTTACTCATCTCAAGGATCCAACTCCACCAGAATTACAAACTGAAGTAGTGTATAAGATCCCTTGCCAGAATTGTGAAAAATGTTATGTAGGGCAAACTAAACAATATATCAAAGACAGAATAAAACAACATGAATCAGATTTAAAAAATACACGTAATTTCGACAAGACAGCTCTCACAGCACATGCATATAATGAAAAACATCTTTTTGATTTTGAGAATACCACAGTTCTGGACAGAGAAAAGTGTAATTACAACTTTGACACTCTAATTTTACCTCCCAGTATATCGAAACGTTATTTTCTGCACAGAGTGACGTCGAATATCTTTTCGGTAACCCATCTCAAAAAACAGATCTGAGATTGTGCGTTGCGCTTTCATTGAATTTTCAGTGTTCTATAAGCCTCAATTTGTATTTTTTTTTCACAAAACAGTGAATAACTTGAAAACGACTCTAGATGGCTATAGGGAATGATACATAAAATGAATGTGGCAGTCGAAGATCTATCCAAAAAACTCATAATATACGGGGTATTCCATTTGAAATAAGAAAGTTGATACCATTTCCGGTGAAAGCGGAAGTCATTGATATTTGAAAATATATCACAAATGAAGGTCTACTTGACTTATATATCTACACAAAATTTGAAATTGATCGAATAATTATTTCTCCATAAACTTCTAATGTGCACTCCCGGTGGGACACCCTGTATATATATATATATATATATATATATATATATATATATATATATATATATATATATATATATATGTATATATATATATATATATTTTTTTTTTTCAATCCACCGTCTTTATGCGGGAGAATGCTGCATGCGCCGGGCAGTCGCCAAGGCATGTGCAGCCGTTACGGACCTTGGAGAAACCTTCTGACCATTCTCGCCGTACCCAACATCACCTGCTTCTGCGAACTCGATATAACACTGCGATCCAGGCAAAGCTTCTCAGTGTTTTCAGGTAAATGTTTCTCGACCAGGCCATATATATATATATATATATATATATATATATATATATATATATATATATATATAATATATATATATGATATATATATAGCATTCCGAAAGCTCGAGTGAAAGTACTAAAAAAGAGTTTTCTTGATTCACCACCTACTTAGTGTTGCTATCCCACGAAACATTATATTATTATTACTTTTCAACACCGAATTATCTCACAATATATATATATATATATATATATATATATATATATATATTATAAATCGAAGATTCTGATCGAGTTTCTGGTTGAATTTTCATTTCCATGAATCGTTACTCAAGAATTGAATCGGGTGGAAATTCCGGCGGTGAATAAGTTTGAATGTTTATGAAGCTTGATCGACTTTCTGTATTCAATCATAGTCCAGGTATTCTGCCGTTAACAACCCCTTTGAACGAAAAATTTTTTCGAAGCCCTGACAATTTGTTTTGTTGTACCTACGTGTACTACTAGTGCCGCTTCGACAGTAATTAACGTAACGGAAATTGTGAAAGATATGGATTTATTTCAGCAAGGGACACACAACCTAAAATTATAATTGGGTAAAAAGATTGGGTGTACCAAGATGGGGAATAGACAGAGACTCTTTTTCTTTCAATGCACTTTTTAAAGTAATATTTTTTTATTTTCACATATTTATGTTGAAAAATTTTCAAAACATTTTCAATTTTCACATAATAAATATAGAAATAAATGAAGAAAACATTTTCTTTATTTTTCATCATATGTCAAAAAAATTTTTCCACATAGCCAGTGGTCGAAAAAAAGTTAAAAAGTAAAATCCAGGCCATCTTACACAATTGTACGATTTCTGAATAGAAAAAAAGGTTTTGTGACCTCTTCTAACTTCAATTGGAAAAATAACATAGTGAGTGTAAAGATTCACAGTAGTTTGGTAATTGAAGAATTACTAAGTGCAATTTTTGATTTGTAATTCAGAGGAGTTCACTCACTGTGGGTGATTGAAAAAAAAGGAATAAGAATGATCAATTATCGTAATGGCGAAACAAAAAATAAGAATTTTTGGCATGCTAATATATGAGAATATAGGGATTTTGAATTTTTCATCCTGATGTCCTTTTCGTGAATATTTGATAACTGTAGGTACTATAGGTTTTCTAACTGACTCCAATGATACTGAGTTTTTTTCTAATGGGTTGGTTTCGAGAAATATGATCAGAAAACATAGACCCCACAAGTTTCATGACGAATACATCGAAAGCTGTTAAAAAAACTTTTTAAAACCATATAAATATCATTCGTTCTTGTAGATCTTCTGTATGACTTACACGTATGATAATTATGATCGAAATAGCTCCTAGTTCGATATCATTGCATTTTTTCTGTGTTCTACAACGTCGATCGGCTTATCGACTGCTTCATCGAGTGATTCTATGCTTGAAATTTCGAAAATTCTGAAAAATATTCGTCGATTTGAAGACATGTTTCTCAAATTATTCTGTAAATGAAACTCACCATCAGATTTTGATTCGAAGAAAAGTTGAGGTATCCAGGAATTTTTGTCAATAAATGAAAAAGAGTAATTCTGAATTAACTCAAATTGAAAAAATAAATAAAATATTCTCTCAACCGAAATTTTCTTCAACGGCAATAATAATGAAACATGAAAATTAATGGCGTACAGACGGAATGTTTGATTCTGAAAAAAAAACCACCGGAACAGGACCTGTCGGGAGGGTCCTTTTTTACAGAATTGAACATCTCGTCTTCTTTTTCTTCTTCAGGTGCCATCTCCTTTCAAAAGGTTGGCTATCAAAATGGCTACTCTCATCCTCGACATCGCAGACCTAAACAACTCAACGGAACTGCACTTGTACCATTGTCTTAAGTTGTTCAACCAGGAGATTCTTCTTCTTCCTATGCTCCTTCTTCCGTGTATCTTTCCCTGAATCATGATCTGCAACGAGGAATATTTCTCCCCTCTCAGCACATGACCCAGATACCGGAACTTTCCGACTTTTACGTCTGCATGCCATTAATTTTCATAATTCATATTATTTTCAGACGTTAAAAACACTCGTATGTATATTATGTATATTCTGGGCTTGACAATATGCAATCTACAATACATATCATCAAGAAACAGCTTGATGCCGTATACCCAGTTCTCTTCATCAAGCCTTTCAATCCTTTTTATTTCTCCGAACTGTCCTGCTACTTCATTTTCAATCTCCAATCCAACTCTTACGTTACAAACAACTCCAGCAAAAATGGTCTCCTGGTGCTCAATAGTCCCTGTACATTTCAAGTAATCATTCTCATACTTAGTTCATCCACTCGTTCGTCGTTGAATGATACCAGTCCTATTCCAAGGCTTGTTGAATGAGAAATTCAGCAAAATTGTGAACTTATTTGGTGTTAGGTTGCTGGCCCAACGACCAAACCTCCATCCTTGGAGGAGCTAGAAATTTTGTTGTTTGATTTCGAAAGTTGTCAAAATGACAATAAGAGAAGCACAAATTAATAATTCATGTCTGTCGATACGTCCCAAGTTTGAACCGGAATTCTCGTAATTTCCAAACATTCATTTTTTCTTAAAGTATTTTTGATTCCTAATACAGGGTTCTTGAAGTAGGTCGAAACTTTTCCTTTTTTTTCTGGGACCATGTAAAACTTTGTAATTTCTTTATAACAACCATTTTCTTTCATCATTCCCAGCTTGAAATTACCATTCTCCAAATTTTCATCATCTTCTAGATGCTTTGGTTTTGTTCCTTCTAGGTGAATTCTCTCGCGCTCTTTCATAATAGGGTGGAGTGAAAAGATTCCGACCTGACCAAGATATGGCTTCACTAGGTCTACCTTTGGAGCGGTTTCCTACAGTACCATTCCTTCCCAGCTTGTATGGAAAATTTCAATCCAATCTTGCGTTTGAGAGGACATTACGCAAGACGATTCCGTTGTTTTCGTGAATATGAATAAATTGGAGAAACTTGCTGTCATCAAATACTTCTAATTGAAACGATTCACACCGAAACAAGTAAAAACGGGATGGATTCAATACTAGGAGACTTCTCCCCGTCATATTCAACTATTAAGCAGCACCTCTGATGAGCCTTGTTGAGGGCAACCCGTTGAGGTCACAACTTCAGAAAATATTGAGAAAATCCATCAAATAGTGTTGGAAGACCGCAGACTGAACGTGTGTGAGATAGCTGTGACCTTTAGGATGTTTTCTGAATGTATGCGAAACATTTGGCTCAACCATTTACGCATAGAAAAGTAGTTCCCAAGGTGGGTGCAGCCCCAGCAAACACTTTACATCGCCTGACACTTTTGTGGAGTTACATTTTCAACATGAAATAAAATCTTCATTGTGATGTCGCATATGCGTCCAAAACCTATTAATTTTGTGATATCGCTTTGTTAACGAAATGTGGAAGAAAAATTTTCAACATTTTGACGATGAATAAAGATATCTCAAATGTGATTCCCAAGCGATGCAAATATTCGTTCGTATTGTGACTCATACCCTGAGTTGCAGGAACGTCCATTAAATTTAATGCCGCCTCAATTCTCCATTAAACGGAGTATCCATGGCTACTGTCTATAGATATTCCGTTTAAGGGAGAATTAAGGCGGCATTAAATTTTAATGGACTTTCCTGCAACTCAGTGATAGCCGAAGAGTGTTGAGTAATATAATATAAGGATTTCTTCGATCTTTAACTGTAGAGAAACTGGATTTTATTGCCCCTAATTACATTCGGCCGGGATATTTTTCTCTCGAGAACCCGGTTTGGACTATGGAATTCGCAGTGGTGAGAAGAAAGGGGGGTGGTTTTGCGTCTGACAAATTTTACGAAAACAATTTTTACACTCGCGTTTTTTCTTTTGGATCCCTGATCCATCATCATTTTGTGACTAGTGTTCGCTTCGAGAGTTCGCTGTTCGTTTGATCCGATATTCAAATTTTTTGGTTTTCTCTAATTTGAGTGTATTCATTGGTAAGTAAATTTTTTTAGTTATTCAAATATTTTGATATTTCAGTTTAGCTACATATAATAATCGTATGATGAAGTCTTAATATGTGTGTTGGCGCAGAACTTTTTGATCTAAAAAAAAAGTTTTGTTCTGAGATTTGTCTTGATTTTTGCAGTTGAATATTTTTTTATTTCATTTGGTTCTGGAAATATTTCAAAAATCCGTAGAATAGGCAATCCCAGCACTTTTCAAAATATTGGGTTTTAATTAACGTGTCTGAAATAGTTTGTACTGTACAGGGTTGGCAAAATTGGTGATGTTTTCTGTGAAATTCACAATAACACAGTTGGAGCATTCAAATGAAATTCAAGTTTTGTAATTTAGAGAGTGAGTATAATTGAAAGAAACTACTCCTTCTTGTGTTCCTTTGGTCTAATTTTTGAGAAATTATAAAATATAGGAACAGATTTCTTAGTAATTCATTTCAACATATTTGGAAAGCTTATATTTGAACTAATTACATATTTCTTTAGTGAAACTGCATCCACATCCGATCTCATTCGGAATTTCCATGTCTTATAATTTCAAAAACTGAATTTCTATCCTTATACGAAATATACTTTTTCAGTAAAAACCATATGAAGCCGTTGGGGGTAACAGCAGCAAGGATTTCGTGGTGAGTTGGTGAGATGTCTTAAAAGAACCCTCACCGATGAAACGGCTGAACTTTGTTCACGGACATGACAAGGGTCTAATTACAAAACAGCTGAAAGTCCCGTTATGAAGATTTCATTCAGTGAGTATTTGATTCGAGGTGTAGCCGCGATACTGTCAAACACAACCTTCGCAGTTATTCGAAAATTTCTTGTAAATTTGTTGTCCAGAAATTTTTCAATGATTTTGACACCTATAAGAACGTAGTTATCGTTCGCAGTAATCGCCGGTATATCTTTATCATCTCATCAATTGAAATAAGTTGAACTAATAAATTGAATAGTTGAACAAAATTGATAAACTTGCTCGAGTTAAAAATTACTGTTCCTTAATCACTCATCGAAGGATGGAGGAGAGAAATGTACAATACTCCCATAATCCAATATTATTTCCCAAATAATCGAACTTATTACGATCTTGCTAAAAAAAAAGAATCATTTCAACTTTTATTTTCATTCCTTTCAGATGTGGTGAGGAAGAACAGTGGAATTTCCGAGAAGGACTTCGAAATCTATGCGAAGGAATAGTTTCGACATGCCAGACAGAGGAAGGAAAGGTAGATTGAAAACCCAACTACATAATTAATTCTCACACTTATATTGTACATATTTCCGTTTCGTGTTTCCTTTTTTTTGTATTCTAATGTATACTATCTTGACTTTACTAATTATTATATTTTTTGTTCGAATAAATTTTTTCAGTATCCTCCTGCAATCATTGAATTAATTACCCATCAAAAATGGTATAATATTCATGTACGCAATGAGTATAACAAAATATGTCTCGAATTCGATGAGAAATGGCTTTCTAATTGAAGATATCTTTTAGTATCACATCAAAATTCCTATGCAACGTCGGAAGGAAATGAAGAAAAGTGGTCTCAAAATTAACTCGCATGAGCGTCACAAATGCGACAAGAAATGGAGAATCATTTGTGACCAGTTTTACGATCGCATATTCAACTACTCATTTTTCCGAAATGCGTACTTGATGTGGCGGACATTTGGATGCAAATGCGAGCGCTTGGGGAGGTAAACAGTACATCGCATAAGAGTTACATTTGCATCGCCGTGTTTGCTGGGGCGGTTGCTAACGCTCGACCAAAAATTGATTCGAAAAAACATTTCTACCGACAAATTCGCGCTGTATAGGCGTATTCCAAATGAATTTTTGCATCGACTCATAACTGTTGATGGCACTTGGATTCACCCCTACATTCCTGAGAATGAGAAACAGTCAAAACAATGTGTTGGAAAAGGTGAACCAACTCCAAAGAAGACAAAAACAATTTCATCAGCATATAAGATTATGGCTTCTGTTTTTTAGGATGCGAGAGGAATTATATACATTGATTACTTGAAAAAGTTGATACTATCATTGGTCAATACTATGCAGAGTTATTGCAACGTTTGGACCACGAGGTGCAAGTTAAACGACCTCGTTTGGCAAAAAAAAAATTCATTTCATCACGATATCGCAACAGTGCCAATTGTTGAGAGGTCCAAAATCCACAAATTGAAAATTGAATTGATGCTGCGTCCTCCCTACTCTCCAGACTTACCCCCAGCAACTACTATCTGTTTCCTAACCTAAAAATGGTTCGGAATCGAAGTTATCGAAGCTGTGCATAAGTATTTTGAGGAGCTTTGTGTATTTTGAGAAGATTGACGAATCTACGTTCGAAACTTGTATAACCCAATCATAACACCGTTATGAGAAATGTTTCAGTGTTGATGGACAAAATGTGGGATTGGAAAGTTTGTGCAATGCAACATTCACTTTCAATTCCGCTTCTGAGAAACACCTTCATATTGAAAATTATGATTAGGTCTGTCGATCCTTTGAGTAATTTTTGTTTGCATGAAGATATTTCTCGAAATTATCACAGGTATTCTGGCTGTTGTGGTTGCGACAGTTGTACAGTAAATAGTTTGACACTCTCATTTACTTATTTATTTATTTATTTATTTATTCAATCATACGGCAAAGCCATTTTACATTATTGAAAAATTTTAATAATAACAATTTTTATGAAAATTACAAATATACATACACGCATTTAAGTTTCACGAACACATAAAGTTAAATCTACAGAATTGAACATAAGAATTTTTTATCAACTAATTTTGGGCAAAGGCGAAATCAGGTCCGAGATGCTAGCGGACTTGTAAGAGCTTGGGATTCGAAGTGCTTCTTCAGAGTGAATATAGAAATTAAAAATATATCAGCCTGACATCTGTTAGTTAGGCGTAGAGCTCGAGATGATGAACTGTGGAAACTATAGTTAGTGGGCGCAAAGCTAATGTGAAAAACCTCTCGTGTTCTAAGGAGCGCCGGACTACAATTGAGGTTTATTCTGCTCATCAAATATTTACAATCTATGAAGTTATTGATAAGTTTGAAAATGAGCATAATGCAGAAGTTATCTCTTCAAGAATGTACTTTGCAGATCTTTGCAACAATTAACGAATCGAATAATTTCGCGATATGAGAAGATTTGCAAATAGGTCTGTGATTTTTTACCTCGTTTTACCCGATTTGAAAATTGGAGATATAAAATTGAGCTTCCACTGAACTGGGAAAATACCCGATTTTACTGATTTATTGAATAAGTCACAAAAAGGTGCTGCTAAGGAATCACTACAACGCTTCAAAAATATGCTGGTAAACCATCTGGTGCTTCGTCGTTTTTTTTCATTCAACGATCGCAAACCTATCAACACTTCATCAACGTTAGAAGTACAATCATACAGGTCGATAATTTTTTCATATTGGATGTTCACATCCCTGGGTTTGGTTGATTTAAACACACCCGAGAAATGATTTTTAAAGAAATTAGCCATTTCCTGAGGATCATTTGATATTAGCCCGTTTAAGTCCATGGTATTAGGTAGTTCTTTATCATGTTTGCGATCGTTAATGAACTTCCAAAAGTATTTGGGATTATCATGAATACATTGTTCTATATTAGTCATGTACTCATTGAAGCAAATTCTGTTTTCAGCTTTACACCTTTCTCTCATTACGAGGAAATCATCATAATCATCTCTGGATCTCTGTTACGCGTTTGCTTATATTTTTTATGCGCTGCTTTTTTACTAGAAATAAGCTTTTTCAAATCAGCTGAGAACCAACGAGGGAAGTTGTTCTTTGATTTCAATCTTTTGTGAGCGTATTCATTTATTATACGATAAATAACCTCGTAAAATGCGGTGATACTTGAAGCCATATCATCCCCTATTAAAAAATTCCAATCCTCTTGAGACAAACACGATATGATTCCTTCAAAATCCGCCGCCTTGAAATCCAAAAAGTATTCACGATCTCGTTTATTCCTGACATTCACAAATGGAATATCGAAGCACAATGGAGGGTGATGAGGATCGCCACTAATCAATTCATCACTCGCTCGAAATACCTCGACGTTCTCGTGAGAGACGAAAATTAGATCTAATAGAGTATTATTTACGTTTTTTATTCTGTTGATTTGTTTTACATCAAGCAATACGATTGTATTGCTTATCATGAATTGTGTTCTCGACATGACACATGTGCATTCCCCCGATAAATCGAACCATAGGTCGCCTGGCAAGTTAAAGTCACCACCGCATATCAGTTTTATATCGCCCTTGTAATTGTCGACTATTAATTCTAGATCGTTTAATAGTATATTCTAAAACAAGTTGCAGAATGAGCTCTTATTCCAACACGAATGCGAAGTTCGAAAACGAGCGACGAAGGAGCGAGTTTTCGATAGCATGAGTGTTGGAATTGCCTTCTGCAACGAGTATTAGACGGTATTTTCTCTATTTCAGTCAATTTTTGTGGAAACCTCTCGAAATTCAAATGAAAATTCAGATTAGTGACTTTTGTTTTGTATCTTGGCAGTTGGTGTGACATACGAAATTTGACAGATCACGAAATTTGAATTGATTTGATTCGAAACTTGATTCGATCGGAGGTCAGTACTGATAATCATAAAACGAAAAATATAACCGAAAACAATGCTGTAATGAGTTTCATTACAGCACTACTTTTAGTACTGTAATGAACTCATTACGATACTGAAATAGAGAAATAATTTTCCTAAATACTTTCTCCGGTATTAGGAGGGAAATATGTGACCGGATATACTGAATGACTATGACTATTGGAAGAGTCTTCCGGTCTTATTGGGCGTGGTCCATTAGGAATAATTTCACCTAACGTTACGCCTACAACTGCGGTATGCATCTTCCTGACACTGACAGTGTCAGAAATTCAGCCTTCGAAGTACAATGTCAATTGTTATTCCATGTTTCACGCTGATTAGACGCATATTGTGCTCATCATGAAAAATATAAATTTGGTACAATAAATATGGATACGATATCAGATCATTGTTTAATTTATGGTGAAGCTGTCGGTGGTACGACAAACACAAATGTGAGACTTGTAAAGGCAAGATGCTTGCGTCGGATAGGAGAGGATGTTTTGTGGGATTACTTGGTTGCTACTCCGTTTGAAAACATAATCTACATAGGTGATGTCGATAATGAAGTGTATGAGTTAAATAATTTAATACTAGATCTTTTTGATGAATTAGCGCCCTTAAGAACCATAAAATGTCATAGGAACAACAAGCCCTGATTCACGTCCACAATTCAGATTATGACTCGTTTCAAACATAGAGCACTTCGTAGATTTCAACGGGATAGGACATCTGAAAACTGGGAAATTTATAGAAAAATTCGTAATGAGACGTCGGCCGCCATTAATCGAGACAACAGGGCTTATCTACAGTATTCAATGGAAGATGATAGAAATCCCAAGTCCCTTTGGAAGAGAATTGCTGAACTCAATGTACACAATAGGTCTCCGAATAAAAATTTACCACCAGACATAGATATGCCGGAAGATTTGAACAAATATTTCTTAAATGCCGTGCGAGATCAGGGTATGAATGATAATTCGGTTATCAATCATTATAACTCAAAAAAATTAACCTCATTCAGCGAAGAATTTGATTTTGCACTGACAAATGAGGCAGAAGTTTCGGAAATCATGGGATGTATTAAATCTAATGCAACTGGTCCGGATGGATTGAATATTGAAATGATTATGCGTTGCGGCCCAAATATTTTGAAGTTTTTGAGCAACATTTTTAATAGTTGTATTCTGGACTCGAGATTCCCTAGGGAATGGAAAGTTTCCAGAGTATTGCCGCTTCCAAAAGTGAGTAATCCTATCACATTTAACGATATTCGTCCGGTTTCTATAATATCTCCGTGTGCAAAGATTTTTGAGAAAGTTATGGTAAAAAGGATAAGGTCTCATCTAGAGAAATATAATGTCTTACCAGCTCGACAGTCAGGTTTCAGAAGAGGGTTTAGTTGTTGTACGGCTCTTCTTGATGTTGTCGACTCTATAATATTGAGAGTGGATTGCGGTGAAGTTTGTGTTTTGACATTATTAGATTATTCGAAAGCGTTCGACAGAGTGAACCACCGGATACTCACTGCAATTTTGAAACACGTTGGATTCTCTACATCTGCCGTGTCTCTGATATTTTCTTATGAAAACCGTCGTTTACGAGTAATTCCATATTGAAAGCAAAAAATTTTCTGAGAAATTTCATAAATTGGGTACTTTGGCTGAATGTAACTCTGTCGAAAATATGCACAGAATTCAATTTTTGCTGGGTTGTCACGTTGAAAATCATCACGCCTGAATCCGAGAATTTATGTTCTGGAAGGATATGGTTATTATGAATGGAAAGGGAAGCGGACTTTGGAAATTGAGTTATATTAATGAGCTCACCTCTACTTCTTCGATTTACATCCTTATTTATTCGAGCAAATTTACACACTTCTTTCAGAATACCAAATGCTTCAGGCAAGTAACATTTTTTTAAAGGGGATTGTTCGTTAGAAGCCCTAACTTCCCGCTTTCATTAAAAGCCAGAGTGAATGCTCCACCCAGACAAAATCATGTTGGTGTCTCTGGCACCTCCATCCGAATCTCAAGATACACTTGACACACGCGATCACAATTCGGCCACATTATTCACAAAACTGCTGTTAACAACCTTTTAATTGAAAATCACGATACCATTAATTCCCAATTTGAATTGTTTGTCGATCACTCTATGCGCAACAACGATCAACTTAGAAGAGTCGCGAAAAATCTGCTTTGTCAAAGTTGAAATTTTTTCCTTTTCATTAAATTATGAAGTTGATTAGAGGTAATGATGAGTATCTTCTGAAATGCTAAGTCAAATTTTAGATAAAAAATTATTCACAACAGCGTTATAATTGAAAAAACTATCAAAACACAATGACATTTTATCATTATGTGTTAAGTCTATGCACACTCTAGACTTTATAATAGGTCTATGATCTATGGTTACCGAGTTCTAATTCTAACTGGCAATGTTCAGCTTAGTGGTGACGTTCAATTCCATGACATTTGTTTATGTTTGGAAATTAGGTTATGATTCTGTTGGAGAACCTCAGGAAATTTTATAAACCACGATTAAAAATGATTACATACTGAAGATATATGTGATAGCGAGCTGAATACTTCATTATCAATAATGGAAAAGAAATCGAAAGAAGAATATTCAACGTTTGCCGCTAACGAAATTCTGTATGAAGTATAAGTACATTTTATACATTCGGTAATTATTCAGAACTAACAAAAACGTTCTTCATCTTTCGTCGAATAGTATTGAAAAAGTAAGTTGACGCTTGTTTTTATTGTACAGTTGGTTATTATTTCCAAGTTTTGAATGGCAGGCATATATTATATCTATGACTATGATATCCAGGAGTGGCATAGCTCATTATGAAAGTTTAAAATGGCTATATCTTTTTTTCTAGGCCGAATCGGAAAAAATAGATGAGGAAAAAAGTGTTTCTTCTGACCTCAGAAATCTACTGTTTGAATATATGTAGAAGTCAAAGACTCACCCTGTATATATATACAGGGTGAGTCTTTGACTTGTACATATATTCAAACCACAGATTGTTGAGGTAAAATGAAATACATTTTTCGTATAGCATTTTTTCTGATTCAGCATAGATAAAAATATATAGCCATCTCAAACTTTCATAACGAGCTAGGCCACCCTTAGAAATGTGACACTAAAATTTTTCCGAGCATTAGATCTACCACCTGAACCTTTGAGAAAATGTAGCAGAAATTTAATTCTGCGAATCTTCTGAACAGAATTATATTCAGCCAAAGTAACCAATTTTTTTAATTTCGCTGATATAGATTTTTTTAATTTATTAATTACTCGAAGAGTGCCGATTTCACGAGATTTCACGCGAAATACTTTTGTTTTCCAAAATGGCCAAATATCAATTAAATGGCATTCATCTCACTTCCAAGAGTCAGGATCATAGAATTTCTGCTATAATTATGGAATGGAATGGTATATATTGGTCATAACGAAAAAAATTAAACATGTGTATTAAATTTTGTATTCGTAAAAGATTTGCCACATTAATGAGAACCTTTATTCTGAAAATCATTTCATTTTATGAAATCGTTCACGAGATATATTCGAAAATTAAATTTTTTTATGGATTTTCAACAGCCTGTATCTTTCTAACCCAGCCAAATCGGAAGAAATGGTACAGACAATAAGTGTTTCTTTTGACCCCAGCAATGTCCCGTTAAAATATATGTACAAGTCAAAGACTCGCCCTGTATATACAGGGTGTGCCATGTTCGATGGCCTATTAGGCATTTCTGGAGAACTGGACCCCGAAAATTGGGATTATATTATATATATATATATATATATATATATATATATATATTATATATATATATTATAAATATACTGAACTGAAGAATCTGTATGGTTTGAAAACAACAGCAATATTGCCATTGATAATCTCAACAAATGGACTGGTCGAGAAACGTCTGGTTGAGAACACTCTACGACTGGGATTAGGATTAAACAAGGAGCAATGCCCAGAAGGAAGTAATCCTCGCAAACAGCAGACTGGTTAGGAAGTTCCTGACATCCTTCTGATATGCCTTGGCAACCCGCAGCCCGGCACAGAAGAGTCCAGCCCTACAAGGTGAAAAAAAAAAAAATATATATATATATATACATGAATTAAATTTATTGGACATAACCTTTTCATATATATATATATATATATATAATATATATATATATATATATAATAAAAAGAAGAGTGTTCCAAATCACACCAATTATTTCCCACACCCCTTAATCTCAGATCTATATATATATATATATATATATATATCTACGGTACATTTTGGCATCCTCCCATGTTAAAATCGCGGTAAGAGTGGCATCCGCGGTAATGTGGCATCCGATATACGGATGCCACTTTACCATCAGCTGAAAATCACACAGAACGGTTCAGCATGGCATCCTCTATACATTGCGATGATAATTGGCTGGACGCCAAATTTTACCATTTCTGAACGTCCTGTATGTCAGAGGTTCTGCGCGATCGGGTTTGATGGCGCTGTCGTCACACTCGTGTATATTATATTCACGGATATGTATATTCTCGGTTTTACATTTAGCGGCTGAAGTGGCATCCGGAGCAAGCGGCATCACTGGTCTGTCGTTCACGGGACGAGTTTTATGGCTTTATAGACGTTTTTTGCATCGTAAAGAAATAAACATAACATTGCAGCTGGCGATAGAAGATATTTTGCCAGGATCTTGTTATGGTGCGCTGAATTTGAGATTGAACTATTTCTGCTTCTGCATTTGTGCAAGAATAATCATGATGATAATTATTAGAAAAATTCATTCTGAAATATATTCATTGAAACGATAAATTATAATATTTGAATCGTCAGATTATATTCTTCACGAATTATTATAGGGAAAATATTGAAAGGCCAGTCGACTTGAATTATGTGAAAATTAGATAAATGGAAACTTAGTTTGGTTAAATTAGATTCAAAATGAGGGCAAAATTCTAATTTTTTTTCTAGTATATATCCGAAACGGTGAAAATTTCCACCTGTGTTTTATTAGATAATGATATTTCAGGCTTATAACCATTATCTCCTGTTCGATGGAACAGGTAGTGAAATAAATATCATTTATGATTTCAAATATGAATTTATACCATCAAGGATGATTTACCGAGATGGTCTATCAGACGTTTGAGGAAACTTTCATTTTATTCTGAGTACTCTCCAACTTCTGGTATAGGTACTCATGGTTCCTGGACATTTCTGCAGAAAAAGTTTATTTCGTAAAAATCTTTTCCATTTTCGATGATGCCGATAGGTTGTATTATAGGACTAGGACTGTTCGCGGATTTTACTAAAAATGTACAGAGTTTTGTTACGAACCTGATTTTCATGAGTGACCGAATCACTCGAGATGCGTCGCCTCGAATTTTCACACGAAAAACTCGTCTGATATGGGAACGACGTGTACGTGTATGTAAGTCAATCATCAGATTGTTATATTAACTCAGATTCTTTTTCGTAGTAGAAACTCTTATTTGAAAAATTATCATTTTGAGTTGACATTTTGCCATTGTATTTTGTTACGCAAAGATAACATACCTATTTTGAATCATTTGTTTTTTTCTGAATAAAATATTTCTATATCTGCCTGATCATGAAAATAGGTTTGAAATACATATTTCAATCCATTTTCAGCGCTGAAACTTTTTCATCGCATTGCAACGATAAAAAAATACAAAGTGAGTATCTATTTCATATTATGCTCAAAATGTATTGATTCGTCTCAAATGTTGTTAAAGTAGGTGGAGAAAACTCTGAATGAAACTCCCAAATATTATCATTGCATATATTCAGTATACAGAAATATTCTTAGTTTTAGATCTGTCAACAATCATACTGAAATTTTGGTATTTCGAGATTCGCATCAGAATCAACCTCAATATGACGAAAACATTCATTTGTACCGATATATATTACAATTTTTTCGACAAAACATAAGAATTTCAAACTAAATATACAGCGTCATTCATTAAGAATGGTGATTGGCTGGATCTCGGAATATTATCTTATATAATCAGGAATGAATCTTATTACGAACTCGAACCTAATAACTCTGTACAATTCATTCCGATTCATGGGTGAATTTGTAAGGTGGTCACATAGGTGAAGATCAATCCTGCGTTACAGATCTGTACCCTGTACCGCACGATTGGAAGATGAAAAGCAGAATACACCCATTATTTTGTTCTTGAATTGATATATTTTCATTCTGCCTTGAGAACTTCGAAGTCACACCAAAAAACTATAACAGATATTAAAACCGTAGAATATTATATGCATTATTGAATCTTTGCAGGTGATTTTTTTCCATTTGGAATTCATCTAATTCTTATTCCTTTTTTTTAAATTATCAATCTTTTTGTGGGGTGTCCAATACCATTATGCAGAGATTTTGTTCGAAACGTGAGTCTGAGGTCGGCTTTTGACTTCATTGGGGTTTACAAAAGCTCGTTTATCCGCTAACAATTTAATTAATTAAATTCAGAGTGAATGTGAAGGACTTTTTTTTCTTGTGAGAATAGTAGTTTTTGATTATTCGTTTTCGGATTGTTCAACTTTTTTTCCATAAATTTTTTTTTTATAATTATAACAATACGAGCAATCAGAAAAAATCCATTCTATGAGCTTATTTGCTGGCTTCAGATCTGAGTGCTTTCAAGTGTCGTTGTGAGGTCCTGTCCAGTTTTTTTTCACATCTATTTCAGATCTGCTGGACATTTTCGTTTGAGTCGCCTATCTCGATCGTTGTGCACTTCAGTCAGTGGGTGAAGTAAAATATTCACGTGGTTCTCCTGCTTCATGTGGTGATTCCCGCTTTTTTTATGACACCTTTCACGTATGGTACTTCAAGTTTTCTTGAAGTGTTTGATTTGAAACGTACCATATTGCATGTGTTATCATCATTCTTCGGATGTTCTGATGATTCGAATAATCAAACTATAACATCTCGGATATTTTCATTTTATTTTATTTATGAAAGATAGGAATACAAACACAGGTTCCAACCCAAAAAAGTATTCACAAATTAAGTGGAAAAAATCATACAACCAAATGAAAAATTTAATTTTACACTATGTAGTTCCAAAATTAAATTGTACAAAATTAAATTTTTTTTCTTATATTTATTCTGATAGCGTTTGTTCTAGCAGTTTTTTAAATTGAGAAATGGAATTATTAAAGGGATTGATATCGCTAAACTCCAAATTAAACGTCGTCGAAAATCTGCAAAATTTTGTTGTTGATATACTCAATATCAGTTAATACTGCTAAAGTTATAGATTTTATGGATTTACATGAATTAGGTATCTTCACAGTTGTCCTGAGAAATTAATGCATGTAAATATAATCCCATTGAGATCTACCTCTTCATACGAGAGCTAGAAACCTCGAAAAATCGGGAATTTGGGTGCAGCTGCTTCTTTGATAGAAGTCATCTGGCAGTTGCCAACATGGCAAGATTGACAAGTGCCAGTCGCACCTTTGAAAGTGCAGATTGAAGACAGTATTTGAGTACGTTTCCTTTTCATTGCATTAGATCTTGAAACTGAATAAAACAAGAAAATTTGATTACCAAACCTATCATTAATGCGATCATTCTACCGATTTTGATGAAAAAAAAACAATTTTGAAACACCCTGACTCCACCTACGCACATAACAGCATTTTTAGTCCTTTCCAGTACTTCAACGCTTATCGCTTCAATAATTTAATCGATGAACAGAGGAGAATTTTCCGAGGTAGAATGTGAAAATATGAAAGTCGATTCGAAAAGGAAATGACTTTTTATATAGGATAACTGGAGGTATTTGATATCTTGGTTGTCAGTTTTCATGCCAGTGGGAATTCTATACGTTTTGAGAACTCCAATGGATAAAGCAGGATTGAATGGTTGCACTAAATGTGCACAGGATCCTGCCTTTTTGTTGTTCAAAATAACTATGTGTTTCTTTCATTTGCAATAACACATGCATAAATAATTATTATTAATTATTATGTTATTCTGAGGATCATCTTCGATATGCCTCGAAAGGTTTGTGGAATTTTTCTTAGAATACGTGATATGAAAAAACACATCCAGAATAGTTATATAAAAACACGGAAAAATCTCATTTCATATATAGTTTTCAAACCCAGAAGTCTATCAAATCGAATCTTTACTTCTCCATTTCTGAATCAAAAAGTATCCAAGATTGAGGCTTACTGATATAAGGCGTTGAAAAATTTTTGTATATTCTGAATTAATGTGGGCGAAATCCAAATCAGAGCGAATAATTGAACTTTTGAATCTGGAAAACATGATTATCGCATGGATAAACAATTACCAATTACGCAATTGGTAACGAAATAAAAAACTATTCAGTCAAGTGTGACCATTACTTTCAGCCATTCGATAAATCAAATGAATAAACATCTTGAATGACTTCCGATCACGAACATGAGAATTACATCGAATTGGCAACATTGCTGGAAGGCAGATTACCTGGAAATAGAATATATAGAGGTCGAACTGTTTCCTACTTGTATCAAAATATACGGATGTCAGTCCATCCGCTGGATATAACTGGAAGTCGGAATGTACGGTGCAAACTTTCTTGAATATACACCAATATACACGAGGATGCAGGCCTATACCGTTTCGGAAAAGATGCCAGTTTGTTCGTTGGATATATATATATATATATATATATATCATTATCCCAAATTACCTTTCGGTGTATGGGTTATCTCTACATTATAATTTCACAGTATACATATGTTATTTTTGAATATATATATATATATATATATATATATATATATATATATATATATATATATATAGTTTACGTCATGATTGTTTTTAGAGTCGAATATATTTGTCAATTCAAGAGTAAAGATATTTAAGACCAGGGACCCTTTTTCATAGCTTTAACTGACCCGTTCTTGACGACTGAACATTATTTAGATATATATATATATATATATATATATATATATATATATATATATATATATATATATATATCTATATAATGTTCAGTCGTCAAGAACGGGTCAGTTAAAGCTATGAAAAAGGGTCCCTGGTCTTAAATATATTTACTCTTGAATTGACAAATATATTCGACTCTAAAAACAATCATGACGTAAACTAACTTCAAATGAATTTCGAATTGCTGTCATCGGTGTCTGGATTTAAAATTATATGTGATTTCTTCACAACATCCTCCTCCCCGATGACAGCAATATTAACTACTGGTCTTCCTCAAAACTCTCGGCTTGTCCTTATTTCTGCTGATCCGATTTGTCCGTCAATTCCTGGAAACACCTGCAGAATTCTACCCGTTTGCCAAGAATTGCGTGGTGAATCTTGGTCCCATACAATAACAAGGTAATCGATTTTGAATGATCTTGTATTGTAAGTTTTGTTGATGGCAATTTTCGGAGCAAGCCCCCCTCTATGCCATGCCAACTCTTCCTCGAATGTTGCTACCTTCTTTTGCAGCTTCCCTTTGATCGTATTGTCACTCTTCTAGTTCCTTGCAGAGGATGTTGTCCTCTTCGTTTTCAGAGGCTGTACTCTGAGGTCACTAATCTCTTTTCTTGTATCTGTTTTCGTCTCCAGCAAGGAAGTGCCATTGACAGCCAATATATATATATATTAGACTGATTCAAAAAAATTGACTTTTTTTGTTTTCACGAAACCCTCCCCTAATTATCTTCAGGGTATCAGAGACCTTTGTGAAAATATCAGCTCCAAATAATAACATTTAGAGGTCGCTCATCAATTATTTCTATTTTGCCTACTAATAGCAGGGGAAAAATTTCTTTTTTCAATAAAAAATTCCTAGAACACAAACCAATAGACGGATTTTTTTGTGTGCTACATTTTCGTGTAGGAAATCAGATACTCTACAAATATGTCCCTTGAGATATTTCCATAAAACAGCCGCTTCAAAAGTTAATCGATTCGATGCTGATATTGAGGTATTTTTGAAGAAAAAAATTATTCAAAGAAATCGACTTTTCTTGTTTTCACGCAACCCGCCTTCTAATCATCTTCAGGGCATCGACAAAAGGCGTCTGTGAAAATATTAGCTTTGAATATTAATATTTAGAGGTCGCTCATCGATAGTTTCTATTTTCGCTGCTGATGGCAGGAAAAAAATTCTTTTTTCAATAAAAAATTTTTTGTTCACGGACCAATAGACGGATTATACTGTATGATACATTTTGGTGTAGGGAACTAGATACTTAACGAAAATGTTCAATACGGTATCTCGATAAAACCACTCGTTCAAAAGTTACTTGAACTTTTTTTTCCAAAATACCTCAATATAAGGTATTATTATAGAGGTATTTTTGAAGAAAAAGTTCGAATAACTTTTTAACGAGCATACTTTTCGTAAAGCATCTAGTTCCCTACACGAAAATGTATCACAAAGTGGAATCCGTCAATTGGTTCGTGAAGAAAAAATTTTTTATTGAAAAAATAAAATTTTTTCCTGCTTTCAACAGCGGAAATAGAAATCATCGCTGAGCGACCTATGAATATTAATATTCAAAGCTTATATCTTCACAGACGTCTTTTTTCCATACCCTGAAGATAATTAAAAGTAGAATTTCGTGAAAACAAAGAGAATCGATTTTTTTGAATAATTTTTTTCTTCAAAAATACCTCAATATTAGCATCGAATGGAATAACTTTTGAAGGGGCCGTTTTATCGAATTATCGTAAGGGTCATTTTTGTAGAGTATCTGATTGTCTACACGAAAATGTATTACACAATGGAATCCGTCTATTGGTCTGCTCTAGGAATTTTTTATTGAAAAAAGAAATTTTTTTCCTGCTATTAGTACGGAAAAAGGAAATAAATGATGAGCTACCTCTAAATAATATTATTTGAAGCTGATATTTTCATATAGGTCTCTTTTCGATACTCTGAAGATAATTAGGGGGGGGTTTCGTGAAAACAAAGAGTGTCGATTTTTTTGAAACAGTCTAGTATATATATATATATATATATATATATATATATATATATATATATATATAAAACGAATACGCTAAATCCGCAAAAAAATTTCGTTATACAGAAATTTCGTTATGCAGAAATTTTTTTTTATTGTGTCAAGTGTCAAAAAAAGCATCGTTCACTTGGATTTTTTTTTTTTTATTTGAATACATTATACATAATTAACTTAAGCACTTCCTTCTAGACATTTTCGCACAACTTTTTTCATTAAAAATCAGAGCAAAACTGAAAACTGAACAATCTGTATAGCCTCCTGTTTCAGAAGGAACTCTCCGTCTGCCGTAATGGTTCAGTTTATGATCGGGATTTATTACCTACGTCCGACAGAATTACGGAAAAAACCATCCCTTAGTATACTCTGGGAAAAACCTTCTTACCAATACGCCTTCAGAGGGTGATTTTCTTGGAATAATTCGTTATAGAGAGAAGACACTTCGTTTTAGAGGGTGTTTTTAACAAGGTATTTGGATTCAAGGTGCAATGACAGATACGAAATTCGTTGTACAGAGAAATTCGTTGTAGAGATGTTCGCTGTAGGGAAGTTCCACTGTATATATATATATATATATATATATATATATATATATATATATATATATATATATATATATATATATAAATATATATATATAATATATATATATTAGACTGTTTCAAAAAAATCGACATTTTTTGTTTTCACGAAACCCCCGCCTAATTATCCTCAGGGTATCAAAAAGAGACCTCTATGAAAATGTCAGCTTCAAATAATAATATTTAGAGGTCGCTCATCAATTATTTCCATTTTCCCTACTAGTAGCAGGGAAAAAATTTCTTTTTTCAATAAAAAATTCCTAGAGCAGAAACCAATGGACGGATTTCATTGTGTGATACATTTTCGAGTAGACAATCAGATACTCTACAAATATGTAACTTACGATATTTCAATAAAACGGCCGCTTCAAGAGTTATTCATTTCGATGCTAATATTGAGGTATTTTTGAAGAAAAAAATTATTCAAAAAAATCGATTCCGTTTGTTTTCACGAAACTCTATTTACAATTATCTTCAAGGTATCGAAAAAGAGTCTGTGAAGATATTAGCTTTGAATATTAATATTCAGAGGTCGCTCAGCGATGATTTCTATTGCCTCTGTTGATAGCAGGAAAAAATTTTCTTTTTTCAATAAAAAAATTTCCATTCACTAACCAATTGACGGATTCCATTGTGTAATACATTTTCGTGTAGGGAACTAGATGCTCTACGAAAATGTCTCATACGATATTTCGATAAGACCGCTCGTTCAAAAGTTATTCGAACTTTTTCTTCAAAAATACATCTATATTAATACCTCATATTGAGGTATTTTGGAAAACAAGTTCAAATAACTTTTGAACGAGTGGTTTTATCGAGATATCGTATGAAACATTTTCGTAGAGTATCTAGTTCTCTACACCAAAATGTATCATACAGTGGAATCCGTCTATTGGTTCGCAAACAAAAGTTTTTTTATTGAAAAAAGAATTTTTTTCCTGCCATCAGCAGCGAAAATAGAAACCATCGATGAGCGACCTCTAAATATTAATATTCAAAGCTAATATTTTCACAGACGCCTTTTGTCGATGCCCTGAAGATGATTAGAAGGCGGGTTGCGTGAAAACAAGTAAAGTCGATTTTTTCGAATATTTTTTTTCTTCGAAAATACCTCAATATTGGCATCGAATCGAATAACTTTTGAAGAGGCCGTTTTATCGAAATATCGTAACGGACATATTTGTAGTGTATCTGATTGCCTACACGGAAATGTATCACACAAAGAAATCCGTCAATTGGTTTGTGTTCTAGGAATTTTATTTTGAAAAAAGAAATTTTTTCCCTGCTATTAGTAGGCAAAATGGATATAATTGATGAGCGACCTCTAAATGTTATCATTTGGAGCTGATATTTTCACAGAGGTCTTTTTTCGATACCCGGAAGATAATTAGGGGGGGGGTTTCGGGAAAACAAAAAAAGTCGATTTTTTTGAATCAGTCTAATATATATATATATATATATATATATATATATATATATATATATATATATATATATATATGAAATAGTGAGGAGGAAGGGTTCAAGATGTCTTATAACCAACAGTTTTTCTGTAATCAATCTTTAAATCTTTATTGGATCAATTCGGACCGGTTTCGGAATTCGTATTCCATCTTCAGCCAAAGACTACAGAAATTTTTTTACAATTTAAGACCTGTTACAAACCTCTTATATATACTTACACTTCAACTAAATGCAAGGTATTCAAACAATAAATTCTCCATTAAGGCATGTTTTTTAATAATATTCCAACTCTAAATTACAAATTCTCATTCGCTCGTTAACATGTGACCACTTAACCTGTTTCCATATATCTTCTCCCGTTCTGTGACTCCTCATTCTCCCGTTCTCTTTTGTGCTCACCTGGTGTGTTCCACTGAAAATTCCCTACGTCGTTTCGTTGCCTTGTATTATTGGATCTTGACTGCTCTCTACTCTGATCGACGACGACACTGAACAATGATTGATATTCAAAATTAGTTTGTACATTTAGTAGATTTTCACATCTCCTACAGTTCTTAAAAATTTCCAGGTTTTCTTTTATGTCTAGTTCGATTCCCTTGTTTTGCACATGCAAAATTCTAAACTGTGTTAACCCATAATCATGATTGGACTCAAAAAAGTGGTTGGCATAATGTGAATCTGATTTTCTCAGTCTGAATGATCTCTCGTGTTCCATCACTCTATCTTTAAATTTCCTTCCTGTCTGTCCCACATATGTGGCCCCACATTCTTCACATTCTAGGGAATAAACTCCACTCTTCTTCATTTTATCCGCTCTGTCTACGTTGTTCAAAACCATATTATTCACTTGATTTCCCGGTCTAAATGATACTTTTATTCCTTTTGTCTTCAATATATTGGCAACTGTAACTGAGGGGTTTCCTATGTATAGTAGCGATCCATAATGAGTTCTTCTGTTGTCTGTATCAACATCCAGTAGGCACTGAAGTTGTTGTTGATGGCTATCTGTTTTATGAGGTTAAGTTCTATTTTGTATTCTGTCTCGGTTAGTGGTAGACTTGTTAATCTATGTATGTATGCAAGAAAAGAACTAAGTTTTTGTTGTATTGGGTGGAATGAATTATTATCTATAATACTATCAGTTTGTGTTTCTTTATGAAACCCTCCGAATGAAAATCCATGTTCTGTCCTCATTAGCTTGAGGTCTAAGAAATTAAAGAACCGTTGTTCTTCAACTTCAACTGTGAACTTTATTCTGTCATGTAGGTTAATGATGTAGTTCAAAAACCCTTCCAATTCTTCTCTTCCTCCTAGCCACAAGACCACCACATCGTCAACATATCTATACCAGAACATTTTTTATTTCTGTAACTGTTATTCTCGGATGATATATGAACTCTTTCAAAATGGTCCATGAAGATCTCTGCCAACAATGGTGAGATCGGTGACCCATTGAAAGGCCCTCCGGTTGTATGTAAATTTCTTGGTTGAATTGAAAAAAGTTCTGTTCTAAACATAAATCCAGCAACCTCATTGTATCCTTAATTTCTGTCATCGACAATCCTGCGTTTTTATCTAAAAGTTCTTTCATTATGTCTTTACATTCTGATATTGGGATATTTGTAAATAGATTTTTTATGTCAAAGGAAACTAATGTTGCTTGTTCAGGAATCTCTATATCCTTTATCTTGTTTGTCAGATCCAATGAATTCAGCAAACTATGGACTGACTTGAAGTTTGTGATCCTTTTTAATGTCCCACACAACCATTTTGCTAACTTGTAAGTAGGGGACTGCACATAATTTACTACTAGTCTTATTGACTGTTCGGGCTTATGTAGTTTGATCAAGCCATACATTTTTGGGATAATTGGGTTCATCGGTAGAGACTGGTACAGTCCACCAAACCTTTTGACAGTATCCTCAGTGAGTTTTATAGTATTTTTACATTTATTCACAAAATTGGCCATCATTGATCTTATGTTTGGTACATTAATTTGATTTTCGGTTAAGAATGCAGAAACTTTGTTTATATAAGTGGTCTGATTTAGAATCACCACACTGTTTCCTTATTCTGCTTTAGTAAATATTAGGTTATTACTTTTTATTGTTTGTTTTAATGATTTGATGACTCTGGAGTAATCTGTACCGGTCGCCTTACTGCCCTTGTTCAAGAACCTTTTTAGTTTTTGTGCGCAACAGTTTCTTATTATTTCTTTGTTGGGAATGTCTTGACTTTGTAGGATGAATTCTATATCTGTTAACAAGTTTTCTATATTACGGACACTGTGTTTTGTTGAAAGGCTAAATTTCAATCCTTTGTTTAACAAATTTAATTCCTCTTTTGAGAGACTGGTGGTAGAGAGGTTCACTACTCTTGGTGCGAATTTAAAGTCACTGAACGTTCTATTTGTAGTCACTTCTTTATTCTGAAGGAGTTTGTTCAATTTTTTCTCATGTATTCTTCTTCGTTTCTTCTTGTATTTATCCAACTCCCACTGTAGGTCAATCATGAATCTGTCAAATTCCGCTGGGTGTAGTTTCGAAGTGAGATCATTAAATATTCTCAAAAGGTGGAGGTTTACTTTATTTTTGATGATGTACCACTTTCTTATTTCTTTTCTTATTAAGGTTTTTTGGAAGTTGACAAATATTCGGTTATCTTTAGTTGGTGTTCTAAATTGTGATTGTATATACTTTGGAATAATCCTTTTCTGTAAGCACTGTGTGTTGAAACTTATGTTCAAAGATGCCTGTAACTGTCTATATTGTAGTCTCACATATCTGGACATTAAAAGTGCTAGACTTGCAACATTCATATAATCTGTCACTCTATCCATGTTGGTGTCTTGATAATGAGGTGGAGGGTTCAAGATGTCTTATAACCAACAGTTCTTCTGTAATTAATCTTTATTGGATCAATTGGGACCGGTTTCGGAATTCGTATTCCATCTTCAGCCAAAGACTACAAAATTTTTTTTACAATGTGAGACCTGTTACAAACCTCTTATATATAATTACACTTCAACTAAATGCAAGGTATTCAAACAATAAATTCTACATTAAGGCATGTTTTTTAATAATATTCCAACTCTAAATTACAAATTCTCATTCGCTCGTTAACATGTGACCACTTAACCTGTTCTCATATCTTTTCCCGTTCTGTGACTCCTCATTCTCCCGTTCTCTTCTGTGCTCACCTGGTGTGTTCCACTGAAAATTCCCTACGTCGTTTCGTTGCCTTGTATTATTCGATCTTGACTGCTCTCTACTCTGATCGACGACGAAACTGAACAATGATTGATATTCAAAATCAGTTTGTATTTAGTGGATTTTCACATCTCCTACAGTTCTTAAAAATTTTCTGGTTTTCTTTTATGTCTAGTTTGATGCCCTTGTTTTGTATATGCGAAATTGTAAACTGTGTTAACCCATAATCATGGTTGGACTCGAAAAAGTGGTTGGCATAATGTGAATCTGATTTTCTCAGTCTGAATGATATTTCGCGTTCCATCACTCTATCTTTAAATCTCCTTCCTGTCTGTCCCACATATGTGGCCCCACATTCTTCACATTCTAGGAAATAAACTCCACTCTTCTCCATTTTATCCGCTGTTGAAGTAAGAACTGCTGGCCAATGTAAATTTGGGACCAGTCCACTTCTATAAAACAACCTGATGACAACTAATGTATTATGTTTGACCTTTTGCGCATGCGCAACAAAAGCATGCTCAGGTACTAGTTTCTATGGACGCCAGTTATCGTCAGGTACTTGTGAATAGATAAAGGGGTCCTAGAAATAGTAGTTCAGTATTGCTATTCCTTGATTGTGTATTGATTTATTGTAAAGTGTGAACTGTTTTTGAATATCCATAAAATAGACTTTGTTAAAATCTGTGCACAAGCCATATTGATATCCACCCTCACATCCGCAACGAAACGACGTAGGGAATTTTCAGTGGAACACACCAGGTGAGCACAGAAGTGAACGGGAGAATGAGGAGTCACAGAACGGGAGAACATATGAGAACAGGTTAAGTGGTCACATGTTAACGAGCGAATGAGAATTTGTAATTCAGAGGTGGAATATTATTAAAAAATATGCCTTAATGTAGAATTTATTGTTTGAATACCTTGCATTTAGTTGAAGTGTAAGTATATATAAGAGGTTTGTAACAGGTCTGAAATTGTAAAAAGATTTTTGTAGTCTTTGGCTGAAGATGGAATACGAATTCCGAAACCGGTCCCAATTGATCCAATAAAGATTGATTACAGAAGAACTGTTGGTTATAAGACATCTTGAACCCTCCCCCTCATTATCAAGACGCCAACATGGATAGAGTGACAGATTATATGAATGTTGCAAGTCTAGCAGTTTTAATGTCCAGATATGTGAGACTACAATATAGACAGTTACAGGCATCTTTGAACATAAGTTTCAACACACAGTGCTTACAGAAAAGGATTATTCCAAAGTATACAGGGTCTTTCACGAGGAACCTCACCCATATTTATACGGCAAACTACTGAACGTATTTTCATGAAATTCAGCACTTATAAGTATTTCACGATGCTGATGGAATCTAAAATATTTTCAAGGCATGAGCACCTCCGGTTTTTCCGGAAATGACGTCAACTTCCGTTTTTCAAATCAGAACACCATTTTTTTATTGCATAAATAGATTCCTTAGAAAATTTCAAGTTATTTTGATGTAACATTTTTCAGTTTTGGTTGGAAAATTCTCTCTGAGCGGGAAAATTCGAAAAAAAAATCGAAAATAGAGCTCCGCTGAAACAAGAATAACTTCGAGGTTTTTGGATGAAAAATTTTCATTTTTGGGATTTTTCAAGATGTAAGATTGATGTATCCACTTTAAAAATCGAAATCGCGATTACATGACAAGGGGTTGAAAAAATCGCTTTCAAAGTTAGGGATGACAAAATCGTGAAAAATCAATTTTTTCAAATTAGAACCCCATTTTTTTATGGCAGATATCGAATCTACGTTAGAAAATAATGTGAGTGTATGCATCACACCCTTGCCCTAAAATGGATATTTTCTGAGTTATTCACAAAAAACTGTTTTTTCGTCTTGAATTTTCAGCTATTTCTTTTCCCTTCACGCCAAAAAGATGAATCAAATTTGTTGAACAAAGGATTGAAATTTAGCCTTCCAACAAAACACAGTGTCCGTTAAATAGAAAACTTGTTAACAGATATAGAATTCATCCTACAAAGTCAAGACATTCCCAACGAAGAAATAATAAGAAACTGTTGCGCACAAAAACTAAAAAGGTTCTTGAACAAAAGCAGTAAGGCGACCGGTACAGATTACTCCAGAGGCATCAAATGATTAAAACAAAAAATAAAAACTAATAACCTAATATTTACTAAAGCAGACAAAGGAAACAGTGTGGTGGTTCTAGATCAGACCACTTATATAAACAAAGTTTCTGCATTCTTAACCGAAAATCAAATTAATGTAACAAACATAAGATCAATGATGGCCAATTTTGTGAATAAATGTAAAAAGACTATAAAACTCACTGAGGATACTGTCAAAAGGTTTGGTGGACTGTATCAGCCTCTGCCGATGAACCCAATTATCCCAAAAATGTATGGGTTGATCAAACTACACAAGCCCGAACAGTCAATAAGACCAGTAGTAAATTATGTGCAGTCCCCTACTTATAAGTTAGCAAAATGGTTGTGTGGGACAGGGGCGGCCTTAGCCATTGCGAGGCCCCGGGCGGGAAGTCTTCGCGAGGCCCTTTTTCCTTCGTGAAAAGTATGTGATGCGAAAGTAAGTCTGGTTGTTCTGTATAGGTCATTGTCATATTTTATGAAGACATGAAATTTGACTTTTAATTAAAATATAATAATATAATATAACATATAAATATAATATAACTTTGGAAGATTTACAAAATTAACAAATACAGAAATGATAAATTTAAAATTCATGGGCGGCTTTTCATAGCACTAAAATCTTTAATTGAAGTATCATAATCGATCGAATGAGCTACGTCATTTTCTATTGATAGAATAGCAAGGGCTGAAAGCCGACCTTGTTTCATCGAATTCCTTAAATATGTTTTTATTATTTTAAGTCTAGAAAGACTTTTTTTGTGAATAAATCATCCAGCGGCTGTCAAGCTTTCTTTTGATTGCTCGTTTCCTTTTTGAACTACTCGACTCGAATTTTCTACCGGCATCTCGATTACGCGAACTCATTTCGAAAATCTTGTTGAATTTCGCACAGAGTGTCAGGAATAATTTTTAAGTAACACACAGTTTTTTCACACTTTTTCGGTTCTTCACTATGAAAATGACCCGTTTGTTCATTCCGTTCTAATGAACCAAACCAATTGAACCACAAGTCTTAGACTTTGGATCTACAGCGGGGGTTGAAAAAGAGACGGGTAGTGGAATTCCCACAGTGAGCGTGGCGACCTGATAGTCACATATAGAGCGCTGCATGGATTGTTTGGTTGTGATCTCCAACACCTCTACAATCTTAATACCAACAACCTTAGAGGTCATCAGCTGAAACTTTATCACGAAAAGTATCGCACGATTCAAAGACAGAATTTTCTGACCAACAGGATATTCGATAGGTGGAACTCCCTACCGAGCCACATTGCTTGCGCTCCTAGTCTGAATGCACTCAAAAACCGTCTGGATGCACTGAACTCCTAATTGTGTTTTTTTTTTCTTTTTGTATTGTATTTTTAATGTATTTCATGAGAGTCTATAGGTGTAAACCTCCTCTCTTCTACTTTTGTAATAATAATAATAATAATAAATGATGAAAGTACTATTAGGTATTAGTGATGAATTTCTCCATGAGTGTATTCATTTTCATAATTGAGGAAAAGCAATAAAATACACTATTTTTCATACTTTAATCTATTGGCTATCGATTTCGGTGTGTTACACCATCATCAGGCCAGCTGAAAATACAATTAAATATGTGAACAAATATCTTTTCATATATAAAATTTTCAATTTTTTAGAGATTAGGTATGAGGTATGCTCACCGTCTTTGTGAAATAGCTGTTTTTTCTGCAAATTGTCTTGTCTTTGATCAATAGATGAACCTGCAATCGACTTTTTTAATGTTATATTTATTTTTTTATCTTTTTCGGATCGGCGTGTGTGGTTTAGGAATTTTTCTAGAAAGAATGTTAGGAGAAGGATATGGAAGTGGGGAAGGTATCGGTAAAATTGTCGGTTTCATGTAGGAGGCGGGAAATTTGAATTGTCTGATGTTGTATCGATCATCTTGAATATGTTCATGTTATTATCGAAGTCCGAGAGGTCATTTAGTAATTATTGGCAGTTTTTGTGTTTTATAATCTCGTATTTAATAAACTTCCGAAGAATTATCAATTTCTCGAAGGTAATAAGTTCAAAACAAAAATTAAGGTATTATTAATAGACTTGGAAGCGTACGATATCAGAGAGTACTTAACATATAATTTTCAAATCTGAGCGTTTTATTTTAGTTCAGTTGCTTTGTGTACCTTGACGTATTTTCTTTACAATATTGTGTGATTATGAAAATAAAAATTATTTTTATTATTATTATTATTATTATTATTATTGTTCGAGTAGTGTCAACTTTTTGAAGTCATTTCCCTTATGTAGTATCTCTAGATTGTCTATTGTTGTTTTATGGTTTTGTTCTGTTAAATGATTTCCTAATGCTGAGGTTGGTCTGTGTTTTTGATGTTCATTAAATCGTTTTTTCATAGTTCGTGTCGTCATACCAATATAATAATGGGGACAGTCTGAGCATTTTATCTTGTAAATGCCACTGTGTTGAGTTTTTGATAAAAAGGGATGGATATAAAATGTTTTTGAACTGAGCAGTGGGGATATACCTTGTTGATAATCATTTTCCTCTTTATTGATGTTAGTATTTCATTAATAAAAACTCTAGGATATCCGTTATTTTCACCGATTTGATAAATAATTCTGAGTTCTTTTCTGTAAATATCTTCCGAAAGTGGGATATTGAGGAGTCTGTTAAACAAAAATCTGAAAGCGGTTCTTTTTATTGAGGGGGCGTGATATGAATAAAAGGAAATTATTGTGTCTGTTGTGTGTGGTTTTCTGTAAACATTGAAGGAGAAAGAGCAGTCTTCATTTAATGTAACATTCAGGTCAAGGAAATTGATGGAATTGTTAGTGGCTTTCTCTAGGGTGAAGTTTATCTTAAATTTGGAGTTTATGGTATTGAAAAAATCGTTGAGTTCATCGTCAGTTCCCTCCCATATACAAAAAATATCGTCTACGTATCTCTTCCATAAAATGATTTTGTTATTATTGGGTAGGTTCATTATTTGTTTTTCAATGTGATCTATATAAATATCTGCTAATAATCCGCTGGATGGAGAGCCCATTGTTAGACCATCTTTCATACAATATATAGTGTTATTAAATTTAAAAAAGTTTTGTTCGGTTATTAAATTCATTTTATTGTTCACGTCATCGTTTTGTAAAGCATATCTATTGTCGGAGTTACGTTGTTTATTAATATGATCTTTCAGGAGGGATAGGGAATCTGATAAAGGAACGTTTGTGTATAAGTTAACAATGTCGAATGAGGCTAATATATATTTTTTGGAGTGTTTCAATTTGACTGAATAAATACTTTTTATGATTTCTAATGAGTTCTTAATTGAGAAAATGGATTTGTATTCAAGTTTACGAGTAGAAAGGTATCAATATCCCACTCTCAGAAGATAATTACAGAAAAGAACTCAGAATTATTTATCAAATCGGTGAAAATAACGGATATCCTAGAGTTTTTATTAATGAAATACTAACATCAATAAAGAGGAAAATGATTATCAACAAAGTATATCCCCACTGCTCAGTTCAAAACCATTTTATATCCATCCCTTTTTATCAAAAACTCAACCAAAAATTCATTCAAGTCATGAATAAATACGACTACGGCATTGTGAACAAACGACATAGGACCCTAGACAACATTTTACTGAATAATAAATCCAAAATTGAAAAAGACCAACACAGTGGCATTTACAAGATAACATGCTCAGACTGTCCCCATTATTACATTGGTATGACGACACGAACTATGAAAAAACGATTTAATGAACATCAAAAAACCAGACCAACCTCAACATTAGGAAATCATTTAACAGAACAAAACCATAAAACAACAATAGACAATCTAGAGATACTACATAAGGGAAATGACTTCAAAAAGTTGACACTACTCGAACAATACGAGATTATAAAACACAAAAACTGCCAATATTTACTAAATGACCTCTCGGACTTCGATAATAACATGAACATATTCAAGATGATCGATACAACATCAGACAATTCAAATTTCCCGCCTCCTACATGACGCCGACAATTTTACCGATACCTTCCCCACTTCCATATCATTCTCCCAACATTCCTTCTAGAAAAATTCCTAAACCACACACGCCGATCCGAAAAAGATAAAAAATCAGAAAATAAATATAACATTAAAAAAGTCGATTGCAGGTTCATCTATTGATCAAAGACAAGACAATTTGCAGAAAAAACAGCTATTTTACAAAGACGGTGAGCATACCTCATACCTAACCACTAAAAAATTGAAAATTTTATACCCATATGAAAAAATTTTTGTTTACATAATTAATTGTATTTTCAGCTGGCCTGATGATGGTGTAACACACCGAAATCGATAGCCAATAGATTAAAGTATGAAAAATAGAGTATTTTATTGCTTTTTCTCAATTATACTATTAGGTATTTTGAAAAGAAATTCTCGGTTTCGAAGAGAAGACCATAAAAATGAAACTGTTTATTTTTATGATCCAGATGAACAGAATAGATAGTTTCTTGAGAAATGGCGCCATCTTGTATGCATATTTCTATTGGAAACAATGGTTTTTTACGATATTTTTATCGAAAATTTTTCTGCAAAATCCACCATATATGACTTTTTATGGGATTGTCCGAGCGATAGAGGAGCCACTAATTATGAGTTTGATTGAGGGCGTGAACGTGAAGTCCCAGTTGTAAGTCCTAAAGCTCAGAGCAGTTCGTGGTAGTGTTGTGCAACTTGGATACTTTTGAGTTTCCGATATACTGAATGAAGTATTATGTATTGGATAAATTCATTGGATAGTTGGTATCCAAATTCATACTTACAAGGGCCACACTAAAAAGAACGGCTTGAGAAACTAACGAAATGAATTAATTTCTCAATTCAATGACAAGAAAAACTATAAGTTATTCGAAGAATGTGAATATGACCTCTGAATGTAAATGAAGAACCGAAAACAATGGTAGTTTTCCATCACAAAAAATAGAATATAACAAAACTGAACCCAATATCCTTATCTCTTATCACTAGGTTTGAAAAAAAAAACAGATTTCGCTCTCCTCCTTCCGTAATTCTCTACAATGGAATGAATTCATTCATAAGACAATAATTCAACGAATATTTCAAAGGAATCGCCAAAGAACGGTCAACAGGGCTATAAATATTTTATGAGGTTCCAACATCTGGGATAAGTAAACATTGTACCTAAATACTTAGATAATTTTCACCCTAATTGTGTTGTGTGCATTCTTTTCTAGCTATTGATCCGGTGGATCGGACATCTGGTGCCTCAATTACCCAATCGGACGTTTCAACAAAGCGCAATATTCAAAAACTACAAAATAGTTTCTTCAATTTTGTTCTGAATGAATGTATTGGTTAACTAACTTTTTTCGAATTTAACTTACTTTCAAACCTTTATAAATAATTAGGGATCTAAATCAATTTCAAAATTTGCTCGGGTTGTTGAGCGCGAGGCCCCACCAAGAGCGAGGCCCCGGGCGATTGTCCCGTTCGCCACCCCCTAAAGCCGCCACTGGTGTGGGACATTAAAAAGGCTTACAAACTTCAAGTCAGTCCATGGTTTGCTGAATTCATTGGATCTGACAAACAAGATAAAGGATAATATAGAGATTCCTGAACAAGCAACATTAGTTTCCTCTGACATAAAAAATCTATTTACAAATATCCCAATATCAGAATGTAAAGACATAATAAAAGAACTTTTAGATAAAAACGCAGGATTGGAGAGGATGACAGAAATTAAAGATACAATGAGGTTGCTGGATTTATGTTTAGAACAGAACTTTTTTCAATTCAACCAAGAAATTTACATACAACCGGAGGGCCTTTCAATGGGTCACCGATCTCACCATTGTTGACAGAGATCTTCATGGACCATTTTGAAAGAGTTCATATATCATCCGAGAATAACAGTTACAGAAATAAAATAATGTTCTGGTATAGATATGTTGACGATGTGGTGGTCTTGTGGCTAGGAGGAAGAGAAGAATTGGAAGGGTTTTTGAACTACATCAATAACCTACATGACAGAATAAAGTTCACAGTCGAAGTTGAAGAACAACGATGCTTGAATTTCTTAGACCTCAAGCTAATGAGGACAGAACATGGATTTTCATTTGGAGTCTTTCATAAAGAAACACAATCTGATAGTATTATAGATAATAATTCATTCTCCCGCCAATGATCAGGGTATAAGTGGGGCCAACGGATCGAATCCAGCATCACTTTCGGAAATTCAGCGGTCGAGTTACAATCTAAGACCAAGAATCCTCTGAAGATGCCTACCGCAGTTGTGGGCGAAACGTTAGGTGAAATAATTCCTAATGGACCACGGCCAATAAGCCCGGAAGACTCTCTTAATGTCAATAATTCATTCCACCCAATACAACAAAAACTTAGTTCTTTTCATGCATACATACATAGATTAACAAGTCTACCACTAACCGAGACAGAATACAAAATAGAACCTAACCTCATAAAACAGATAGCCATCAACAACAACTTCAGTGCAGAATTAATCGATAAGTTGTTGAACAGGAAGAAACACAAAATAATGTTGAAGTCGCTAAACCTACTGGATGTTGATACAGACAACAGAAGAACTTATTATGGATCGCTACTATACATAGGAAACCCCTCAGTTACAGTTGCCCATATATTGAAGACAGAAGGAATAAAAGTATCATTTAGACCGGGAAATCAAGTGAATAATATGGTTTTGAACAACGTAGACAGAGCGGATAAAATGGAGAAGAGTGGAGTTTATTCCCTAGAATGTAAAGAATGTGGGGCCACATATGTGGGACAGACAGGAAGGAGATTTAAAGATAGAGTGATGGAACACGAGAGATCATTCAGACTGAGAAAATCAGATTCACATTATGCCAACCACTTTTTTGAGTCCAACCATGATTATGGGTTAACACAGTTTAGAATTTTGCATGTGCAAAACAAAGGCATCAAACTAGTCATAAAAGAAAACCTGGAAATTTTTAGGAACTGTAGGAGATGTGAAAATCCACTAAATGAACAAACTAATTTTAAATATCAATCATTTTTCAGTTTCCTCGTCGATCAGAGTAGAGAGCAGTCAAGATCCAATAATAAAAGGCAACGAAACGACGTAGGGAATTTTCAGTGGAACACACCAGGTGAGCACAGAAGAGAACGGGAGAATGAGGAGTCACAGAACGGGAGAAGATATGAGAACAGGTTAAGTGGTCACATGTTAACGAGCGAATGAGAATTTGTAATTTAGAGTTGGAATATTATTAAAAAACATGCCTTAATGTAGAATATATTGTTTGAATACCTTGCATTTAGTTGAAGTGTAAGTATATATAAGAGGTTTGTAACAGGTCTTAAATTGTGAAAAAAAATTTGTAGTCTTTGGCTGAAGATGGAATACGAATTCCGAAACCGGTCCCAATTGATCCAATGAAGATTGATTACAGAAGAACTGTTGGTTATAAGACATCTTGAACCCTCCCCCTCATTATCAAGACGCCAACATGGATAGAATGACAGATTATATATATGAAATAGGGTTGTTGACTGGATCAAATAGAGGGAAAATTATTTGGAATAGCAGACTTTTTCAATTAGTGTACTCTTTTTTCCTTTACTGTCTCAAGCTTTCAGGTTTTATTTTTTCCTTCTTCAGGAAATGCTACAAAAATTAATGATATAATTTGATTAGGTACAATAGAAAACTTATCTTACGAAATATGAGGTTCTGAATATAGATGTTGAAAAGATGTATACATTTTGGAACAGATTGTGAGAATATGAAGTACCGCTAATATTATAACAAAAATGGCACCTCATAGAAGAACACACTGACATACCAAAGAAAGAATTCATAGAAGCAGTACAACTCACTTTGGGAACATGCTACTTTCAATACAACCATGAATTTTACCAACAACTTAATGAAGTAGCCATGGGCAGTCCAATTTCCAGTACAATTGCACAGTTGGTAATGGAACACCTCAAAGAAACTATATTTTTGAATTCCACGTATGATATCACGATTTTCAGGAGATATGTAGATGATTGTCTAGTTATAACATCAGAAGATCAGATCAAACACATAATAGATACCCTGAACAATTATCATGAAAATCTTAAATCCACATTAGAACCTGAAGTGGACAATGAAATAGACTTCTTAGACATGACGCTTATAAGAGAAAATAACTCGATTAAAACATAAATGTTAAGAAAAACTATTAACTCAAACAGAATACTCGACTTCAATTCCGCACATAACATCAAACAAAAAGGAGCGATTGCAATTAACTACATTGATCGAGCAATCAAACTAACTTCGCCGACGTACAGACCGACCGTACTAAAACAAGTAATATCATTACTCACAACCAACAATCATCCTCACAGACTGACAAGATCATCATATCATTTTATTTTTTCAGACATTGAAAAAGGGTTCTGGCCCGAAACGTATGTATTCAAATTTTTAATAAATAACAAGGAATTCATGATGGATCCCAAAAAATCAAATAACAAACCATTATGATTTTAAATATTCTTCTCTACAGACAGAACGAAGCAAACTTTTCCATCAAGTGTAAATTGTGATGAACATGAGGTACTTGTAAAAAATAATGTGTCTTTTTTAGGAGACTTAATAGATGAAAATTTGAAATGGTATAACCATATCGAACAGTGGAGAAAGAAATTGAACTCTGTAATCTACAGTCTGAACGTAGTGAAAAAACAAGTAGATATCGATATATTAATCTTCAGAAAAAAAACAAAGAAAAATGATATAGCAGATAGATCTATCTCTTACAATCGAAGCGAAGTCCCAAGAAGCCAATCTTCTGCTTGTCTAGTTAAAACATGAATATCCTCTATAGATTCGTCGAAACGGGTGTGAGGACATTCTATGGCTAGATGGTGGATGGTTTGTTCGGCTGCTCCGCATTTCACACTGGGGGTTGTCTATGAGACCCCATTGGTTCAATGATTTGTTGCACACTCCATGTCCCGTTCTAGTTTTGTTGAGGTTACACCACTGTCTGCGGGGCAGATTTGGTTTGGCGGTTGTATCCTAAATGAGGTAGGAGTTCTTGATCTCTTTGCTCTCCCATTCAGAAGTCCTGTGTTGCTTGCTTGTGAAGTTAGTCAATTGACTTGCCGGTTTCATTGGTGGTTGTCTGGATTTCAATCTCTGTCTATTCCTAGTTAATTCTTCAATGTCAGAATTTATTGGTAATGTTGGATTGTTTTGACATTTCGCAACTTGCGCTTTTACTGCTGCCATTCTTCTGGTGTTTGGCGGCGCGATATTGCACAGGACTGCCTCATCGTGTGTTTCAGCTGTATGTCTATGATTGAGGTATGATAACTATTCAACCATACTGGTGCGCAGTATTCTGCAGTGGAATAAACTAAAGATAGTGCGCTAGTTCTAACTAACTTCGGCTGTTGCGCCCCAAGATGCATTGACCAGTTTTTGTATAATATTGTTTCTGGTTCTAACTGTAGATGCTAATTTTTGCAAGTGTGGTTCAAAAGTCAAAGTTCGATCGAGTGTTACTCCTAAATATTCTGGATATGGATTGTGTTTGATTCTGACGCCTTCAAATTGGACATTTAGTTCTAAATATGCCTGTCTGTTGTTGAGGTGAAACGTTGATACTTCAGTTTTATTTGGATTTGGTTGGAGGCCTCATTTTTTGAAATAAACATTCAACACCTCAAGGTCATGACTTAGTACATTTACTGCTGTTGAGAAAGATGAATTTTGTGTTGCCAAAGCGATATCATCTGCATATATGAATTTTCGGGACATTATTGTAGGGATGTCATGTGTATAGATATTGAACAACAAAGGAGATAACACTAATCCTTGCCAGAGTCCATTTTGTAAACTACGAAATTTACTTTTTTTGTTATTCAACATCACCTGGAAGAGTCTGTCAGTTCATTCATCAGTTGAAGAAATGTCTTGCATGGTACTAGTGAATAAAGTTTGATGAGTAAACCCTCTTTACATACGAAAGCCGCTGCTGTCTTATGTTTTTTCTAGAATCCCCTTTCGATGAATGTTGTTAAAAAGAGTACCTGTTCACAACAGTTCTTCCCAGGCATAAAACCAGCCTGATCCATTGGGATGTTTTCTTGGACTATTGGAAGAAGTATATAATTCTTTCCAGAATCTTGTAGCATACGCAATTAGTCTGTAACAACTTGGGATGATGAGATCCTTACCAGGTTTAACGACAGCTATAATTTTACATTTCTTGAAAAAATTTGGAACTTTACGCTTAACAAATATGTCGTTATAGAACTCAAGAAGCCATGCCTGAACTTTTGGACCAGTATTCTTCATAAACTCTGGAAATATATTATCAATTCCTGCTGCTTACCAGAATTTTATTTGATACAATGCTGCACGTCTATCCCATCCAAGTGAATAATTCAGATACCTTGGTGTGAATAAAGGAAGTTTTCATTTCCAGAGTGAATATTTTCTGGAAGGCTTCATCCCTCTGGGCTGCATAATTTGTATGTACACTGACACATCATTGTTTCATTGATTGGTGAATTTGATCCTTAAGAATCAGAAATATTGACATTGCTTCTTATCGCACCATAAACAGGGCAGCTGTTCACTTTCATCGTTCAAAACATCAGTTTGAATTCCTAAGGGGGTTCATACACGAAATTATTTCATCTCTGTTCTGTGAGGATGCCCGACGAGGAAAGAACGATAAGCCAACTTTACGATGAGATTTTGAAGAACCGTAACGAGATAAAAAATTTCATTGCAGCATATGAAACTCGCATTTTGTTGAAGATCGAAGAAGTGAATAATACCGTAACTTTACTGCAAAAAGAGAATTCTCAACTAAAGGAAGAAGTGGAATATCTGAAAAGATCACTGAATAAAAATAATATCATAGTACACGGCCTCAACCAGAGACGTGATGAAGTAACGGCTGAAAGCGTATCCGAGGACATAAGCACTCTGATTGGTGTGAAATTGAGCCCGGTTGATATCAGTGATGTTAATCCTCTTGGAAGAACAGAAAATTGCCCCATAAAAGTGGAATACGTATCGAATTCAAAAAAGAAAGCTGTGCTCCAAAATTGTTATAAATTGAAGGGAAAAAATATCTCGATCTCACAAGATCTTACCACACTTCAGCGGCGGCAGCAGAAAATTTTGAGAAAACATCTTGTTCTCGCTAGACAGGAGGGAAAATACAAAAACTGTTTTATAAGGGGAAACAAACTAATTGTGAATGGTACAACGTTTGAGGTAGAAGATTTAGAGGAAAAGGAAATTCTGGAGAAGAATCTATCTGAATAGCCTGCGAGTGCTCCCGTTGCGGAGGTGTCATGCGTTGCGGCCCCTGTTGCGGAGGTGTCATCCGTTGAAGAGGCGATTCCGGTCACAAAGAAGCCTAATCACTCGGATCAGATTGATAAGCGATTGCAGGGGATATCAAGGAATAAGCCGGTAACGCGATCTCTTAAACAGTAACTGACTGGTTGAGTGTCGGACTATATGGTGGATGCGCTTTCTGTTTTTGTCTTTGTCTTTTTCATTTGTTATTGTCCAGTTTCACTGTGGACCACTACATCCGAGATTTCACAGTTGATGCTGTGTAGACCTTCACATTAAACGATCATGAAGAATTCAGTAAGGTCTTGAAAGTGAATGATGAACTCAATAATTTTGAAATACTCCATAATAACATACGGAGTATCAGGAAGAACTTCGATGAATTTAGAATGTTTTTGGGCGGTGTTGATGTCGAAGTTGATTGTGTGGTGCTGACAGAAACATGGATTGTCGAGAGCCCTGAAATCTTCAATATGCAGGCTATAACTTAATTTACAATGAGGGTGAAATAAATCAAAACGATGGTTTTTTTGTCTACATTAAGTTTGAGTAAAATTGTACCTGCAAAATAAAACCGATAGGAAACTTAAGGGCCGTCCAACTCACAGTTGAACTGAGTGTGGGCGAAACCATGCAGCTAACGGCGGTGTATAGACCTCCAGCAACGGATGTGTGCGAATTCAACAAGGGGCTACAGGTGTTTTCACAAAATAATTATAACGGCGATGACTACTCAATTCTCGTTGGAGATATCAACGTTGTTGTAATGCAGATTTGCAGTGTGCAAAATGGTTGACAAAGGGAAGGAAATATAAGACATACACTCAGCTTGAGATTTTAACAACTACTACTTTATTCATTCCATGTCTTCTCACCAAAGCCCAGTAGAATCATCTCAATAGATTTCTTCTGCCATTTTTTTCTTCTTTCTTTCGGGACATGCACCATTACTCGGTTTCCAAATATTCTAATATTACTTACATCCGGTTTTCTGCCAAACCACATTTCATAAGGTGTTTGGTTTTCCAATTTTGACATTGTTAATCTATTCTTCAAATAGGCTGCAGTGTTCACTGCTTCAGCCCAAAATTTTGTATCCAATTTTGAATCGAAAAGAAGACATTTTGCTTTTTCGACTAGAGAACGGTTCATCCTTTCTGCTACTCCATTCTGCTGCGGTGTATAAGCATTAGTAGTCTGATGAATAATCCCATTGACAGCAAGATAATTTTCCATTTCCTGACTGCAAAATTCTCCGCCATTATCTGATCTCAAAATTTTTACTGTGGTGTCTTTCTGATTTTCCACTAGTGCTTTGAATTGTTTAAAATATTTGAAGACTTCTGATTTACTTCTCAGAAAATAAACAAAGATCATTCTTGAGTAATCATCAACAAACAAAAGGAAATACCTGGAACCTCCAGGAGAGACACTCTCCATGGGACCACAAATGTCAGCATGTATGATCTCCAAAACTGACTTTGCTCTAGTTCCTTGGCTTGCAAACTTATCTCTTGACTGTTTACCCTCACAACATGTTATGCATTGGTGAGACAAGTCCTTCTTTGAGGAAAACTTCATTCCATCTACTGCCCCAGCTTCCATCTTGCACAAATCCTGGTGGTTTAAATGACCAAACTTTCTGTGCCAAGTTCTGCTGCTACTGGCTGTCGTTAAGAAACATTGTTCTGTTCTCTTCAAGTTTAGTTTGTATACATTGTTTACCAATAAAGCTACACCAATTAGCTGTTTATGTTTGCTGAAGATTTTACAAACATCCTCTTCAAATTTCACTGTGTTTCCATTCCTTATGAGTTGACTTACAGAGAGCAAATTCGTCTTCAACTCTGGAATAAATAATACATTGGTGATTGTTACTGGATGCTCCTCATCACCAACCCTAGTAGTAACGTCTATATTACCGGAACACTTTGCTGAAAGCTTTTGATTGTTTGCAGTTATTATTTCTTGCTGACTGCAGACTGAAATGTCTTTCATCCAACCATTATGAACTGTTAAATGATTGCTCGCACCCGAATCAATGTACCCATCCGTTTTCTCAAACTTTTTACTGAGAAATACAGCACTAAATGCATTATTCATTTTCTGTTCCGTTTTGTTCAAACATTTGTTTTTATAGTGTCCTTTCTGTCCGCACTTGTAACACGTCACTTGTTTGACATTGACATTGTTGACAGATGCAACTTTTGAACTACTAGACATGTCTTTCTCAGAACTGTCACGGTTGCGTCGTTTATTACCGACGTTACCGAATTTCCGACTTGCGAAAGCACTACCTGTATTACCGACCGATTCCGGTTCCGAATCGAGCAACTTCCTCTTAATGGCGTCCACTGACAGATCCATTCCAGAATGTTCAATTGCCATGATCATCGGCGAATACTTGTCTGGCAAACCTGCCGAAAGCAAGGAACCAATCCATTTTTCGTCGATTTCAAATCCTGTCCCTTTCAATTTCTGGGCTGTTTCGATCAACCGGGTGACGTAGGCTTCCATGGAGTCTGAATCATCCAGCTTGATTGAAACTAGCAAGCGTAATAGTCCGATTTTTCTTGTAAATCCAGAGTCATCGAACAATTTTTGAAGATTGAGCCATAGTTCCTTAGTTGTTTTGGCCTCCTTGATGTGAACATATAATGAGGAATCGATTATTAAAACCAGCTTAGCTTTGGCTTTTCCATCTTTCACTGTATCCGCCTCGGTTCCATCTATACATCCTTGCAGTTCGTCCAGCACAAGAACATTTCTAACTGCGAAAGACCATTCCGTATAGTTTTCACGACCTTTCAAACGTGGAACACTAGATAGAAAATTAACTGCCATCGTAAATCTTATTTCACCTCGTCGCCACTTAAACACGTGAGCAATCTGGGCCCATAACCTGTTGTAATGCATATTTGCAGTGTGCAAAATGGTGGACAAAGGGAAGGAAATATAAGACATACACTCAGCTTGAGATTTTAACAACTACTACTTTATTCATTCCATGTTCCACTCTACATGACATCTGCGCCGGAAATAGAGGGCGCTTCCACAAACCACCGCGAAATTCAAACTGTATTGATGTCTATAACAACAAACGTGGATATATTGGTCGCTTCTGATTGCGGCAGTGAATATTTAAGCATTCTGAATGAGTTCGGTTATATTTCCGTGATAAACGGGATAACCAGGGTACAGGGGAATGGAGGATCATGTCTAGACCATATTCTTGTGACATAATGTACCGTATAATGCCGTTGATAATTCGGACTAATGTTACTGACCACTATTCTACTGCGCTCCAGATTATTCTTGATAGAAATGAGATTTGGTCACACAAGAATCGAACAAAAATCCACCTCGACCATGACAAGTTGATAGATACAGCTAAGAATATCTCTTGGCAGGCTGTTACTTCGCTGACCTATCAGAATGATGCAGCTGATGAGTTCGTGAACATCCTCATGCGAGCAGTGGAGAACAGTTCTTGTACACTTCAGATCAAGAGGAGGGAAACCAAGATAGCACCGTGGATGACTCGGGGTCTGGTAAAGTCAGTGCATACCAAGAACTGCCTATTCAGAAAAATGAAAGCTCAACCCAGTCATCTAGGTTTAAAACTGCAGTACAAAAAATATAGAAATAAACTGACTAACTTGATAAAAAGAACTAAATATGAGTACTACCAGAATCAGATCAATGCCAATTCATCAGACACAAAGAAATTATGGAAGATAGTGCAAGAGGTCACTCATACAAAAAAGAGAAGACGTGAAATACATGAAATACATGAGAATGGTGAAGTCCTAACCGATAAGAAGCAGATTGCTGATGAGTTTAATTCGGTGTACTCGCAACTGGGAAAAAAGATGGCTGACGCTATAAAAAGGGACCCAAATTATGTACCGCAGAGGCCAAGTTCATGTGGCTCGTTTGTTTTGCTTCCAACCGATGAGAATGAGGTGTGTGGTCTGGTCGGAGGGCTAAAATCTGGAAAAGCCGCAGGTGTAGATGAAATCCATGTGGACACTCTGAAGAAACTGTCACCATTCATTAGGGGACCCCTGACCTACATAATAAACTTGTGAATTCAAGGAGTCTATAGTTGTGCCTATATTCAAGGGTGGTAATGGCAGACTGGTGACAAATTAAAGGCCAATTACTTTAATAACACATCTTGCGAAAATAATGGAGAAGGTTTTCCAAAAAAGGTTTACAGAATATATAGACAAATACAATATTTTGTCCGACAAACAGTTTGGTTTCAGGGAGGGGGTGTCCACGGAGGATGCTCTGCTGGCTCTGACTTCGATGGTGTCCACGGCTTTGGATGAGGGTACGCCCAGCCTATGTATGTTCATTGATCTGTCGAAAGCGTTCGATTCCGTTAGCCATGAATTGCTTCTTTGGACGTTGGAGGATATCGGTGTGAGGGGTAGTCCCTTGGAGTTGTTCAGGAGCTACCTAGCTGGTAGAACACAGTCTGTGAGAGTGGGCGACGAGATGAGAGATAAGAGGTCAGTCGTGTTCAGGATCCCCCAGGGAACGGTTCTGGGCCCAATATTGTTCAACATCTATATTAATGGAATGTTTGCAGTACGTTGTGGAGGGGAGATTTTGGGATTTGCTGATGATACTGCGGTTTTCTATAAGGCAAATACTTGGGAGGAGCTCAGGACCGTTGTGGAGTCGGGTATGCCTTTGCTGAAGAATTGGCTTTAACATCACCTATTAACCGTCAACCTGAAGAAAACATCCTACTTGGCATTCAGTTGTAATAATTCTAGGACTCCCACATTCGACTCCATTCAGATTAATACGATGGGTGAACAGCATATCTTACTACCAGAGAAAAAAGTTAAATATTTGGGTGTTATGATAGACTCTAACCTGAAATGGAATGAACATATACAATTTGTTTGTGAGAAATTGAGGACGATTCTCTATATGTTCAAATATCTGAAGAGCATGCTTTCGTTCCGTCAGGCAAAGATCTTGTATCAAACCTTGGTCGAAAGCCATTTGAGATATGCTGTTGCTGTTTGGGGTGGTGCCTTGAAGATACACATTCGTCCACTTGAGGTCTTGCAGAGAAGATTTTTAAGGATCTTGCTTTCCCGGGATTGGCTGTACCCGTCTGATGATTTGTACTTGGAGGCGAATGTTTTCGATGTCCGGCAGCTTTTCTACTTCAGTGTCACCATGAAGTACCACTGTGGCGAAAAATTTACATCTTTGACCTCTCACTCCTATGAAACTAGGAGATGACTATTCAACTTGCCAAGAGTGTGAAGATGTATTGGACAGCGCTCGTTCTCATACATTGCTCCGAGGCTGTACAATTCCATCCCTCGGGAGATTCAACTCGTCGTTGGGTTGCCGCGGTTTAAGAAGCAGTTGAGATCTTTCATCATGAGCCAACATCGTAAAGCGGTTGCTGATCTGGTCGAGATGCGGAGTTGTGGTGTGGATTGGTGTGTGCGTGTGTGATAAGAGAATATATATCGCGTAATTCGGTTATTCTAGATGATACCACTGTTTTTGGAGGACTGTGACTGCGAATTGCTGTTGGTGGTTGTGACTCAGTATTGTTCCGGGTTGTCGTTGTTGTCTTTTTTTTGGACTCCTCGCGTGCCCTATTTGAATGATGTATCTATATATGTATGTATATGTGTACTTTTTTTCCTATACTATACCTCGAAACAAGTGTTTATACACTTATCGAGACACTATTGTTCATTCCTTGATGTTGTTGCTGTGTGTATATTCGGGCGAATGAACAACTATTATTATTATTACTTAGTTCTTCATGCGACATTGGACACATAATCGGAAAGGACTGTTGTTGATTATATTTCATTGAGTTGGTAGTTTCTTTTTGTATTTCTTAGTAATCGTTCGTTGGTTTTTTAAATCCACTATTCAATCTCGTTAATAAATTCCAGGCAGTACGACTACTGTGCGTGAAATTCAGGCTCTCTGAAGTTTCCCTTCATCTGGACTTTCTACTGTTGTTTAACGATTTCAAGAGCTTGTGACGTATTTTTGAATCTTTTTTGTTGCAAGAATATTTGAAAACACACTGGGAACGGCTGCTTTAAACCGGTGAGCAATTATGGATGGATTCTAGAAGAATTTGAGTCCTGTATTGTGATGCATGGGTGCCAATTGGTTAATATTTCTAAAGTAGAAAAAATAATTTTGTCAATCGCTAATAACCAATAACTAGCGATGAAATAAGTTGTTAAATAAAATCAATAAAAATCATGTACAAACAATTTATTCTTGAGGGTTGTTCCTTGCACGTGAATACATCCAATTCTCCTTGTGGGAAAGGCTGCCAAAGGACTGTTTTCTGTGATTGGTGTTGAAGAGCTATTGATCGTTTGCTCCAAAAATAAGACTTTCTTCGATAGATACCCAACGAAATCATCTACTGCTTCGTCCAGATACGAGAGATCAATAATCACTATTGTGCGGTAAAATAAAAACCCTGAAACAATAAGTTCTAAGCACTTGGTTTCGAATGCCAACATGGCCGTCCGACATAAATCAATTTTAATGGAAACTCACCTTCAAAAAGGGTTTTGCTAAGTTCCAATGACTTACGATGAACGTAGACTCTAATTTCGATATTCCAATTGAAATTTTCAAATCAAATCTAGCGAGAAATTATTCAAAAAGATCGACAATTAACAAATCCCTTTACAGGTTCTACTCTAGGTCAAAATCAAAAATGGAAGTACCTTCCTTGAAATAATTAAATTTTAAATTTTTAATTGATAAACGCGACATCTGGCCGAAACAGAAGACGACAACGCTGAACGAAGAAGAACACCTGTGCTGGGAGATATGATAAAAACACATTTTGAAAAATCAAAGTTAGATGGAGTTAACGACAATATTTTAAAATAACATAATAATAAATTCCTTAACTTCAACTTCAGACCTGGTATTATTAAATGCTACAAGCTGTTGCCCTAAGTCTGGGTCACATGTTTGTTCGAATTGATCATATAATCTTTGACACGCATCGTTCCAGCAGAGGCTATACAATTTTCTAACACCTCGAGGTATGTGTTTTTTGGCTGCGCTCATAACCAATGCTACAAATCTCTCATAGTTCTCAACTTTTGGTTGGATGTGTCATATATCATCTTCCAATGGTTGTTCAAAAAGATTCCATTGCGCTTTTTGAAAATTTCATCTAGGTAAAGGTAGTTGAGTTGATTATAGGAATAGTTATACCAAATATAGTTGCTATGGGTCTATGTTGAGAATTTGGAAAGTGATCAATAACTTCTCTATAGGCTTGGCAACTATTGGTATGTTCAGAGGATATGATAGTTAGGTCAGGGTTATATCCCCTGTTCTAACTCCCTGAATAGAAACTAGGTTTCTGCTTCGCATCATACAAAAGATCGCCCAGTCGATCACTTCGTCCCCATCTTCGTTGTTCTCATTGTAACCCCAATTGTGGTGGTGAGAATTAAAATCACCTGTGTAAAGGGCTAGGTGTGGGAGAGCGGGGATTATGTCATGTGGCCAACTAACGGTTGGAATCTTATATATGTTAGCTATGTTCACATTTTCAACTCTAATCGCTTACGCAAATAGGTTTTGTTCAGCAATTGAGTGAACAGCAGACATGTTCTGAATTGTGTTTCTGGCATAAGTGGCTATCACATATTGGGGGTGGTTGATTGCTCCAACAAGTTTGAAACCAGGATTTTAGAGCGGTTGGATAAATTTCAAAGCGGTTGGATAAATTTCAAAGCGGTTGGAAAAATTTCAAAGCAGTTGGAAAAAATTTCAAAAGGGCTTTAAAAATTTCAAAGTAGTTGGCCAAATTTCAAAACATATGGAAAAAATTCCTAAGCAGTTGGAAAAAGTTCAAAGCAGTTGGTAACATTTCAAAGCAGTTGAAATACATAATTCCGAGAGGGTTATGAAAAACGAAGGAATATGAATTACAAAAAACAAGTTTGCAATCAGCATTTGACAATATATGTATCGCCGGCAATAAATGGTATTTAACTCGAAATTTTTACCATCGAGTGCTTGAAGAGATGCGGCCTCAAGAAGTAGTTACCTAGTTCTGAATTTTTCAGTTATGTCGCATGTCCTGTGTAATAAAAAATCCATCTCGTATCATAAATTTATGCTGGTACTACCAGATAAGCAGAATCATAATTAGGTACGCTCTTCGTACATTGTGTTATAGTTTTGCGAATAAACAATATGTGTGATTAAATTCAAATAATGAACCCAGAAAAATTTAAAGTGAAGTTTGATTCATGTTGTGCCTTATAAAAAATTACAAATAAAAATTTATGAACAGAAAAAGTACGAAGGACAACAAGTGTGAAAGAAAATTATTTTCAGTGACCACAGAAAATCGGAATTCAATTTGTTTTATTTTTTTTTTCAACAATAAAAACTGAAATTAGCTAAAAAACACCAATCCAACATAACGAAAATCATTCAAAACATATATCCTCAATTTCAAGCACTAATTGCAATAAACGCTGCAAAGAGTTCGAAATCGCTAACTCAAATTGGAAAATTATCTATGGAAATATTGTCTGAGGGGTCTTTTTTTTCCGACTTTTCTTCGATTTGACTGATTTAGGGCAAAACCGTCTCCCTATTAAATTGGGAATCTTTTTTTTTTTAAATATCTTGATTTGTGACACATACTTTGACACACATTTTCTGTTTCATTCCTTAGTTATGTTGCTTTCCTTTATTTTATACAATCTGTAGGCAGAAGTAATGCTCATTTTTTATCAAACGAAATATATTTTCTGAAAATTTTGTTTCTATTATTGAGCAGTTTCAATATTATGAATCTCATCAAAGTGGTAAGTAATCAACTTTTATTTTTTATCTACCCAACATTCTATCATGTATATTTCTTTATTTTATGAAATCTGCTTTTTTGTGGAAAAATTTTTTTTTTATGCTTGAAATTTCGAGATACACCAAAGAATGAAACTGAACGTAAATGAAACAAAAAGTGTGTCTCGAATTTTAAAACATAATTCCCTCCTCACAAAAAAAAACTATTTCATGAAATAAAAAAACTCACATTATTGAATATTGGGTAATCGGAAAATCAACGGTAATTTTTCAACACATTGGTTTCCAATATTCACTCTTTTCAGAGAATAAAAATATTGGATTTTTCAGAAAACAGAACTTCTCTGATGAAAATGAGCCGTGCCTTCGCTCCCATATTTCATGAAATAAAGAAAAGCTACAAAACTGAAGAAACAAAACAAGTAAGGTTTCTCAAAGTTTAAAGCAACATTAAGATACTCTTCATGAAAAAAAAACAGACTCCATAAAATCGACTTAATTGTTTATTCGCTAAATGTAAAAAAATTTAATTACTCCTCACTCTGTTGAAATTAATCATTTTGATTTTTTTTTTACTGAAACAAATATGATATGTAAAACGGTTTCCTGTTAATTCAATGTACAGTTGGAAATTTTTCGATGCATTGGCTTATATCTTCACCAAAAATTTAATAGTGATCGAATTATTATTTCACTATAAACTTCTAATATCTACTGTATTCAAGTTAACAGTCGTATTATCAATATATTTAGTGATTGAGTGAATTCGACTGATATCTAGGATTTCTTAGGAATTCCCTATATTCCATACCAAATGATCAGAACTATTCTGTCACTTTTTCAGAGTTATTACAATTTTTACATTGAAAAGTATACACAACACAAAATCACATAACTGAAGTTATTTCCCCGTCAAAATATTATTCTTTAACTAATGCAACCAGTCTCAAAAGTAAGATAATGTTATAGATTGAAATCACTTCAAGATTCAAAAAAATAAAATCGAAAAATGGTTAGTTATAAATTACCGAATCATTACCAGAAGAATAAAAAATCATTTTCAGAGGTTCGGTGTTGAAAATTTAATGCTCACTTTGGTGAGAAATTCATGAGAAGCGTTTAAATTTTTTTTCCACAATTCTCTGGTAATAGGCGACAGCAGAATGAAAACTCGATCTCTTCATGCATGATTGATTTCGTTGACGTGCGTTGTCGTTTTTCTGAAAAATTGTTCGAAACTCGTAATGTATAATGGAAGATAATTATAAGCTTTTCGACTCTTATTGAAGCAAACCTTGGTTTACTTTCATACCTGGCTATGAAATTGAGTGCCATAAGGATCAAGAATACAATGAAATATGTACCTACCATTTTTGGGGGTAGATTAATTGACGGTATTTTACTTTCAACAATATCCAAACTCTTACAGATAGCTCTGTCAAGTGTATTCAGCGGTGTTTCTAACAGACTTATTGCAGTGTTATGCGTGACTGCTTTGATGGTGTCTTCTGCTTGTTCCAAAGTCCAGGAAAGCATACTGTTGGTTTTCTGATGAATGAGATAAAATCAAATATTAATGTTTCAATTATACACTATACAGGGTGAGTCTTTGACTTGTACATGTATTGATTCTTGAGGTCAAGAGAAATACTTTTTTCGTATACCATTCTTTTCGGTTCTGAATCCTAAGAAGGGGCAGTGGCGGCTCGTGACATCACGAGATGATGAGGCAGGCGCATCAGAAAAAATATCATTATAAACAATTTTATTACCTATTTATGATTTGAATTTTTTAATCAAGAACAAATCCTCATCATATTATCATGGCTGATATCGACCAATTTGCTCATATCTTCAGTTAAAAAAAAATCTATTGTTATAATACACAAAATTATGATTTTTGTCATTTTTTTTTCGTCCTATATTACATTGCTCTTGATATAAAAATCGTAAATATTCATACAAGAATCAGCGAGAATGATATAATGAGAGATATGTTCTTGAAGCTTGTGAAGAATATCAATTATAAATCGAAATATAAATGTTAGAATTTATTATTGACCTCTGCCATTCATCTGTTCCACTAGATGATCTATTACCTCATCTATAAAGATGCTCTCATACTATGATTTTATAAATCCTTCATCAAATCTTTGTCGTATTACTCAATCGAGCTTGTCCAGTTGCATTTCTAATAAAAAAAAATCAACGTAGTTGGCACTGGCACTTGGCACTGGTGAAAAAACAATAAGACATAATAATTTGAATAGTTATGGCGTTCAAAATTCCATGTCAAAGGTTTTATGAGTGTTTGTGCAATTTTCTTTTCAATCGTTTCCGTACAGTTTATTCACCTTCCATTTGATTTATATCCAAAATATTAAGTTGCGATTTCTAAAGCTCGCTCACAGATTCTGATTTTCATGAATGGAGAATTTTGAGTTATTGAACAGATTGTGGTCTATCGATGTCATGAAACCTAACCTGCATTCGAGTCGTAATAATATCTACATTTACAAAAAAAATTATAATAAAAAACAATTGTCCTACTTGTTGTGTTTTATCTGCCATTTCAAATCCTCTGCGACGTTCTAATTATGAATCTATAATAATAATAATAATAATTTGTAATAATAATAATACATGTAAGGTACATTACAACTTCATGTATAAATTTTGCCATCAAAAAAATTTAAATGACTTGTCAAAAAATTAAATTATTGAAGAATTTGTAAATGACTAGTACACTAAACATGAATATACACATTAATACACAAACAATTGACTCAGGAACGGGACTAGTGTTTCAGGAACTCACTAACAGCATAAATTGTCTTTTCGAGGAACATATTTTTGACCTTTTTTTTTAAAGTTACTGGTGCAAGTTGTTTCCAGCTGTCCGGGAGCTTATTACATAATTTGATAAATGTATGATTGGGACCCTGCTGTGCCTTTTCTATTCCCAAGAGCGGCACCGAAAACTTTTCTTTGTGGTACTCGAAATTTTTCATAAACCTATCCTGGTGTTGGGGACATAATTCGCACATGTTAGAGTGAAAGCAGAAGTGGTGATGAGAATTATTTTTTTTTTTTGAAAATTTCCCTACAGCTCTCCTTGTTTTTCATGCCAAATAGTGCCCTCATCGCTTTTTTTTTGTTGCAGCAAGACCCTCAGGGCATCGCTTGCTTGATCCCACATTATAATGCCATATAATGCCACACTATGAAATGCCGCATAGTAGGTAAGTTTCGCCGTTTCGATGTTCGCTATCTTCCTTACCCTTCTCATCCTATAAATAGCGGAAGATAACTTTTTACACAAGATATTTTATGTTTCTGCCAAGTTAGTGAGGATTGAAATAATACTCCCAGATATTTTAGAGATGAGTTGTCATGTTCTCTATTTGTAAAGATAGGCTTCTGAGTTTTTTCTGGGTTCATAAGTAAACCATTGGCAGCGAACCAGTCAAGTGCTTGTAACTGACATGTTGAGTTGTTTTCTTTCTTTGCAACCAGTGAGAAACACCGTATAATCCGCATAGCTACATATTTTATTCGCTTTCACATTAGAGTATAAGTCATTCGTGTATATTATGAAGAGCACAGGTCCAAGAATTGACCCTTGGGTACTCCCATTCTAACGTGCCTGAGATCTGATACCGTGCCACCCCACTCAACAGTCTGCATTTTATTATTTAGATATGAGGAGAACATGTCATGAGCTGTTCCTTGGATTCCATACCTTTCAAGCTTTCCAATAACATTTCGTGACTCAGACAATCGAAAGCTCTACTCAAAACTATGCTGACCATTTCTACGTCTTCGAGGTTACTGTTCTCTTCTATCAAAGTATGGAGAACATCTATAATGGCCGATATGGTGGACTTATTATGCCTATATCCTTGCTGTGCACGGACTTAGCGTTGTCTCTAGATAATTGACTAACCGATTGTTCAATACTAGTTCAAAGATTTTTGACAGTGCAGGTAGAATGGATATAGGTCTATACCTACTGCAGTGTTGTTTTTCTGCCTTTTCGAGAACAGGGCTTATTACCGCAGCCTTCAGCTCATCCCGAAAGACACCGGTGTAGAGGCAGTCATTCATGATTTTCCCTAGTGGCTCTGTTTTATAGGGAATTATTTGTTTCACCAATGCAGTTGACATGCCATACATATCTTCTGATTTTTTGTTTTTAAACAAGATGAATGATCAAGGATTTCTTTTTCTATTACAGGGTACATATACAGATAATCTATTACATTCAACTTACTGTTTTCAGTAGAATAGAATAGAATAGAATAGAATAGAATAGAATAGAATAGAATAGAATAGAATAGAATAGAATAGAATAGAATAGAATAGAATAGAATAGAATAGAATAGAATAGAATAGAATAGAATAGAATAGAATAGAATAGAATAGAATAGAATAGAATAGAATAGAATAGAATAGAATAGAATAGAATAGAATAGAATAGAATAGAATAGAATAGAATGGAATAGAATAGAATAAAATAGAATAATTTTTATTTTTCAAATCATTGAAATAATACATAAGCAATACAACAAAAAAGAGAAAACAGGTCAAAATACATATCAATACTTAAACTCTAACAGTTCCCAAGGTTTTACAAACTAATTCAAATTCTTTAATGGAATATGGCTCAGCTCCCATGATTATCTTAAGAATTTCTCCCTTGAAAGTTTTATTATCGATAAGTATCTGCACATACTTTGTTAGCATATTAAATATTTTAATAGCCATGTACAGACAATTTTTCTCCATCATGCTCAGATGGTGAGACTGATAGAAATACAGAGACATGTGCCTTGTATTATTTATGTTCTTATAGGCTCTAAAATAAGATCTGTGATTCTGGAAGAATAACAGTATTCTGTAAATATACAAGCCATATAATGTTAATATATTATTTCGTTTGAACATACCTCTACATGACTCTCTATATCCCATTTTATGAATGATCCTTAACGCCAATTTTTGCAAAATGAAAATTCTTTGTGCATTGTTACTACCACCCCAAAACATAATTCCGTAACTAAAAATCGATTGAAAATTTGCAAAATATATAACTTAGACAATTTCTTGGCTTACATTATCTCTCAATATTCGTAATGTATACAAAACTTTATTTAACCTGCCACTTATATAATCTATATGATCAGTCCATTTCATACAATGGTCAATTTTCAGACCCTAAAATTTTATCGTTTTAGAAATTCTGTGAACCTGACCACCAAAATCGATCTCTTCAGGATATTGCAATATTTGCCTACTCGTAGTGAATATTGTACATTCAGTTTTGTTAGTTGTCAGAACCAATGAATTTTTGAGGCACTGTTCATGAAATCTATCAAAAAACGTGCTCAGGTCAGTATTTATTAGTTCCCTCAATTCTGAGGATAAAATCAGGATATTGGTATCATTCGCGTAATTTGATGGCTTTGTATTATCTTCCCTTGAGTAATCAGAATACATGTTATTAATATAGATAATAAATAGTAATGGTCTAAAAATACTGCCCTGTAATACACCTCGCCTGATAACTTTCTCATCCGACATAAATTGGACTCCATCCACCTGAACAAGGACTCTCTGTTTCCTGTCCTGAAAATAACTTCTGAAGAGATCGAGTTGAGCATTCCTAATGCCAATAGCATACAGCTTCTTGAGAAGAAGATCATGTTCCACGCAATCGAATGCTTTGGACAAATCCAAGAACAATCCAGTTGGTATTTTACCCTGGTCCAAAGCCTGAATTATCGCCTGTGTTAGCTCAAAAATCGCTGTATCTGTGCTCTTATGGGGAACAAATCCATGTTGGTGTACACTTAGAATGTTGAACTTCGTAAGATAATTGAGGATCCGATTGGACAAGAATTTCTCAAAAATCTTTGAAAAACAAGTTGGTTGGCTTATAGGTCTATAATTCTGCATATCGTCGGAATCACCTTTTTTATATAAAGGCTTAACTACAGCTATCTTCAATTCATCGGGAAATACTCCAGTTGTGAAAACTTTATTACACAAAGAGGTCTTAAAATATTATTGATTGTTGCTTTTATCACGGTTATACGTATTTGATCATGACCGAACGATGATTTATTTTTCATCTTTCTGACAACATTGAAAATCTCAGATTCCTCAACCTGGAACATGAAAAACGATTTATGATGACGTTTATGCGCTATTTCTGATGGATTAGACGATTGCAGGCTTCTTGTTAAGTTAGTGATAATATCAATAAAATGTTCGTTAAAGTTGATAGCTATGTCTGAAGTATTTCCATTTTTAGGAATAATGAAATCATGATTTTCATTCCTCCCTATGATCTTATTAACTATGTTCCATACTGCTTTAGATTTATTATCTGCATTGACTATTTTATGGGCATAGAATTTCTTTTTGTAATCAATAATTGCTTTATCATATTCATATTTAATTTTTTTATATAATTTTTGGAATTCTGGTCTTACACCTGCAACTGTATGTACTCTATCAAGTAACGATTTTATTGAATTGATTTTTTCATCTTCCAGAAAATTTATTTTATTTTTCAAATGCAGGGGAAATTCAACAATTGGAAAACTTGATTCAAAATGAAGCTGGAATGTTTTAGAAAATGAATTCCACATTTCATTGACACTCAACAACTCAGAGTTGTAAAGTTCATCCCAATGTACTCCTGAAAGTTTTTCATTAAAAATTGCTATGTTATTATGGTTAATTTTCCTGTACTTAACTTTTTCATGCTCGACAATTTGGATCGGAACAGGCAGAATATATTTTTGCGCATAGTGATCGGATAGATGTGAATTTATAACATAAGACTCGCCTTCATGAAAGTTTGTTAGAATGTTATCTATACAGGTAGCAGAAAAGTCAGTGACCCGAGTTGGTTCATCAATGGCTGCAATAGCTCCAAAACTTTCCATTAGAGTCAGAAAATCTCTTTTTGATCTGGTTTCAGTCAACAGATCGATATTGAAGTCCCCAGCTATTATGAACTTGATATTCTCAGTAATACATTTATCGAAAATGAGCTTCATTTTATCCACGAATATTTCTGTGTTGGCCTCTGGAGGAGAGTTAGGCCTATACACACAGAAAACTAGAAACTTTGTATCATACATATTGACCTGTATACATGTAAGTTCAATAACCCTGTCAATAATAAAAATTTCAAAATCCTTACGTACTTTACATAATATATTATTTTTACAAAATATGGCACAACCTCCATGCCTATTTATTGCTCTACAATAGCTTGAGACCAGTTTATAACCTTGTAGAGTATAAGCTTCTAATTGTTGATCGCTTTTCCAGGGTTCACTTATTGCAATTATATATAGATTCTGTTCTTCACTAAATACTTGTAACGCTGAAAAGGTTGATCCAATTGACTGAATATTTTGATGTATTAATGTGAACGATCCCTTAAACTTATTTCCTAAATCATGATTATAGTTAGTTGTGAAAGAAGACTTATCTGTTTTAATATGAACTGTAATATGCTTTACCTTGTTGGTTTTTGTATCGAGTGATTGAAAAAATTTTTGAAATTGAATTCTCTAATTACCGTTCCTTCTGGCCAAACATCTCCGTCTGTTAAAGTTTCCAAAAATCTTTCTGGAACCCCCACACTAAAAGCCGAGTTGAATCCTTTAGTGTTTAACTTCTTGACTTCTATCAAACTATCTTCTAACTTTTTAGATTCTAAAGTCGATAAGTAGTTCTTGATATCATCCGCTGTTACCTCAGGGGTCCGTATATTCGACCTACAATTACCCATTTGCGACGCGTGGCTCCTCTGATTTTTGCACCTTCTTCAGTTTGTTTTGTTCCTTGTGATAACAAATTTACTTTCCTTCTACGTAATGTTGACTTCTTTTCTACTTTATGCCAAGTCATTTTCTCATCATTAACATCATCAACCTTAGTTCTGACGTTTACTTGACGAGCAATTTTTGCATAAGAAATGTTTTGTTTATTTATGTTCTCGTTCAACAGTCCGTCGTTAATTGACGCTATCGGTATGTCATTTGTGTCGGTATTTCTTATCTCACTTCTTGTCCCTGTTGCAATGTTGTCGTCTCTGTTTGATACGGAATTTTCTGTTTCTATGGTATTGTCGGGAATTCGAGGTGTTTCTTTGTTGTTATTAACACTGCCATGATTAGTTTTTTCTATACTTTTCCTTCTAGATCTAAAATTTTCTCTCGGAGGAGTACACTATTTTCCATGAGAATATCATTTTTGCTCTCAATTTCCATAATCAAATCTTGCAATAATTCCACTCTCACTTTTAGTAAACCGGACTCAACATCTCCATCGTTCTCAAACTTGATAGAATCCTCATCTCCTATCAGATGATGACATTCCTGAGATCCTTTGAATATCTTCCCCACACAGGATGGATGAAATCCCACTTTGCATTTGAAACACTTCAAATAATCAACAACTTTCCTGCTGCAGCCTCCACACGTTACTTCACTCTCCGCCATCTTTCTCCATACTCCATAGTATTTCCATAGATTTCGCTGGTGATGACTTCAGCTTTTTTCTCACCTCTGTTCCAGCCGAGATGAAGTAATCATTAAACTTACCGGCTGATATATTTTCCACTGTTGTCAGTTTATCTTTCCGACCGGTTTCTTGGTGTATAAGCTTCCAGGCAGCCTGTATCTTATACGTTTCCGCAATTAATTTTCTGACATTTTTTGCTTTGACATTTTTTTAATATTTTCTTCTAATAGACTTTTCAAGGAGTGATATAGGTTGTAACTGTTTTCATCTTTTCTCACGATAGCGATTGTGTGGGCAGCCTCCAGTGACGGATCGTGGCCTTATGGTGTGGGTCGGCCTGATTTATATAATTATGTATTTTGAGTTGAAGACACAGTTTTATTTAGGAACAATGAGATGATACAAATATGATACAATTAAGAGACAGATTATTCTTGAATGACGAATTATTCTTCACTGAAAAATTATTCTTGACTGACAAATTATTCTTGAGAGATATTTTCATATCGCACTAATTTATACCTTCGGTATTACGATGCATTCAACAATGAGATAACAGACACGTGTGCTTAGTCAGCTAAAGTCAACATGGTCATATTCAGAAGCTAATGAGAATACAATGTATGGAATATATAAGAATACAGGGGGTGTATTACATAATTCCTCCCCCCTTTGGATAAAGGTATCACCTTGATAAGGTGTAGCTTTACGTATTTTAAAATATTTAAATAACAAGTATAAAATAGACAAAAACATAAATATTCCTATTATAATCATAAAAGTTGATGCTGGATGGGGTTTCCATCTTCGTATGTCTTCTAAGTTAACATCTGGGATATCTTCTTCTCGAAATTCTTCTTTCTCCTCTTATCGCGGGATTATCGCCGTCTTGGGTAAAATAATGTATTTTTCTTCATTCTTGATAGAAATTGGAAATATTTCTTTTTGGAAATTACTTAAGATGCATTTCGATTGGATTATAGCCATCGGTGAAGTAAAGTAGTATTTAGTTTGCTGAGGACATTTTTCTTGAATTTCTATATTATTAATCGAAAGGATGCTTCCATCTTCTAAAGTTTTCAAATTTGATATAGGTATAATTTCTTTTCTGGGACAATTTTCTATGTGTGTCTTCAATACCGTCTTCATACATTCAGGAGGTTTTGTAAGGGAGTCTTGATCACAAAGGTAGTCTTCTTCGACAGCATGACATTGATCGGTTGACCATTTCAATTCTTCTTTTTGAGTGAGCATATAAGGATTGGTATAGGGAAGGGTAAAGTTTTTCTGAGGGATATGGTAAAACTTGTAAAGATTAAAATTTTCTTCATAAACGGTAGGAATTGATATAAGAAATAATAGAACTTTCTCTTTAAACATAACTTTTGTATGACATAATTGATAATAATCCTTTAAATGGTGCATTGGAATGATTGTGTCATTTTTAATTAGTTCTGCGAATTTTGTATATGGTAAAATTGATTCATGTAGGATATGAAGTCTTGCAAAGCTCACTGCTGTTTGAATTTCATCTAATATACTGTTAATATCCTTAATTTCAAATGTAAGAAAATGCATGTGTTCAATATGTCTCAATTGCGGTATTGTTTGTAATAATTTAAAATTATCTGCGAATTGTCGAAATTTATCAATATACTTATTTTTCAGATCATTAATTACTGTAGCAATCTGGTTTTGATTTCTCATAAGAGTGTCCTCGTTTCTTGCTATACTTTCAAAATAATTTTTATAAAGTTCTTCATGATCTGAATCTAATGTTCCAAATAGAATCTTCGAAATTTTACCTCCAATATTAATAAGTCCTCTTTTAACTCTTATTTTTCCGTTAACAAGTTCTTCTAAAGTTTTAATATTAATCGTATTCAATGTTGTAAATATTCATAATGCGGCGTTTGTGTTAATCCCAATAATTGTTTATTTTTCAAATTATCAATTTCTTTCTGATATTTCAAAATAAGATCCTCTACTTGTTCCAAATCAATAAGATAAATCAGTTGTATATTCTTCTTTGTTATATAAGCTTTTCCGAGTAAAATAGGGAGTATATTGTTTTCCAAGGGAGTTATAATTTTATGATAAATGTGTCTATTTGGCATGTCTTGAATTCTATGCGTATCTATCTCGCGAGCATTAATAGTTTTGTAAACTGAATCTAACTTTTTGACAACAGGGTTTTTAATGTAATTATTTTAATGTTTGTATTTAAAAGGAAGGAAAATCCTTGTTTCTTCGGAACGTTTTTCGTTCAATCTACCTGAATATCTATTTTTTAAATTATTCAAAAAAAATATTTATTAAATTCATCACACACAATATCATCAATTTCATTATAATTTCTATTATTACTTGGATCTAATAATTCTAGGCATTCATCTAGTTCTTGAAAACATTTGTTACATTATTTATAATTGATATAAGATCAACCTCTATGGGGTTCATCTCGTTATTTTCAAATTGATTGATATTTGTAATCCTCGGAGCGGTGCCTATACTTTTTCATATCAAGAAAGTTTTAGAATTTCAAGTATTTAAGGATGAAATAACAATAAGATATCATTGTCATAGCAAATAATTAAGAGCCGTGTGATACACTAAAAATCCTAAGGGTTAAAATCGTAATTGAATTTTTCCTGATACTTGTAAAATTGTGAGGAAATTCATATCGAATTAAATTTCATTAAACTGATCCCGAAACTGGAAAAAATAAAATAAATATAGTTAAAAGCTGAAATGGCTCGTTAGTACATAATTACATAATTTTAAAATGTTTTCATTTTGTATCATTCATGATATAGTGAAGCTAAATTTAATGTATGTTAAATAAAGTTGAAAAATACTTCTATAACCAGAAGTTGATCTCTATAGTATAAAATGTAGAAAATCGCTTTATATTTCGGTCAGTGATAGAATTTATGAAAATCGTATTGCGTATAATTCTTGAGTAACCTCCCGTACAAATGAGGCAGGTCATTTTTACAGTGTGAAAGGAATTTGATGAATTGCACTTTTTCTGCGATCCGACTTCTAGGTGCATCTGGCTTATCAGAATGAGCGTTACCTTGGGATATGATATGAATTATTATGAATCCAGGTTCGTCCTTAGTAAAATATCTTTAATTCATTTCGTTTCTTGGATCAACTAAAAAATTAGTACTTTGATTAAATTCTTCAGATTCGTCTTCATCACGATTATTCATTGAATATTCATTGAAACCATCAAAATTATTATTCAAATCATTTTCTTCATTGACTGATGAAACTTTTTCAGTCTTAATACCATTAAACTCAATATTATTATCATTGGTTTCATTACGTAAAAAATCATTCGTTGATTCTAATCTAATTCTACGCAAAGTATTGGCATTATTCATTGAACCTTTATTATATTCAATTTCTTTCTTAAATTCTCATAGTTTGGGTATAAGATTACCCTTTTCTTCAATAACACGTTCATATTTTGAACTTATTTGTTCATTATTTTCCAGTAAAGCGTCATTTTCCGCTCTAATTTTATTCATGTTGATATTCAACTCACCGAATTCTGATTTAAGCTGCTTATATTTCCTATCTACTTTATTCAATCTAGCGTAAGATTTTTGTAGACTTTGTTTTTCCTTATTCATTACGTTTATTGATTTTTTCAAATTTGAAATTTCTTTTTCCATTTCATAACTTGCTTTAGAGTTCAATTCAATCATTTTTTCAAGTTCTTTATTAGATATCTCGATCATTAAAAGTTTAGATTTCAATTGTTCATTTTCAGTTTTCAAATCTTCATTTGCTTTATCGATTTTATCAATTTCCTGCGAATTATTTGCAAAGTTTTTGAAAAGCTCATGTTTTTCCCGTTCAAGTTGTGATACTTTCTGAATTAAACAATTATTTTCAATCGAAGTTTTTCCATATTTGAATGGAATTCTACAATATTTATTCATCAATACTTGGTTTTGAAAATCTAACGTTAAACCGTATTTATTCAAAAAATCTGCTCCTATAAGACCATCATAATTATTATGAAATTTGTACAAAATAAAAGGGTGCATATCATTAATGCAAAATTCATCAAAAACTGGCAATAATACTTTTTCATTCGAGTTTTCCGTTCTCATACAAGCTGTTAAAGAGGTTTTTTCCTCGAAAATATTATCTGGAAAATTATTATATGCGAATTTAGGATCGATTAAACAAACTGAACAACCACTATCAATTAATAATTTACAATAAGGGTTTCGAAATTGGATATAAGGTAACTGATTTTTATTATCTAAGGCATGATTCAGGTCAATTCGTTGCTTGGGCCTGCTTTTGGAAAATTTCGACTTGGTTCACTTGAATTAACATTTGTTAGTTCCTCAACAATGAAGTCATTGTTCGGATTATTATGATAATTTGTATTTCGATAATTACAAAAATTTCTTTGGGGATTTGGATTATATTGAGTTGAATACTCATTTCTTTTTTTAGGATAATTTCTAGTTTGAACAGACATTTTTTCTAGAGGGGTATTAATTCTCTGATTTGGATTTGGTTTGAAAACATTGGTTGTATTTGATTTATTTGTGGGACTAAACACTTGTCTTGCAGTAGGGAAATGAGTATTTACATTTTTTTGTTTAAATTGGATTGGATGCGAAGGGAATTGTTGATTAAAATTTTGTCTTGGATCATGGGAATAGTTAGGTGTTCTGAAATGATTATTTTGATACTGGGAAACATTATTTGAATTTCTAGATGGGGATTAGTTTTCGATCTATTAAAATTATAATTACTCGTGGGCGGATTTCTCCACGATCGCATCATTTCTATTTGCGATTTTTGTGAGACATAATTTTCAACAATTTGTATAGCTTGATCGAAAGTTAAATCAGGTGTAGTAATTAAAGTTGTCTGTAATTCGAAGGGACTGTCACTTATTAATACATTTTTCGCTAAATCGTTCGTTAAATCTTTATGTAGAATTTTCATTTGCGCATTCATAACATCTGCGTCTATTCTATAATTAATTCTGATTTTCAGAGCTTTTATTTCTTCAATGAAATTTAAAATATCTTCTTTGGGATTCTTCCTTAAAAATTGCAATTGATTTTTCAATACATCGAGGTTTGCATTGTCACCAAATTTACTTATGAGGAAATTTCTTATACTGATCCATGTATTTGGAACATTGGAAGTGTGGAATTCTGCTTCCGCATTCCCAATAAATTTACTTTTTATGAGATTAAGACAATAAGTTTTGACGATTGCTTCAGCATTTTGAAATTGTAAAATATAGTCGTCACATGCAGCTAAAAATGAATTTAATTTTGTTCTATCTCCGTCAAATTTCGGTAGGAGATTTCCAAATTCTTTAGGAAAAGTTAAATCTGCCATGATTGAGTCTTCTATTTTTAATTCAGATATGGAATTTATCAATTCGTTCAATGCGATTGATATTTCTGAATCTATTTCACCTATTTTGAAATATTTGGATTAATTATCAATTATACGACAATATTTGAGTAAAATACTTAGTTTTTATATCAGAAAAACTTTAAAAAACTGTACAAGTTTTACACACAAAACTTGGGGAAAAGAATGATTGACTTTGGGCCAGGTCAATTAAAAACTGGGAAGAATAATGTCAGGAAAATTGTCAGGATAATTGCTCACTCACCTTTGTTCTCTGGTGGATGTCGTCGCAGTTGCTAACCTGTCGATCGGACTCTCCGTCGTCTTCTTCCTCACGTTCGGTTGCACCTTAGCAGTTGAGGTTTTTTCCCCTGGCTCTATAGTATCGTATGATACTGGTGATGAAAGTATCGTATGATACTATAGTATCATACGAAGAATGTTGTGGTACCCCGTTCCTTTTTTTTACCTCAGCTTAGGTTCTTTTTGTTTCAACATTTATTGTATTATTTTAGCTCTCTTATTCAAAAGAATATATATATATATAGTTGAAACTGCAGCCTTCTGAAGTCGCCAATTGGTTCTGGTTCACTTTTTAAGAAGACCGGCACAATCCCATACCTCGTCGCCAATTATGTATTTTGGGTTGAAGACACCGTTTTTAAAAACAGTTTTATTTAGGAACAATGAGATGATACAAATATGATACAATTAAGAGACAGATTATTCTTGAATGATGAATTATTCTTGACTGACAAATTATTCTTGAGAGATATTTTCATATCGCACTAATTTATACCTCCGGTATTACGATGCATTCAACAATGAGATAACAGACACGTGTGCTTAGTCAGCTAAAGTCAACATGGTCATATTCAGAAGCTAATGAGAATACAATGTATGGAATATATCAGAATACAGGGGGTGTATTACATAATTATATATATATATATATATATATATATATATATATATATATATATATATATATGGAAGAAGCAAAAAAGAAAAGGATATCGTGAGAGCTAAAGCCACTAATATTATTACCAATTTCATACAGCAACCAAATACTCCAACTAGAAATTACTTGGTTAATCTCGAAAATAAAACGAAGGACTTCTTACGGAACCACCCAGATCTCATAACAACGATTTCTGATAAAGGAGGTGTAACTGTATTGATGAATAAATCAGACTATATAGATTTAGCAAACCAACAACTTAACGACAGTACTTTTTATAAAATTATACCTAGGGATCCCACAAGCACAATTGAACAGAAGATAAACAAACATATCACAGAACTTAAGAACAAAAATTTCATAACTCAACAAGAAGCTCGCTCTTTGATGACCTATGATGCTTTATGCCCTAAATTCTATGGATTACCAAAGATCCACAAACCACTTTTATCCTTGCGTCCAATAATTTCATCAATTCGAAGTCCAAGTTCACGATTGGCACAATTTATAAAGGACATTTTAACAACAGCCTATAGAACTGACAATCCTTACTATGTTAAAGACTCTTTTCATTTTGCTGAATTCATTAACAATGTTCAAATTCCAGATAACTATCAAATAATAAGCTTAGATGTGATCTCGCTCTTCACCAACATCCTAGTTGAATCTGCTAAAGATAGCATTTCTTACAATTGGCACAAGATTGAACCCTGTTGCAAAATACCTAAAGAAAAATTCTTAGAGCTACTCACAATTTTATTTGAATCTACCTATTTCACCTTTAACAACCAATATTATAAACAATTGATTGGAACTCCTATGGGATCTATACTATCACCAACAATTGCTCAATATGTTATGGATGAACTTCTTGACAAATGTATTCCGCAATTACCTTTTGAAATACCATTCTGTAAAAAATTTGTGGACGATCTAATTCTATCAATACCTATCGGCGAAGAAGACTCTGTACTTCAAATCTTCAACAACTATCATCCTAATATCCAGTTCACCATCGAAAAAGAATCCAATAATTCTGTCCCATTCTTAGATACCTTAGTTATCAGAAACGGTAATACTATCATCACTGACTGGTATAGAAAACCAATTTCATCAGGACGATACATTCATTTCAAATCTTACCATCCAATGTCGATGAAATTGAATTTGTTACAAAATTTGAAAACCAGAGTGACAAAATTATCCCATCAATCTCTGCTGAAAGATAATTTATCAAAACTTTTCAAATTAATGAAAGAAAATAACTATCCAGAAAGATTATTGAACAAAATTATCTTCACTACCCCAAATTCACAACGTCAAATTGAGGAAATACCACAGATCGAAACTGGTGAAGAACTAATTGATGGAGTTCAACATGAGAAGAGAGTCCTTATCCTACCACATATTGAAGGATTTACTAGAAAATTGGCCAAAATACTAAAAACTGAAAATACTCTGGTGGCCCTACAAAATATTAGAACAACCAAATCATTGTACACAAAATTAAAGGATAAAACATCTATAACTAGCCAATCCAACATTGTGTACAGGATACCTTGCACCAACTGCGACTTGGTATACATCGGTGAAACAAAGAGAACCTTATCCAAGAGGATAACATCACATAAAAGTGATTCGAAAAGAAAAATCACAGCTTGTGCACTTGCTGTACATGAAAATCAAACAGGTCACCATATGGATTATAGTAATATCAAAATCCTAGAGTTTGAAAGTAAAATGTGGACGAGAAAATATTTAGAAATGATTCATATTATACAAGAACCAAATTCTATGAATAATAGACGAGATGTAGAAGATCTCAGTTCAATTTATGCTAATTTAGTAGAGATCGATAAAATAATTAAAACCAATCCTCAATTTGTAAACGATCACTCCTTTGAATCATTTCAGTAACATCACCAAGAAATATCAATGATATTTGTCAATACTGACATTTATCAATCCAAAAAAATATATTTTTCGTTTTCGTCCGAACTTCTCATGGTTTTCAAATATATATATGTCGATATTCTGATATATGAACACCTTTGAATTTTATAATCTCAAATCCTGTAAGTTTGTTATATTTATTCCATTTTACATGTATATCTCACTTTGTCGATGTTTGTAGTGCTTCTGAAGAAGATAAAAATAAAGTTATCGAAAGCTTAAGCTATAAAGGAAAAAGAGTAATTCATCCAATCTGCTGCTATCCCAAGAATCTATTCTCTATATATATATATATATATATATATATATATATATATATATATATATATATATAGAAAAGTGAGCAATAATGTCCATTAGATTTTTTTCATGTATATATATATATATATATATATATATATATATATATATTTTTTTTTTCACCTTTCAGGGCTTGGCCATGATGATGCCGGTTCCTCAAGAACAAGACATTTTTCATTCGCTCAGTAAGAATCTTCGAACAATTCTGGTGGTCCACAGAATATATATATATATATATATATATATATATATATATATATATATATATATATATATATATATATATATAGATTAGTTATTGACCGTTATTAATTATATAGGAAGGTTTTTCGGATTTCTTGGTCTTGAAAAAGATTAGTAATATACTTTTATATCATCCAAGCTTCCGGTAATTTTTATTACCTTTTTCATGGATCTGTAATATAAATATTTACATGCAAGTAAGTAACATTGGACTGATAGCATAAACATACATATAATGTGGTTGTATCCTTTGAGTTTAGAATTGTAGAAATAGAGTTTGGTGTTAAATTTATATGATTTTGAATCTTATTACGTTATTTTTGGATAGCTCTACAGATATATACGTATTATTTGACAGTGGGGATGTCATCATTTGTCAGATCTTATAGAGTTTTATTATTCTTTGTTTGTGGTGGAATGTGATGCTGTTGGTTCTTGGAATTATGCATGCGATCATTCTGATAATTCTATCAAGTAGGAGTAAATGCTATTAAGGTGGTTGGTGTCCTGTTATGTGTTCATTGTGTCTTCAGATGTTGCGATAGATAGCATCTCTAGGAAGAGTCTTTTGTTATATTATAACAAACTGAGAGCTGGCCGAATTACATGCAGTACACAACTTGTGCAGAGGTGAATTTTTCAGAACATTCGTTCGCGGAGTTGGCAGATAGAATGTACTTTGAACTCTGGAAGCCTGTCTAGGTACTGAAAAATTGAGTTCAAGCAGAATCATTGCATCGCTGATTACGTTGTGTATGATTTTGAACACGAAAATTACTAATTGACACTCACGACGCGTGCTCAAACTGTTTACACTGTGTGTACTCAACAAGGTTTCATGAGAAAACCGATGGGAGGATAAATTCCATCTAATCTAAAAGAAAGAAGCTTTAGGAACCGTCGTTGTACTGACTCGATTCTCTCTATATGTACCTGATAACATGGACTCCATATTAGAGTTGCATATTCCAGCTTTGATCTCACGAAAGAATAATAAAGTGGTTTCAAAGTGTCCGTATCTGAAAAATCGCGAGATATTCGTGCAATAAAACCGTAGACTTTAGATGCAGCAGATAAGGTGGACTCAATACGTGGTACAAAGGGGAGTTTAACGTCGAAAATTACACCCAAATCGGTCAATAGGGCAAGACGCTGTAGCAAAACGTTATGTATCTTATAATCATATTGAATGAGATTTTTCTTGATTAAACATGATATAACCATACACTTGTTAGCGTTCAGGGATAAATTATTGAGGACGCACCACTCTTCAACACGGTTCAAATTGTCAGAAAGCCGCTGAAAGTCCTTGACTTCCTTTATTTCCCAATACATCTCTGGTAGGCACGGCCCTAGCGACCTGGCCGACCTTGTCTATATATATTGCTAATTAATATCGAGGTTGTTCCGTTCTAGTGATTTTCAACTGTGTTCGTCGTATTTGTTACATAGCGTGCCTAGTACGGCGGGCCGCACCGGGGTACATTTGTATAGATGGCAGCTAATGACGATACGCAAAATGATAGCTCTGTGGCTAAAACTTGCAAAAGGTATAAAGTCGTAGCGCAAAGCGGTGCAAAGTGCATAATTTGTAAACGTTTTTGTCATACAAGTTGTGTGAAAAAACTAGGAAACAAAGTAAAAGTAACTGATAGTGAGACAATTGTTTGTTGTGGTTCGGCGGTGCTAATGCTGAAGATAATATGTTCTACGATGCAACTTCCGAGGATGGTTTCAATCTCGATATTTTTCGATACATTTTAAAACAAAAAGATCTTTTTATTGGCGAATTGCAGGATAAAATTGTTTTACTGCGTAAAAAAATTAGGTTATTGGAAGGGAAATATGACAATAAATTCATTTCAGCTGAAGAACAAAAAACTGTAACCACCTGTGATAATAAACATATAGCAGATAATATTCGCACTGAAATACAAAAACCAGTGAACTCTGATGAACATGTTGCCCATTCGTCCCGGAGTGCACATCCCGAAAAAGAAACTCTTACCCCTAAACGCAATTTAGTTAGGTTGTTCGAACTAACATAATGCAAATCACGACATCTAGCAGCGCCCGAAGAGAGGTTTCATATTCACAGCCCGAATAAACTATGTGATGTCTAGCAAAGATATCCACACGTTAACATTATTTTAACCTCGCCAGTACCTCTCAGTAGGCAAACAAAGAACTGCTACAGATGGCACAGTTCAAAACAAATAAAGATTTGCAATAGCCTTCGAAGACCTCTTTGGGAAGTGCATATTACGTATCAAAAAAACATTTTCGAAACATCACAAAACATCCCAGGGATGTTTGTGCTCGCTGGGCAGGTTATGAAAGTCAACGACGTGAAGAAAGAGGACATCGGGTTGATTAAAGAAGTTGGATGTTTTAAACATCTAGGGGTAAACATAGAAGACACAGACAGACAAGAGGAAGATACGGAGGACAGAATGAAAAAGGCAGGCAGACTATATTTTTCATTGAAACAAAAATTTCTGGGAAAAAAAAAGAAGTCAAGGAGAACACTTATAATGCGGTCTAGTTTGTCTGCATTAGAAACGTCTAGATGACAGATCAGTTTTGTTTTCGAGAAGAAAGTTTTATCGAAAAGCTTTTTCAGTTAATGTTTTAAAGATAGATATATTGTTGACTTTTATTCTCATTTTTTGTTACAGGTTCGTTAAATTTCATCATCTAGTTCTAGTAATTGTATTTCTTCAATAAAATTTTGTTACAGAAATATAAATCGAGAGTTGTCATTGGCAGAATAGAAAATCTGGAATTATACACTAAGATGGCATTATTCAAAACTATTTTCAGACCTGTTTTGACCTACGGTTGTGAGACATGGAAAACTACACAAAGTATGAGAAGTAAGTTGCAGGCAGTGGAAATGAAGTTCTTGAGGGGAGAAGAGATAGAAGGCAAAATGAAGAAATCAGAGAGGAACTTGGGGTAGAAGCACTCGAAGAGTTTGTAGGAGAGAGGCAATTGGTATGGTGAGGACACTTCGAATGGAGAAGGAAAGACCAGTGGGACAAATATGGGAGGCCAGAATAGATGCGAAACCAAGAAGGGGAGTACCCCGACAAACATGGGAAGACATGGTCGAAAAAGAGATGAGGAAGAAAGCAAAAATGTTAGATAGGCCATGATGCTGACTTCGAAAAGGAAGAAATGGAAGAAATTCAACGAATCAAAGTGAATGAGGAATAATGATATGTTATGTTATGTTGTATACATGTGTAATTGATGTAACTTTTCAACCCATACAACGAAAGGTAATAGGAGGGATATAGGTTATATGGGTGATTATACAAAAATTAGGTAACTTTTGTGACGACATTTTTCTCCGGCTTGCGATTTGCACCTACCGCTCTCTTTCCAAGCTCACTCAGTGGCCAATTGCGATAGGTTCTATTAGGTCAAAATTCCTGACGACAAGGATCGACTCAATCTGGGATGGTAGCGATTGAAATGTTTCTGTTTCTTCCTCTGAAAAACTCTTGCAAAATAAATAAAACACACTATGACGAGACACACTATATTGTCAAATTTAAACACTTTAATTTCACATACAATGCTGCAATATACCGACGGTGCTAAAATGTAATGAATGGGGTAGAAAGCGGCAAAGCTAACAATGTACAGAATTACGGACGGGTGAAAATAAAGCGAGGTGAGCAGGCGGTGTTTGTAAAGCGGCTAAAAGGCGTGATTTGAGAGCAGGTTGATATGGGAGCGGCAGCCAGTAACTTAACTATCTTTACTACAAGTGAAAAGCATACAAAGTGACGGTTGAAAAGCGGTACACGTTGTCTATCCTTCAGCAAACTGTCCTGTCCTGCACGCGCACGTGGTCTACCGTCCCCTCCCCCCTGGCTCGAAGAGTCCTGCTTAGTATCCCTAGACAGGCGCGAAATAAGCAGGACTGCGCATGCGGCGTATCCGGCAAAATGGAGTTCGATTAAACGTCGTGAAACACACTGGACAGATGACAGCAATAGTCGGGAAATATAGGGCAACTTACCCCGTTCCTCAAAGATAAAGAGTCCGTTCAGCGGTCGCACTAAGGTGGACCCACAAGAAAAGAACACTGAGACCGACTTTACTTGAGGGATGGAAAAGTATCAACTCAATGATATCTCGACCACGTAGACAACGCGAGAGATTGCTGAAAACCAGTAATGGACGGTAAAAATTATGAATTTCGACTCTCCATCGCACAGCACAAGAAAATTTGCCGACCACGTAGACAGGTGAATAAAATGGATCTTACCAATCTCATGGATTTCTTGTCCTAGCACACCACTCGGGTCTTATTTCACTAGTCGGGAACGCTGAAATTACTGTCTTTCGAGCATCGAACGATGAAACTGCCGTCGATATAGCTACGAGAATGCAAATTCTAGCGCACACTGTCAATTAGAATTTAATGTTCGGAAAATAGGGAATATTAAATACTGAATTGGGTAAAACTCTAAGACAAATCTCGGGAACTATCAGAAAACTCTAAGGAAAACTCTCCGGAACTACATGGAAGATATTCGGAAAAAACTGGCGCTCCGCTTGGAATCGCCGCATTTATAGGTTCGGTTGGATAGGGAACATTTCAAGTCTCGAAATTCCTGAAAACAATTGCCATCCTGCTCAAAAAAAACATATGGGATAGATAACATCGCCGACTACGGCGAACATAAGTTTTTCTACATAGACAGAAATTTTAAATTGGCTTATTAGATTTTCGCAATATGAAACTCGAAATAATTTTACGCTTGAAATAAAAATTGTAGGAAAATATACAGGATGATTACAGTAACAAAGTTCACCTCGCCACAATACGAAATTAGGAATAACTTCGTGTTTGAATTCGGAAATAGTTGGAAAATATACAGGTTGTTCTTAGTGACGAAGTTTGCTTGGTTACAAACTTGCCTATGGGCCGCTACATGATTAATCTGGCTCTGACACTGAGAGAAAATAATATTTCAGTTTTCAGTAAAGCCGTTCGACATTTGTGGTAACGTTATTCACTCAGCTTGTACTAGTTTGACTTAGTTTGACTTAATAATTATAAGTATGATTACTTGATTTAGTTGATTCTTTGTTGATATAAACAATAGAAAAAAAAATCTAACAATATTCATCTAAAAGTACTATCCAGTCGGTAAGTTTGTGTTGCCTAACTTTCGGGCTGATTCGTTCTGTCACTGGCTCCTCTCGCGGCCGAACTTGAACTACACCAGAAAACAAAAGTCGCCATCTTCAAATATTCATTCTTCTAAGTTCCGAATGACAAGTCGCTTGTGAATTTCGATAAATTTGTTTTTGAGTTATACGAAGTAAATTATTCGAGTTATATTCTGAATCACACATCTGTTCTTGTAACGATATTGCACCATCTGCTTGACAGTATTTCAAACCAAAAGTTGAGCAACTTAAAGTGAAGTGCCAGTACAGAAGAGGTTTTCCCCCTTTTTCATCCCTTATAACCCCTTTCTGTTGCTGAATTTGTGGTTGGTCACCGATCGGCAACTCACAAAAGTAGAGGTAAGTGCATTCATTTTGGTTGCTCATCTGTCATCTGAAATCGGTTCCAGTTTTATTTCGCTGGAACCGTTTATTGGTGCCGAAATCCGGGAATTATCTGGTTTAAATTTAGAAAATTCATTCTATGCTCATTCATCTAATATTTCGATCGTGAATTAACTCTTCGATTTCAACTAGAAAATCATTCGTGCCCTCTGTTCATTATCTTCGCTGATAAGAAATCATCGTCTGTTCATCTTCATCTGTTTATTTCACGGCAAATTCTTCGCGAATAATTACTGTCTGTCTACCGGGGCTGTTCGAAAATTAAGATGGCACCACCGAAACTTTCAATAGCCGAATTTACCGTTAAGCGTGAAAATGCTTTTGCCGCAGCTACTAAGTTGCTTAAATTAATTAAAGGGCTGACCACTGAGGCAGATGTGGCCAACATGTGCTTGGCTGAACTGTCCAAGGTTGAGAAAGCCTTCAAGGAGGCTGATGACTCGATCGTTAAGATCAACTCTCAGTTGGAGGAGCCGGAACGGGACGGATCACCATCGAAATTCGCTGCATTTTATGAGATCTGCCTGCAAATCCGCGCCGCCCCTACTCAGCTAACTGCATCTTCTTTGGTCGCGACGCCTTCATCCTCTTCTGTTGATCTCCCTATTCCTCGGGTCGAGTTGCCCCGTTTTCATGGCAAGGTCGAGGAATGGCACGGCTTCATCCCGCTGTTCGATGCCTTTGTGCATCAGAGCAGCTCCCTGGCACCGGTCCAGAAATTTCACCTTCTGTCGTCTGCTCTTTCGGGTGAGGCGGCTTCGGTAATTTCCGGCTTCGAGCTGAATTCGGTCAACTACCCTCTTGCTTATCAGGCCCTTTATGACCGATATAAAAACCCTCGCTGGTTGGCGAATCTCTATATCGGCCATATATTAGATTCGCGGCCTGTGTCTGTTTCTTCCCTGTCTCAAATGAAACAGTTCGCGACCACACATCACAATGCCATAACGCTCTCAACGCATAGCCAATCACGGATCTGGCAGATTATCTCCTCTTCTCAATTGCTTTGCGCAACCTCGAACAACCGGCGAGATGGCAGTTATCCTCGGATGACTTCCCTGATCTTGCTGAATTACCTGAGTTCACCACTCGCCAATTGCGAGTGTTGGAAAGCACGTCGAGCATCTCATCTCTTGCACCTGCGCCGAGGAACCTCTCAGCTTACCAAGGAAGTGAGGGATTTGAAGCAGTCAGTCAATTTCTGTTGCGACAAAATATCGGACTTCGAGGACAAGCTTCTCGAAATTAAGGATATGGTTGCTTCTGTCACCAGACTTCAGAACGAAAATGCTCTACTGAAAAAAAAAGTGTCCTCGCTCACTTCAAGCTTAGGTCGTGAGCGTTTTAAGAGGCAGAATAATATCGAGATTCAAAATGTTCCCGATAAAACTGGTGAGAACTTAATGGATGTGGTGTCAAGAATTGGAGCTTCTTTGCAGTCTCCGGTCGATCCTCTATCTATAGACTATGTAACAAGAGTTCCTACCCAAGTTAAGAATATGCCCAAAAATATAATTGTGCCTTTCGTGTCCAAGATAACCCGATTTTCTAGCTGCATACCGGAAAAACGACTTTCTGAAAAATCATCCCAAGCAGGATTGTCTGTAATTGATGTAGCAGACAAACTTTACATCAATGAGCACTTGTCACTTACGAACAAGAGAATATTCAAGGAAGCCCGTGCGATCGCGAGGAGCAAAGGATTCAAATTTGTTTGGACTCAGAATGGAAATGTTCTAATCCGGAAGAGTGAGACCTCTCGGATACTGCAAATTTCCTCTGAAGAAGATTTGAAACGGCTGTGAGGAACTGACTCGTTACTTTTTTGGTTTTTTTTACTTTTTATTAGCATATAGATTATTTTCACGATGGCTTCAATGATAAGTGCTTACTATCAGAATGTGCATGGTCTAAGAACTACGCTGGACAACTTTAAGTTAAATTTGAGTGCAAATGACCACGATTTAGTTTTTATAACTGAATCCTGGTTGAATGGTGGAGTTTTCGATGAGGAGTTCGTAGACGTGATGCGATACTCGGTCTTTCGGAGGGATCGCTCAACAACATCTAACTCGAAAAGATATGGAGGCGGTGTTTTCATTGCAATCAAAAGGGAACTGAAACCTTCACGGGTCAACGATTTTGAAAGTGAATCAGAGGATGTCAGGGTGAAAATTATCTTGAAACATATTAAAATTCTTTTATGCTGTGTATATATTCCTCCTAACAATGCAAGTGCATCATAATATTTCACCAGTAAACTGAATTATATTAAACAAAAATCGAAGGATCAAATAATTGTTATAGTTGGTGATTTCAACTTGCCAGAAATATCATGGATGGTCAGATGGTGTGTTTGAACCAAGTAATGTTTGAAGTAAATATGAAGATCTAATTGACGGCTTCTCTTTTCTCGAATTATCTTTTATGTTCAGATATCCTTCTTTTGATCGACTGTGAAGTTTGACCTACATATACCAAAGGGCAATGTTGACAATCTATTTTATCAACTACATCTTTATTTTTCTTTAAATCTACTTTATTTTAGATATTATCAAAAAGCTGACGGGTTATCAGTATGTTATATTTAGCAATTTTTATGTCTTCGAAAAAGTTAGAAGAGAGTCTATTGAATTACTGGTTGAGTTCTTCGACATATGGTAGGGTTGCAAATATATGATTCATTGTTCCTGACCTCTGTTCTAATTCTATGTTCGTTTCTTGTTCTGGCTGGTGTTGTTAACAAAACAAGAGTCTTTTAAGAAAACACTCCGAATATTCATTTTTAAAAATAATTCATATAACCTTTCTAAAGCAGAATTCTGGTAATCTGGGTGTGTTATTTCTATGATTCTTTTTTCATACCCAAAATAACGTTAATTTTTATAGAAATGTGTTAATATGAAGCCATTTATATATCTTCCAGAGCTACTGGGCTTTCAGAACCAATCTAGTTTGACTATGTTATTATCTGTTCTAATGACCCTTTTATCTAAATACGGTACTGATCCTTTATTTTATAATAATAATAATAAACATTTATTGTTGAGACTGAACATTATTATATCATATACACAAAAAAAAACTGTATGTTTACACATATAATAAATATACAAATTTTGCGTCTAACAAAAGGCCTTTTCCTCAGATATCCGGTAGCGGATTCTGTTTTGGCCGTAATTTGAAAAACAAAATATTCATATTCACCCTGCCAATATGAAAAATCACGAAAAAAAAAATGCATCTGAACCCAACCCAGGAATGTGAATTATCTGAATCATATTCCACTCAAGATCACTGTTTTAGAAGAATCATATCTTTCAATTTCTTCCTGAACGACGATACAGACAATGACATACAAAAATACTCAATACCGTTGATACAATTCGCAATATTATATGAAAACGATCTTTTGAAGATCTCCTTTCTATGCCGAGGTATTGTTAGTATTTTTCTCCTACGCAAATTCAAGTGGTGAACATCAGTGCGAAATCGAATCTTATTGTACAAATTTGGCGGAGACTTGAATTTCAGAATCTTATAGTAGAAGCAACTCATACGCAAATAGAATCTATTCGACATATTCAGCCAACCTGACCTTTTCAAATATGGTGTAATGTGATCTCTTCTGCCGACATTGTACATCAGCCGAAGGCACGAATTTTGAACTTTTTGAATTCGGTAAATATCCACTGCATCTAAACACCGAAGAACAAAAACTGAAATGGGAAAGCATCAGAGTCTCCAACAATGTCCTCTATCTCTTTCGATGGTGAATTTGATATCTTGGTCTATTCTTTTAATAACTGTGAGTATGTCGTCAATTTCTTCTTCAGGTACTGCAAGTATCATGTCGTCTACATATTGATATATGAAATGTGAAATGAATTGTGGTTGTGATATTCCAATATTTATAGTTTTTGTCATAACAACATTTGCTGAAATAGGACTGAGATCACTACCCGTAGGACATCCAAAAATTTGTTGATAAAAATTATTTTTGTAGCTGAAAAAATTTGATTTGAAGAAAAATTCTATGATATAAATAAATTTGTTTTTTGTAATATTAGTATGTAAGGATATATTTTCACATTCTTCATTTATAATAATGATTTTTATTTCGAGAGAGATGTTAGTAAACAACGATATTACGTCTAAGGAGATAATTACATAGTTGTTGGGTAACAATATTCCATTAACATTTTCTGCAAAATATTTGGAATTGAGAAATAGATATGTCGTATAGTTCGAAGACATAAACATTGCAAAATATAACATACTGACGACCCGACAGCTTTATAATAGTATCAAAGACAAAGAAGATTTAAAGAAAATTAAAGATGTAGTTCCTAAAATAGATTGTCAACATTGCCCTTTGGTATATGTAGGTCAAACTTCACAGACGATCAAAAGAAGGATATCTGGACATGAAAATGATTCAAAATTGAGACTAGAATAATGTGCCTTGGCACAACATACTCATTCAACAGGACATATTACGGATTTCAAAAATATTCGAATTTTAGACAGAGAAAAGAAATTGGAAAAAAAGACCCTTTCTTGAAATGTGCCATATAAGAGAAAATAATAGTATGAACTCTCGAACTAACATCAATGATTTGAGCAAAATCTACACTTTCCTCTTAGAAATAGATGAAAAATCTCCAGTTGCTCCTGTTCCTAGTTTTCCTACTGTAGGCACATAAATTTGATGTTTCTTGATATAGGTTCTCTTGTATATATATTTTATCATGATTTAATTTTTGAATGTCCCTTGTTAATTTCACTGAGGCTTTATAATTAGTGATTCTTTTTATGATTGACCTCTATTCAAACTATGAACCATAAAATTATACATGACAAAAATGTCAAATGATTTTCGAAGTAATTTAATTTGAACTGAAATACTCATCTTTTTTCTTGTTGCTGTTGATATCATACCTTTTGTAAGCTTAATTACCAACAATTATGTAGTTCTAAATTCTTTTTTGTAGTGCTCCTGAGGAAGTTCCAATTTGATACGAAATATATAAAGCCAATAACAATTTGATTTTTTATTGAAGAACATTTGCCCTTGGTCGAATAACCGTTATAATATAGGAACTATGTAATTGAATTCTATGATATTGTTTTATGTATAAGTATTAAGAAATCAAGGGAGTGTGGACTTTTGGCCAGAAAAGATGCGAAACCAAGAAGGGGAGTACCCCAACAAACTTGGGAAGACATGGTGGAAAAAGAGATGAGGAAGAGAGCACAAATGTTGGAAAGTTAATATGTGGGATATAGATTAAATGGATGATTGTACAAAAATTGGGTAACTTTTGTGAAGGCGTTTTTCTCCGGCTTGCGATTTGCACCTACCGCTCTCTTTCCAAGCTTACTCGGGAGCCAATTGCGATAGGTTTTATCAGGTCGCTTTTCCTTACGACAAGGATCGACTCAATCTGGAATGGTAGCGATTGAAATGTTTCTGTTCCTTACACTGAAAAGGGGCGACTCTGTGCTAAATAAATAAAACACACTTCGACGAAACACACTATATTGTCAAATATCAACACTTTAATATCACATACAATGCTGCAATATACTGACGGTGCTAAAATGAAATGAATGGGGTAGAGAGCAGCAAAGTTAAAAATGTACAGAAAATAGCTACAAAGCGGACACAATGGAAATCACAGACGGGTGAGAATGAAGCGAGGTGAGCAGGCGGCATTTGTAAAGCGGCTAAAATGCGTGATTTGGGAGCAGGTTGATATGGGAGCGGCAGCCAGTAACTTAACTATCTCTACTACAAGTGAAAAGCATACAAAGTGATGGGTGAAAAGCGGTACACGCTGTCTATCCTTCAGCAAACTGTCCTGTCCTGCACGCGCACGTGGTCTACCGTCCCCTCCCCCCTGGCTCGAAGAGTTCTGCTTAGTATCCCTAGACAGGCGCGAAATAAGCAGGACTGCGCACGTCGGCGTATCCGGCAAAATGGAGTTCGATTAAACGTCGTGAAACACACTGGACAGATGACAGCAATAGTCGGGAAATATAGGGCAACTTACCCCGTTCCTCAAAGATAAAGAGTCCGTTCAGCGGTCGCACTAAAGTGGACCCACAAGAAAAGAACACTGAGACCGACTTTACTTGAGGGATGGAAAAGTATCAACTCAATGATATCTCGACCACGTAGACAACGCGAGAGATTGCTGAAAACCAGTAATGGACGGTAAAAATTATGGATTTCGACCCTCTATCGCACAGCACAGGAAAATTTGCCGATCACGTAGACGGGTGAATGAAATGGATCTTACCAATCCTATGGATTTCTTGTCCCACCACACCACTCGGGTCTTATTTCACTCATCGGGAACGCTGAAATTACTGCCTTTCGAGTGTTGAACGATGAAACTTCCGTCGATATAGCTACGAGAATGCAAATTTTAGCGCACACCGGCAATTAGTATTTAACGTTTGGGAAATAGGGAATATTAAACTCGGAATTGGGTAAAACTCTAAGACAAATCTCGTAAACTCGGAAACTATCGGAATACTCTAAGGAAAACTCTCCGCAACTACATGTAAAATATTCGGAAAAAACTGGCGTTCCGCTTTGAATCGCCGCATTTATAGGTTCGGTTGGAAAGGGAACATTTCAAGTCTCGAAATACGTGAAAACAATTGCCATCCTGCTCAAAAAAAAAAAATATATGAGATAGATAACGTCGCCAACTACGGCGAACATAAGTAGATTGTGAAATAACTAAAATCTTCTTAATCTGACTGTCAGGAGACTGACGAAGGTAAAATGGCACTAATGAAATACACAATTTTGTAAGAATCATAATGAAACTTAAAGAAAATCAGTACAAATCCCTTAGTGTCAATAATGACACAAGTCTTTCAAGTATTTAAATCACCAAGTAACAATAATTATAAATATGTACTGGGCAGGTTTGCATATGAAATTTCAAATTTGGGCCTCATTTCTCGTATAAGAACCCTATGGGCGCAAAATCTGATGAGTCCATTCGATTCAATATTTATATTGAAATCTTACATTAGCTTGTTTGAATGTTCAAGTCAAGAATACGGCCACCGCACCGGGAAAAAATCTTATTAGGTCAAATATCAAATCGAAAAACGAGAACAGTACAAAAATTTACATGTAATCCGGATGTTTTGAATTTTTCTTACATACCAGAGCAGAAATTAGCAATAATAAAAAAATAGGGGCGGCGAAATTTTGTTTTTCCAGGGCGGCAAAATGTCTGGCGGCAGCCCCTACTTACTGCCGCCCGCGTGCGGGGCACGCACTGCACCTCCGGTAGGAACAGTCCTGGATGATGGTTCAAAAATTGCCTATGGGCCGCCACATGATTAACCCAAATAGACCTACCGTTCCGTATAAAGAACACCTATCTGAAAGTTTTCTATTCATGCTCAAAATAAAGAAACAAAGAAGACGTCAATATAAACACATAAAGTAATACTTTCTTCTACACTTAATATAACCTACAAAGTGCTTCAGTATTCAAATTCACTTCAAAGCCATGTTAACTTCATAAATATATCAATTGTTGCAAGACCTCATTTTGTCCGGTGGTGTATTTTTTCATATGTATTTATTTCATCGCGTTTGCGAATAAAATAAATATATCTATGGATGGATGAATAATATAAGAGGCGAATTCATCTTCTCCATGATTTCAAATCCTGATTTTTGCTGCGTAAGGCGTTCTTTTAACGGAACGGCAGGATTATCACCTACTATATTACCTGAATATAACTATTGGAATAATAATCTGACTCTGCATGAGATACTACATAATGCAGATAATCTGGATATGATTTCAGAACCACCTAATAGCAAAATTTTCTTCTGTACATAATTCAATAGTTTTCTGTAACTGAAATAACAATGATGTTGCTTATGCGCCTACTAATTTCTTATTCGTATTTCCATGCACCAAACAAAGTAATAATATATTCACCACGAGAAAAAAAATATCATTGACCAACCAAAACTCATGCAACATTAGAATATACGGGGGGCGTTGACTGATCCCGTAAAAACATGAGTTAGAATCGTATTTCGACAAGGACAAAAATTGTATTTCCCACTTCTTGCACACTGCTTTGACATGGTTTTTCAAAACGCAGAAATAGTAACAAACTAGACTAGCTATCATCGCAACAAGATTTCTGGAAACTAATAGAAAAACAACAAAAACAGGAACATCTAAGCAATCAAAGAGTTTACACCAATCTTCAGGATGGGTCAGAGTAGACCATCTGATTGTTTACCAGAATAAAATAAAAAAATTGTGAAGTGTGGCATAAAAACCAATATTTTATGAATATTAGATATAAAATAGCATAACATCCGAAAAATTGCTTCTATAATTACGATATATTATAATTCAATGTTCATGTAGCTCAAAAACCTACCGTTCCTTTAAAAGAACACCACAAATTTTAACTTTTCGTGAAAAATAAGTACATATAAGGATGAAAAATATGAAAAGGCTCCATTTAAACTATAATCTGACACAATTCTCATTGAAATGAAAGAAAAAAAATTTCAGGTCTATTTGGCTCTGACACTGAGAGAAAATAATATTTCAGTTTTCAGTAAAGCCGTTTGACATTTGCGGTAACGTTATTCACTCAGCTTGTACAAGTTTGACTTAGTTTGACTTAATATTTTTAAGTATGATTACTTGATTTAGTTGATTGTTTGTTGATATAAACAATAGAAACAAAAATCTAACAATATTCATCTCAAAAGTACTAATTATCATGAAATTCAGAACAATGGCAGTTTAATACTAAGAGAGTTATCTGCGTCAGTCTTCGTAACAGCCTTTTGACATTTTTATAATGGTATATTACTCAACTTTTATATTATTTTGAGGTAATTTTACTCAAAGATTCGACAGTATGTATATTGCTTATAAGTCAAGCAAATATATCAAGATGAGCTTTAAAAGCATCTGAAGAGGTTGTGATAATAAAATTGAAATGAGATCATAGTGTCATGTCATCAACATTTTTCTTTGTCCTTTCTCTTTTTTCCTCAAGTACTGGAGTTTTTGTTTAATGCAAGTGGAAAAATAAGCAGAATGTATCGATAGTTTTTGCATTAACATCCCGTAGCATACAACATCTCTTTTGCACCTACCTGACGGCAGTCGGTTCTCTTCGTAGGAGGGCCCTCGTCTTCTAACTCCAACAAACTCCAAAAGAAAAACTATTCTTCTAACAAACTATTCACGAAAAAATACTGGAAAAATGATGCACACAAGTTCTCTCGATTTTCTCTAAGCGTGTCTGTCTGAACATCTGGCCCACGAAATGCAATCTTACATTTCGCGCATCTCATCAGGCATATCCACATACAGGTGCAACGAGAAGTTTGTATGCAATTATAACAATAACGAAATATGAAATAATATGAGCTACTTGCACAAACATTCCGGCCGCCAAAAACGAACGTTTTTTTTTGTTTTTCAACTATATAGGAAACTGAAAAATTTTATTTTAACCCCATAATTTCCTTCATTACCCCATGAAAAATCGAATCGAAAATAAAAAAAATTAAAGTATGAAATAAAGATACTCGAGTATATGTCCGAGGATCAAGTTACATTTTACATCTCCGGAAAAGGTAACGGGCATACCTTCGAGATGGGTCTTTTACATTCCCCTGTAGCAGTTTTAATTGAAACTACGCGTGTATACCCATCCTTACCAGGATGAATAGCAATAACCCGACCAAGAACCCATTGAAGAGGTGGTTTGAGTTCGTTCATTATAACCATCAATGTATTTTCTTTGATATTTATGTTGACATCAAACCATTTATGCCTTTGCTGAAGTGTATGTAAATATTTGAGATGACATTTTTTCCAAAAATCCGCTTGCAGTTTCTGCAACATTTGCCATCTAGATAAGCAATTCAATTTTTTATCAGTCATATCTGGTTCAGGTAAAGAATTAAGCGGCTCTAGAGTGAGAAAATGTCCTGGCGTTAGAGGGACCATATCATTCGGATCTGAACTTTGAGCCCAAATAGGTCTTGAATTCAGAACTGACTCAATTTAACATGGGAAGGTGTAAAACTACTCAAAAGTTAAGCGCTGTTCACCTACTACACGTAAAAGATGAGACTTAACCGATTTAACACCAGCCCCAGCTAAACCATTAAAATTAGGAGCTCCAGGAGGAGAAAAATGCCATTGTAACATCAATGCATGACAAGCATTCTCCGGAAATTCTCTCAACAATCTTTCGGCCCCCACAAAGTTAGTACCGCAATCGGAATAAATGTTACTCACGCGACCACGCCGAGCTACAAATCTTTTGAATGCAGCCAAAAAAGTTTCTGAACTTAAGTCCGATGCCAACTCCAAATGGATGGCCTCAGTAGCCGCACAAACGAATACACAAATGTATGATTTATAAACTTTAGCTCCTCTATATCTTCCCATCGTTACGAAAAAAGGACCAGCATAATCAACATTCACATGAGAAAACGCCTTTAACTGAGACACTCTAAATGATGGAAGATCTCCCATCAACTGCGTAGAACACTTCGGAGAGGATTTAAAGCATCTTATACATGATGATATTATCTTTTCAATGGCACGTCGAGCGGACAATATCCAAAATTGTTGTCTAAGTAAATAATGCAATGTATTAGAACCTGGATGCAAATATCTGACATGGTTACTTTCAATAATGAGATCTGTTAAACGATGTGATTTTGGGAGAAGTAGTGGATGTTTCGCACTGTATGGAAGATTAGAATTGGATAAACGTCCGCCGACTCGAATACAGTCGTTATCATCCAAGAAAAGTGAAAGTTTTCTAAATGGTTTAGGTAGAAGCGAATGTATCTTTAATTTGTGAAAAAGTTCAGGAAACGAAGTCTTCTGAACATGCCTTACTAAAACATTTGAAGATTTATTGAGTTCATCTTCTGAAAAATGAGGATGCTTTTTGGGATACTCAAATCTAAATATATATGCGACTATGCGTTGTATCTTCGACCAAGATGAGAATTTATCCAGCAGATCGTCCAAGAAATGATGTTCCAACTTTGTCAAGAAAACTTGCTTCTTCTCTTCTTGCACTACCAAGTTTTCGTCAACTCCATTATGACCTTGATCCGTTGGCCAACAATTGTTTGGCAACTTCAAAAATTCTAGACCACTCCACCATTGCTTATGATGAAGCAATTCACTGGGCATAAGACCTCTTGATGCACAATCTCCGGAATTCTGAGAGGAAGAACTATGACGCCACTGAACCGAAGGAAATTTTCTTTGTACGTGGCTTACCCGATTTCCAACAAAAGTACTCCATCTGTGCGGTGATGCTGAAAGCCACAAAATAACCACCTTGGAATCAGTCCAAAAAAAAATCCCATCCACAGGCAAATCTTGGTATGTCTGTCTAACAAATTCCATGGCATTAGCTAGAAGATGGGCACCACATAATTCTAATCTCGGAATAGACAGAACTTTCAATGGAGCTACTCTACTCTTTGCATATAGGAGATGAGCTTCATTTATATCATCTGAAGACATAGATCTGAGATAAATAGCTGCCGTATAGCCAGCTTGCGAAGCGTCACAAAATCCATGAAGCTCGTAGCGATGAGGTTTAACTATCACAACTTTTCGCGGAATCGACAATTGTGATAACAACGGAAATTCGGAACGATATTTGAACCATTCTGATTGGACATGCATTCCAGGTTCTTCATCCCATCCTACCTTCTCTAACCATAATTTCTGCATTAATAACTTAGCGAAAAAAGAAGCTGGAGCGCACAATCCTAGTGGATCATATATTTTTGCTATTTGTGATAATATAGCTCTTTTTGTACATTTGGTATCATCATTATGACAGAGAAAGGAAAATGAGTCCAGATTTGGATACCATTGCATACTCAGAATCTTCACGAAATTAGGATCCGTTTTATCAAACACTATATTTGGCTGAGCTTTTGAACTGAAATTTGGTTGAATAATGTGAGGAACGTTGCTAGTCCACTTACTTAGTTCAAAGCCGGCAGATCTCAATATAACTACTAACTCATTCTTTAATTGTATTGCTGATTCGATCGATGTACTACCAGCGAAAATATCATCTACATAGGTTTGTTCTAAAAGAATTTTCGAAGCATTTGGATATTTTGAAGACTGTGATTGAGCTAAATGTCTAATAGTACGAATTGCCTGAAAAGGGCTTGAACGAAGTCCGTAAGTGACAGTCTGTAAAGAATACACTTTTAGATCAGAGTCATTAGGAAACCTAAAAACAATATTTTGGAACCTTGTATCGGAAGGATGAATAAGTATTTGTCTAAACATTTGTTTTATATCTGCACTGAATACTACTGGATATAATCTGAAAATTAACAGGATTGCAGCAATATCGCTCTGAAGTTTTGGACCGGTTAGGAGGGCATCGTTTAATGAGAAACCCGATGGGCCCTTCGCCGAAGCATCAAAAACTACACGAAACTTTGACATCGAAGGAAACATGGGGAATAAAGTTATAATTTTCAATGTCCTGATCAGAAGGAGTAGTAATTAATTTCATGTGCCGTTTATCTAAGTTATCCTTCATGAATTCGACGTATAATTTATAAATTTCAGGTCTTTTTCTTAGTCTTGATTCAAGTATTAGGAATCTATTAACCGCCATGATGTAGGTATTCCCTAATTTTGGAGCATAATTCCTAAATGGAAAACCTCTCACACGTTTCATCGTCAAGGGATTGAAAAGTTTCAGGTGCATTTTGCTCTATTTCCCAGAATTTATGTAAAACACAATCAATAGATGGAGAAATTTGCGTGCATAAACTGAAATTATTGGTACATGAGTCAAGGCCATCGACTTTTCCCATCATTATGTAGCCAAAAAGTGTTTTTATAGCATTAGCCTGACCTTTTTGTCCTATCACAATACTATCAGAGATAATAGATGAAAATATTTCGGAACCCAATAACAAATCCAATGAGCTCGGTTCATTGAAACGATCATCTGCTAATTCTAAACTTTTGATATGATTCCAATTTCCCACCTCAATTTTTGAGGATGGCATTTCAGAACACAATTTTGGAACAATTATCGCATCGAATATGAATTCTGGATTACTTTTGTTTCGAGGTCTGATTTTGGACGTCATCACTCCATTAGAAGAAGTTGACTTCATGCCATTCAATCCACAAAACTCAATGGGAATTGAATATCCATTTCTAGATAAACCTAGTTTTTTGAAACATTTCACAGAAATGAAGTTTGCTTGACTCGCGGAATCCAGAAGAACTCTGACCGGAACGTAGTTTCCGAATTGATCAGTAATTTCTATCATAGCAGTGGACAATAACCCAGTTTCCTGCTTCTTAACCGTGCTCATAAAGACACTAGAAGTCTTGATTTGCTCTTCCTCGGAATGTACTGAATTATTAGCCATAAGACTTGAAGTATCTCTAGGAACACCATCAGTGCCACTATTCGATAAATGCAAAAGGGAATGATGAAGTGCATGACAAGTACGACAACGAAATTTCGAAGGGCAGTTTTTCAAAATATGCCCGTGATGAAGACAATTGAGGCACAGTTTGCTAGATTTTACAAATGAAAAACGATCCGGAGGTGATTTTAAAATGAATTTCTCGCATTTGGAGAGTGTGTGATCCATACTACATAATTTACATTTAACATTAGATGCAACTGTATTAACAAAAGCAGAAGTGGGCTTTGACTTATGAAATGAATGAAACTTCGAAGGCCTTGATGACATTAAATTATTATTTTTAAAATTTTTTGAAGACGATATATTTTGTACGGACTCCAATGCTTTACACTGATTTTCTACAAAAGTAAAAATATCCTTGTATGTTGGTAATTCCTTATCGTAAACTGAAATTTCAAAGTCTGTTCGCTGTTACGTGTAGATTTTGATTTACGGATAATTTTATCGAGAACAGTAACACAAATTAATTCGGCTAGGCTCGCAACTTAGCCCTGAGTGGTGAAGGGGGTGGGGTTCTTGAAAAATAGAGGGCGCCAGATAGTTTTAAAAATTTACTTTCGAATAGGCTACTTTCACTTAAGATCAAAACTAACAAAATAGAAAAAGCTGTTCAATGAAAGTCCTAAATTAGATCTTTGGTATTTATTCAAAAGTATATGATCAAAATAATATTTATCAAGAAACGAATTTCATAATCAAGTTAAATTAGTAAATCTGACAATGTCAGCTGAAGGGATGAAGGCCGGCTTTCATTTACAGGTGTTGAGTACAATAAATCAAAATAATCAGGTGAAATTGTCTCAAGGTGATAATAATTCAATAATTGCTTCTTGAATTAAAAATAGTGAATTTGATAGATTTTACTAATATGTGGTCCAGTTCTTAATATATCAATTATAAGTGTTCTTGAAATTTGGTAACCGTAATTTAAGAAAAAAAGAAAAAATGTCTGGAGAGAATGAAAACAAACTTGTACTCATCCAGTGTCAATTCCCGCCCTGAAGAGGCCTCAAGGTCAATTCCAAGGGGTGGTCTCCCAAACGAAGGCAAGGGTTGTTCAATTTCTTGAAGTCACTGGATTTTCGAAGACGATGAAGAGTGGTTGTTGTTCGTGTCCTTGTTTTCCGTTAGTTGTTCTCGTTGCATATACCAAACGCCCAAATGTTGAAGTACTATATTAATAAAAGCCTAAAATCGAGTCAGTTGTTGAACGATTTTGAATATAATCGATAACTTTCATAACGTTACCTAAGATGGTGGTCGGCTTTCTAGAATGTTCTTCAGTAAGTGAATATCTATCCCGTATGAAACGGAAATTCTGTTTGATTCCCAAAAAATCCAAAATAAATCAACAGAATTCAATGATTTCAACAATTCGAAATATCCGAAAGAATCGTGTGATTATAAGTAATCTCACAAATTCGAATGTCAAATTTCAAACACTTGGTTCAGAAGAAGACGTGAATACAATTGAAAATTCTCGAATTCATCTGGCGCACGGAAGTGAGGACTTGAGGACAACTTTTTTTTGTTAGATGGAAGATGTTTCATTAATTGCCTAGTTTCGAAGACTACAGGGGCATTCAATTACCGCTTGGAATTCATACTTTTTAACGTCACAATTCCCCCCCCCCCCTTACTAGAAAAAAAAAGTTGGCTGATCTTATGCAAGTGACCCTAACTCTGGAATATAAATTTCAATAATACAAGAAAAGTGAAAAAGCATTCCGTTACTGAAGGCCACTTCAATAAAAGCAGAAGTGGGGCAAGGATACCCTCTCTTGATAAATCTCATCACCCAACCGAAGCCCAAGCCATGCCCGAAGACTCTAAATACAAAAAAAAAACGTCTCAAAAAAAAAACTAACAAAGTAAACTAACATCTTGCATCCGAGACAATGATACAAGACGAGGGCATGGAGACTTATAGTTCAAGTCGAAAGTCCCTAAATGACCCCATCATCCTATTCTCAAAATAGAACGATGTCTTATCCAATATAAAGATATTTTACGCCTCATCCATTCAGAAACCAAAACTAACAACGTTTAAGTGGACCAAAGCGGAGAAATGAAAGAGAACGTAACGCCACACATTACCTAATCAACCTCATCGTGACCAATAGAAAATTAATAACAAATGGCAACGTAACTATCGTGGCGCGGAAAATACAAGATGTTCAATGTATTTTCGACCACTGAATGGGGTGGTGACCACCCTAGTCGATTTATGCACAAGGCAAGGAACAGCCATCCTCTGCCCCAAAATCCAAAGATTCGAACCCTTCATCAAATCCTTCTTTCAAATCGTTGACGTGCCAAACTCCACAAGCTTTACCCGATTTGTCTACAAGTTCATACGTCCAACGACCAAGCTTTTCTTTCACCCTGAACGGACCGACATAACGAGGACTTAATTTAGAAGAGAAAAACTTAGACTTGTTCGATAGGGCATGATTTTTATGCCATACAATATCACCTATTTTAAATGTTACAGGGCGTCTTCGAAGATTGTACCTTTTTTCAGAGGTTTTATATGCCTTTGCTAATTTTTCCCTCATACTGGCATACAGTTGTTGGAAATGACTGTAGCGTTCCGGATTTATGTTATCCCTCACTAATTCAACATTTATCTCGGATATTTCTAAATTGTGAAGATCTCCGCGAATAATATGCTCACGGCCGAAATTAATAAAATAGGGAGTATGTCCTGTCACATGAACCAATGTGCGTATGGCACAACTTGCTGATGGAAGATATAAATCCCATTTTCTGTGATTTTCCTGAATATAACAAGAAAGCGTAGTTTTTACAACTCTATTGACTCTTTCTACGGGATTATGTTGGGGATGATACAAAGCATTAAAAAGTACCTTAACTATATATTTACTCCATAAGTTGGCGAAATGCTTTCCGCGGAATTGACTCCCATTGTCCGAAATAATATATTTTGGCACACCAAACAGAAGGAAAACTTCATTTTCGAGGTGTTCGCAAATTTTCGCGGCATTCGCAGATCTTAGAGGAAAAGTCAAAACAAACTTAGAGAAGTAATCGCTCACTACAAAAATGAAATTATAACCTTTTGTAGACCGAGGGAGAGGGCCCATTAATTCGACACTATTCATCTGAAAAGGTTTCGTTAATGTGGGTCTAGAACCCACACACAAAAATCTCCAGTAGGAGATTTTTGCACTGACTTATGCCCGATACACACCTTACATCTTTTCACATAGGAACTTATATCCGAACGCATTTTCGGCCAATAGTAGCGTTCAAAAATTTTTTTGAAAGTCTTGAATACTACAGGATGTCCACTGGTAGGACTAGTGTGAATCTCTTGAATAAAAGAACGATTTTCTTTGAGAACAATCAGTTTCCAATTTGAATTTTCACCTGATAATTCTGAAAAGTCGGACTTTACATATTTGAGTACTCTATCGTTCTCTACACGCCACTGGGGAAACCTGAGGGGATTATCGACTATTTTCGATCTCATCGACAAGTACCACTTATCTTTTGTCAATTTAGCATCGAATTCAGGAAAATCCCCGATGGAATGAACACTCTCCACTATTGGGACTGAACGTGAGAGGAGATCAGGGACAACATGATTCTTACCCCTGCGATGAACAATTTTGAAATCGGACTGTTGTAAACGCACAGCCCATCTACAAAGTCGACCATTCGGTTCTTTAAGGCTGTGAAGCCATATCAAGCAATGATGATCCGTCACAACCGTAAAGGTCGTATTCTCGAGATACGGTCTGAGTTTCTCCAATGCCCAAACAACACATAGAAGCTCCTTCTCTGTGGTGGAATAGGCACGTTCCTGATTGGTCAATGATCTGCTGAGATAACAGATTACTCTTTCTCCCTCATCAGATTCCTGGGATAGAACTGCTCCCAAATCGAAGTTACTTGCGTCCGTTTGGACGATAAATGGTAGAGCGAAATCGGGACACTGTAACAAGGGTGCGCTAATAAGGCGCTTCTTAACATAATTAAAAGCAATATCACAATCTGGGGTCCAATTCCATCTGGAATTTTTTCGCAAAAGCTGACAAAGTGGACTGATAGAAGCTGAAAAATCAGGAATGAACCTACGGTACCAGGATGCCATTCCAATGAACGACCTAACATCTTTGACGCAGGTAGGTAAAGGAATTTTTAAAATTGCATCGACCTTCTCAGGATCGACTCTAAGTCCGAATTTATTAACGACATAACCTAAATATCGAAGCTCAGGTCGACAAAACCTGCATTTTTCTTTGTTGACTGTGAGACCAGCTTCAAATAAACGGGAGAAGACTTTCTCAAGTATCTCCATGTGTTTCTCGAAAGTATCCGATATTATTATGATATCATCTAGATATACAAACGCAAAAGGTTTTATGTCAGGACTAAGTACTCGATCCATCAATCTTTGCCATACAGCAGGTGCATTTCTCAAGCCAAAGGGAAGACGTTTGAAGTGGAACAAGCCCCTGTTGGGGATGGTGAAAGCAGTTTATTCTCTGCAAGACTCCTTAATAGCTATCTTCCAATAAGCTGATTTTATATCAATGGAGGGAAGATATTTTGCTCCTTTGAGATTGTCCAGAATGGTGGAAACATAGTGCAAAGGGTAAGCGTCAGGCTTTGTTACCTTATTTAATTTGCGATAGTCCACACAGAACCGATATCCGCCGTCTTTTTTCTTAACCAACAAAATTGGTGAAGACCACGGACTTCGTGATTCCTCAACAATACCCAAGTCTAACATCTTTTGTAGTTCGGCATCGATATGCTGCTGAACCACATGAGAAACGGGATAGTAACGCTGCTTGATGGGTGGAGACTCCGTCTCTATATCAAACTCGACTAAATTCGTACATCCTAATCGATCACCCTGTAATTCGAACTTCTCCTCTACGAATTTTCCAAGAGTGTTCTTTTGATCGTCAGTCAAATCGGAAATTTGATTTTCAGATTTTTTCTGTACCTCGACATCGTCACAAGAGAATTCCCAACAATCTTGATTAAGGTTTGGGACTATACCCATCATCTTCCAAAAATCTAACCCCAATATTAATGAATGCTTCAAAGTTGGTACAATCAAGACGTCTACAATCTTGATCTTACCTTTGAGTTCGATAGGAATACTCGCTGATCCAAGACTCTCACAAATATTACCATTGGCTACAGAACAATTTGGCGAATCACCCACATCAAGAGAAACTCCGAATGATCTCAAAATCTCCCAACCATTCTCACCCATAATAGTTCTAGTGGCACCTGAATCCAAAAGTCCAAGAAAAGTTTTCCCAAAAATTTTAACCTTGAGATATGGCCTTTCGTCATGTCCCGAATGAGATATAATATAATCAAGAATGACGTGCTGATCCGAATTTGAAATTGAGGCTATAGGACATTTCTTACAGTTGGTAGAGCTAGGTGCATCAAGGGGGTCCAACGGTCTACCTTCGAAAGATCCCCTTAATTGTTTTCCGACCTTGTTGAGACACGAGAACAATTTTTACAATCGCGGACCACGACATTTGGAGCACCGCATTTAAGACAATGTTTTGTTTTCGGACCCTTACAAGCTCGAGAAGTATGACCAGATTTCCGATAATTCCAACACGTCACAGATGACACCCGAGAACTCGACTGACTTGAAGACGTTGAAGGTTCAATATATGCCAGATCTGGCTCTAAATCGGTTTTCCTTCTTAAAGGTTTCGAATAATTTCCAACAGAGTGCCTCTTCATTTCTAATTTGGTACATAATTCTATTAGATGATCAATGGAATCGACCTCAGTCAATCCGAGATGTAATTGGAAAAAAGGATGAATATTTTTCAAGATCAGTTTCAGTTGAACTGACTCAGGAATTTTATAAGACAACCGAGAAAACATAGTGGTTATACAGGCAACGTATATGCCAATATTTTCATTTTCACCTAGAGTCCGCTTTTTTATTTCCTCGAATAAACGATCGTCGTAATCATGTGTCTCTTCAAAGCAACACATATATCATTCCAAGAATTGAATTTTTTTTATTTGCCCTAAACCAAGTTAACGCGGAACCACGAAACAAATCAGATGCAGATTCGAAAAGTTCAATCTTCCCCACATGCCTAGAGATGGATAATTCTTCAACCCGTTCAAGAAAAGCCGAAACAGACATATCTCTAGCATCTCCAGAGAACTGAAGATTCTATTTAGTTACAGGAACTGATTTTGGACGTTCTACATGATCTGAATGAAAGTTCGATGCTATATTATTTCTCGGAGTAGAATGATTTTGAATTCCCGCAATGTCTTCTTCCGAAGAAGAGTCGTCAGTATCCTCCAACACAACATTCAACATACTCGCGTGCAGAATACTCGCATCTTGATTCCGTAAAACTTTAATGCGATGTTTTAATTTAGGTAATAATGTTAAAGACTGAGAAAGAAGATTACTTCTGATTTTAATCTTTTCCGCCTCGGTAGGATTAGTTCGATCAATTCGTTTCACTACGTGAGCAATCTTAGTTGAAATTTTCTTATATGGACTACTTTGTTCATCACCGTCAAACGTTTCGATCAAGGTCAATATTTTCTTAATTTTGTTTTCCACGATCTCGAATTCTTCATCGCACTTCAAAGAATAAGTTGGATACTTCAATGACTGGCCGGTTCGTTCTAATCTCAAAACACTTCTGAGGCAGCTACGCATATTATCCACCGTTCCAACATCTTCGAAGCCTCTTATACTTAATTCATATTCGAGTTCATCTTTCGTAAGTCTATTACAATTTAAGTTAGAATCCATTATGCTTTGATAACCTCGAACTATCCCGAAAGAAAATTAAATCGCTGAATGAAAATTGTAATTGCAATTATCCGAAAATACCAGAATCGATATCGGAGCTATCAAAATCAACAATATAAAAATTATCGAATTGTGGCGTCTAGCATATGCAACATACGGAAACACAACGAGGATATTCGTATATCGCGAATCCCTGCGACAACAAAAAAAAAACGTTTCGAAACGTTAAATGAGAGATGGACAGAATTAATGAATACTTTTTCAACAGAAGGGAAAAGAAAAATTATATTCCACCCAAATATTCGAAATACAAATTTTAATGAAAAATTTGAAACTCTAAAAGTACCCAATTTTACACAATGAGAATATGGACCAAACGAATTCAAGAAGAAATGCAAATGAAAGAGGAGGAGGCCCCACGACTGGGCGCCAATTATTTATGTTACGTGTAGATTTTGATTTACGGATAATTTTATCGAGAACAGTAACACAAATTAATTCGGCTAGGCTCGCGACTTAGCCCTGAGTGGAGAAGGGGGTGGGATTCTTGAAAAATAGAGGGCGCCAGATAGTTTTAAAAATTTACTTTCGAATTGGCTACTTTCACTTAAGATCAAAACTAACAAAATAGAAAAAGCTGTTCAATGAAAGTCCTAAATTAGATCTTTGGTATTCATTCAAAAGTATATGATCAAAATAATATTTATCAAGAAACGAATTTCATAATCAAGTTAAATTAGTAAATCTGACAATGTCAGCTGAAGGGATGAAGGCCGGCTTTCATTTACAGGAGTTGAGTACAATGAATCAAAATAATCAGGTGAAATTGTCTCAAGGTGATAATAATTCAATAATTGCTTCTTGAATTGAAAATAGTGAATTTGATAGATTTTACTAATATGTGGTCCAGTTCTTAATATATCAATTATAAGTGTTCTTGAAATTTGGTAACCGTAATTTAAGAAAAAAAGAAAAAATGTCTGGAGAGAATGAAAACAAATTTTTACTCATCCAGTGTCAATTCCCGCCCTGCAGAGGCCTCAAGGTCAATTCCAAGGGGAGGTCTCCCAAACGAAGGCAAGGGTTGTTCAATTTCTTGAAGTCACTGGATTTTCGAAGACGATGAAGAGTGGTTGTTGTTCGGGTCCTTGTTTTCCGTTAATTGTTCTCGTTGCATATACCAAACGTCCAAATGTTGAAGTACTATATTAATAAAAGCCTAAAATCGAGTCAGTTGTTGAACGATTTTGAATATAATCGATAACTTTCATAACGTTACCGAAGATGGTAGTCGGCTTTCTAGAATGTTCTTCAGTAAGTGAATATCTATCCCGTATGAAACGGAAATTCTGTTTGATTCCCAAAAAAATCCAAAATAAATCAACAGAATTCAATGAATTCAACAATTCGAAATATCCGAAAGAATCGTGTGATTATAGGTAATCTCACAAATTCGAATGTCAAATTTCAAACACTTGGTTCAGAAGAAGACGTGAATACAATTGAAAATTCTCGAATTCATCTGGCGCACGGAAGTGAGGACTTGAGGACAACTTTTTTTTGTTAGATTGAAGATGTTTCATTAATTGCCTAGTTTCGAAGACTACAGGGGCATTCAATTACCGCCTGGAATTCATAATTTTTAACGTCACATCGCATTTTAACATCTAACTTTTGAATAAGGCGATTGAACAAAAGAAAATCCCACGAATCAATAGGAAAGCCAGAAGTGTCCAAAATCGCAATATTTTCAGCAAAAGTGTCTAACAAAAAACGAATATCTTTTGTTGAACCTGTTTTGAGGGAAACATTATTGATTGCATCAAGGGCATTAGTCGCTATGAGTCGCTTGTTATTATATCTTTTACATAAGGCATGGTAAGCAATGGGGTAATTGGTTGCGGTTAAGGGAATTGTTTTCAATAAATTGAATGGTTCTTTTTCAATGAATGAAAGTAGATATTGAAATTTTTCAATGTCTGAAATGCTTTCATTTTCATGAATCGAAGTGTTGAAAAGATCGATAAATGTTTGCCAATATTTATAACTACCATCGAAAATAGGAATATTCAACTGTGGGAGTCTAACATTATCTTTTTGAACTTTTCCTGAACCAGAATTTGAATCAACTGATGAAACCTTAGTGAACTCATGAAAAATGGCTTTTGTTGAATAATAAAAATCATCAACTTGTTTTCTAATGGTATCCTCAGATAAATTATCAGCTTCCTCACCCAAAGAAGCAATAACATCATTATGGCTCTTTTCAAATGACTGATATATACTTTCTATTTTTTCCATTCTCACCGACAATTCAGCAAAATGCGTTGCATCGCTTTTACATTTCACAGCTATTGTATACGCTTCAGCAATTCTACTAGAATACAATTTTCTTTTTTCTAACAATTTTTTCATTGCCATAACGAAATTATTTATTTATTTTCTCAATGAATTATTCCCCGAATGAACGAAAACAAACAACCTCCTCAACACAGATTATTTATCAAATGTGTTGAATTTGAATGAAAAGATAAGAAACCAGATGTGAACCATCCGCCGTGCGAAATTAATTTAAGAATTACGAACGAAATCGAATGAATTTCAAGCAATAGTAATAATAATAATAATAATAATCGTCTTTATTCTCACCAATCATTCTTACAAATAATTTCACATAGTTTAGTTGAGATATTTAATGTGAGAAAAGGCGGAGTCCAGTAATGCACCAAAGTGCATCGCCTGCAACTCAACCTAAGTATATTTAAATGTATTACATTTCATTAGTTGTTAACAGCTCACGAAGTCAGTTCTGATACAAAAAAAAAATAAAAAGAATATTCAAGTAATTATTTCAACAATCTTTTCTCTCCCTCTCTCATTTGGTTAGGATTGTACCTACACTACACTTCAACACACTGCTTGAAATTTAACACCAGATTCTGCTGAAGTTGATAGTATGAAAACAGACTGGATATGAATCTTTGTATATTTAGTAGTTTAAGGTAAGAAGGAAGGCTATTTTACAAATGAGCTATGTCGTATGTGAAACTCCTCTGAAAAAATGTCATCCTATGCGCTGGTGGTGTTATTAAACCTCTACTCCTAACATTTATGTTATGCACATGACTTCTGTAAATTATTTTTCGGTGAAGGTATGACGGTACTTTTTTAACCAGGATTTTATGGTAAAAACATGCAGCGTGAAGTCTACGGCGATAATCCATATTTAGCCAGCCGATTTCTTTCAATTTATGCGTTATTCTCTCGTATTTCCGGATGCCATAGATGAATCGTAAACATGAATTCTGAACTCTTTGAATTCTCAATTTCTGAGCCTTAGTTAGACAATTGCCATAAACGACATCAGCGTAGTTGAATGAGGATAAGACAAGGGAATCGCATAATAGTTTCTTCAATTTCTCCGGGATGACATTACGGTTATTGTACAATGTTCTCAATTTATAATAAGCACGCTGAATGCAATTCGAAATATGTTTATCGAACCTTAAACTGCTATCCAGAGTGAGTCCTAGATTTCGTTTGACATCCTCAATCTTTAACAATTTATCTCCGATTTTGATCTTTACCATTTGTTTGACTGTTTGAAAGTGATTTTTCGGTCCGAATAGCATGACACAGCACTTCTCTGGGTTAAGGAACAAATTATGATTCAAGGAGTATTCTCTCAATTCAGCAAGTTCGGCATTCATAATTTGACAGGCATCATGAGTTTTGTCTTTTTCAAAGGATATGTATGCTTGAGTATCATCTGCGTAATAATGAGTTTTGGTTTTTTTAAAGCAGTGTTTATGCTCAGAGGTGTAAATTGCATACAAAGCGGGACCCAGAATAGAGCCCTGCATTACGCCAGTGGTGCTCATTAGATCATGAGATGTAGCGTTATCGATCATTACTCTTTGTGATGTTCCTTCGAAGTAGCTTCTGAAAAAATGGATTGCGCTTTCGTCTAATCCAATATAGTGAAGCATAGATAGCAGTACTGAACGATTCAGTGTATCAAAGGCCCGAGAGTAATCCAACAATACAAGCATGGTATAGTGATTATTGTCGACAGATAGAGCGGTAGAACAGCTGTGATCTTTCCGAAATCCAGACTGCGTTTCTGGTAGGATGTTATTGGAATTTAGGTAACTCAAAAGTTGTTCATTGATTACTTTCTCGAGGATTTTAGATAGACATGGTAGGATGCTTATGGGTCTAAGATCTTTGTATTCATTTGGCATGTTCACTTTTGGTTTCGGAATCAAAAGTGCTTTCTTCCATAGCTTCGGATATATCGAGTTAGTAATACAAAAATTTATGGTATGAGTCAAATATGGAAGGATGAAGGGAGAGCACAGATGAATAGTATTTATTCCAATGTTATCTACACCACATGCCTTGGATTTGATTTGGCTTATGATTTTGAGAATTTCGATTTCAGATACAGTCTTGAATTTCAATGGCGAAGTCAAAGTTTCCTTCCTGTTATTCGAGTAATATGTAATTGTGTGGTCTAAGTTTCTTGTGGAATGGGGAATGGAGGAAATAAAGTATTGGTTGATCTCGTCTGGGTTTTTTAGGTTTTCCGGAATAATTTCAGGACTTTTGCAACTGTCACCACAATATTGTTTAAAGTCATGCCAAAAGTTATTAGACGCAGAAAACTTATTATTGAGGTATGATTTTTTTTCTTTTATGATTGTTCTTGATGTCAAATTTCTGAGCGATCTGTAATAAGCTCTATTAGCATCAGAAGGGCATTTTTTGTATTTGCTCAGTGCTTTATTACGCATTTTCATTAAAGTCATGACGTTTTTTAACCAAGGTTCTTTCTTACGTTTTGTCAATTTTACTGTTCTCTTGGGCGCATGAAGATCCAATAAGATGTTGAGATTTTCAGTTATGAAATCAACCTTTTTATCTATATCATCGATGTCGTATATGTTCCGCCATGGGATGGATCTTAGATCCTGATCAAATTGTCCCATATCGAAATCACTCCAATATCTGACTTCCCTATATTCAATTGCCTTCACTGTGCTAGGTAGTTCTATTTCACAAAATACGAATTCATGATCGGAGGACTCAAATGGCGCAGTATCGCATTCAAGTATTTTCAAGTTATTCGAAATTATAATGAGATCTATTGAAGAGCTATTTTGTGCGGTTATTCTGGTGGGGTGGTGTACTATTTGAGAAAGATTCACTGATTCCAACACAGAATTGAACTCTCTGACATCTTTGGATAAGCAGTCCAAGAAATCAACATTGAAATCCCCAACGCAGCATATTTTATATTTTATCACAGAGGGGTACTAAGGTTGATAAGATGTCTTCAAAATCAACCAGAAAGTTCGATTGTCTGTAATGAGGGGGTTTGTAAATACATCCCAGTATGATTTCATTCTTACCTGCCTGTACCCTAACCCATATTTGTTCGAAGTTTCCATTATTTGTTAGCTCATTTTCAATTCGTGTATATTTGTATCCCTGTCTTATGAATAAACCGACCCCTCCACCCCTGCTTTTTCTATTCTGAAAAATCGCATTATACCCAATAACCCCTGTGTTCACACTCAACCTATTATCATCAAGCCAGGTTTCAGATACCCCTATGAAATCAAAGCTTTCAGAGTTCACAAACTGGTCAAAGTCAAGAAGGCTTGGAATCAGAGATCTTATATTTATGTGACCTATCCTTAAATTTGATTTGGTTTTCATCGAGAATAGAATTGATGGAGTGTACTATGAAAAGCTCATGTCGAGATGAGAAAAGAGAAAAAAAGAACCTGATGTAAAAGAAAATTCCGAGAGTCTACTATTGAGTGCCCTTACGTTGAAGAAAAAAAAAATTGATCAGGTTTTATCAGAGTCCCGAATGTTAATTATGGTGCCAATCATGAGAGAGCGAGAGAGAGAAACAGAGAAAGAGAGCTTATAAAAAAAAATCAACGTACAAACTAATTTAGAAATAAGAGAAAAACTAAGTTTTTCTTTTCACACATACCGCTCCGCTTTCAATTAATCAACTCTCGTAGCTGCCCTTCATCGGAGATTTGCATCTTTCGGTTGCCATGAAAAACAAAAATTCTTCCTCGTTCGGTCCATGATTTGTTCTTGAATTTTTCCCTCACCTTCAGAAGAAGACTATAAGTTTCTGTTGTTAGCATTTCGCATATCATATAATTTTTTCCTTTGAGTCGACTTTTGTTATAAAATATTTCATCACGCCGCCACTGGGTGACGAATTCAACTATCAGGGGCGATGATCTGTTGTCCGCTGGTCTGTTATTCTTTTTTTTTTTCAAGCGATAACAGGAGACGATCTCGTTTTTATCAATTTTCATGCCCATATTTTCTTGAATGATACTTAGTAAATTTTCCTGGATGTCTAATCTACCATTGTTCTCAGGAATTCCCCGAAACAACAGTTTCTTGTTATAACTTCCATGCATGATTTTATTGATGTTTCGTTCGTTTTTACTCACTTTTGATTGGATGAGCAATAACCCAGACGGCACCCTATATTCTCGGAATATTCCTCCGATCTGCCATTGAGCCAAAAGATATTGCAATATGCGAGGCATATGCCAGATATACAGGGTCTTTCACGAGGAACCTCACCCATATTTATACGGGAAACTACTGAACGTATTTTCATGAAATTCAGCACTTATAAGTATTTCACGATGCTGATGAAATCTAAAATATTTTCAAGGCATGAGCACCTCCGGTTTTTCCGGAAATGACGTCAACTTCCGTTTTTCAAATTAGAACACCATTTTTTTATTGCAGAAATAGATTCCTTAGAAAATTTTAAGTTATTTTGATGTAACATTTTTCAGTTTTGGTTGGAAAATTCTCTCTGAGCGGGAAAATTCGAAAAAAAAATCGAAAATAGAGCTCCGCTGAAACAAGAATAACTTCGAGGTTTTTTGATGGAAAATTTTCATTTTTGGGATTTTTCAAGATGTAAGATTGATGTATCCACTTTAAAAATCGAAATCGCGATTCATGATACAGGGGGTGAAAAAATCGCTTTCAAAGTTAGGGATGACAAAATCGTGAAAAATCAATTTTTTCAAATTAGAACCCCATTTTTTCATGGCAGATATTGAATCTACGTTAAAAAATAATGTGAGTGTATGCATCACACCCTTGCCCTAAAATGGATATTTTCTGAGTTATTCACAAAAAACTGTTTTTCGTCTTGAATTTTCAGCTATTTCTTTTCCCTTCACGCCAAAAAGATGAAATTTTCAGGAGATAGATATTCTGACATATTGACTCAAATAATTGAGCCGCTAGTACAGAACCATAATGACTTATGGTATCAACAAGATGGCGCGCCTCCACACAATTCACTCAATGTGTCAAATATCCTCTACAGGCTATTTGAAGATCGATGGTTGGCGATCAATGGTCCACATCTTTGGCCACCACGTTCTCCCGATTTAACTCCTTTAGACTATTATGTTTGGGGTAGGATAAAAAATATTGTCTACTCAACTCCCCTGACTGATAAAGAGGACTACATAGAACGAGTCACAAATGCGTTCAGGTTTGTTTAGATTTCTAGATTCATAGTTTTGAAACTCAATTTGGTTTTTAAACACTTTTGCAGATCTCCCGATGAAATAAGAAGAGCAACGCACGAAGCATTCCTGAGACGTATAAATAAATGTCTAGAAATTAACAGCCAAAACTTTGAGCATCTTCTCTAGTTATATCTGCGAGAGTTTGCCATGTTTCTCCTAATAGTAACTTGACTTCGGTTTCAAGAAGGGGTGAAAAATCTACAGCATGGTTCAAATAACAGTTCCTGAAAATTTCATCTTTTTGGCGTGAAGGGAAAAGAAATAGCTGAAAATTCAAGACGAAAAACAGTTTTTTGTGAATAACTCAGAAAATATCCATTTTAGGGCAAGGGTGTGATGCATACACTCACATTATTTTTTAACGTAGATTCAATATCTGGCATAAAAAAATGGGGTTCTAATTTGAAAAAATTGATTTTTCACGATTTTGTCATCCCTAACTTTGAAAGCGATTTTTTCACCCCCTGTATCATGAATCGCGATTTCGATTTTTAAAGTGGATACATCAATCTTACATCTTGAAAAATCCCAAAAATGAAAATTTTCCATCAAAAAACCTCGAAGTTATTCTTGTTTCAGCGGAGCTCTATTTTCGATTTTTTTTTCGAATTTTCCCGCTCAGAGAGAATTTTCCAACCAAAACTGAAAAATGTTACATCAAAATAACTTAAAATTTTCTAAGGAATCTATTTCTGCAATGAAAAAATGGTGTTCTAATTTGAAAAACGGAAGTTGACGTCATTTCCAGAAAAACCGGAGGTGCTCATGCCTTGAAAATATTTTAGATTTCATCAGCATCGTGAAATACTCATAAGTGCTGAATTTCATGAAAATACGTTCAGTAGTTTCCCGTATAAATATGGGTGAGGTTCCTCGTGAAAGACCCTGTATATCAAATATATCTGCTCTCAAAGGAATATTCCAAATATATGCCATCCCAGATATGTCTGGTATATGCTATGGGAATATCTATATGATATGCGTTTAGAATATTATTCAATAGTATTTATTGGTATATATACATGAATCTTCATGGAATATTACAAACGTTACAAAACCCTTTTTGAACGATAATTGTGTGTAGGCACTACTACTACCTCGATTTTGCTTTTGTTCCGAACTCATCAATAATTGATGAGTTTGCTATTTTCCAGTAAACTGTTAAAGAACTACAAACTTTCTATATAGATTATATTTTCGAGGAATCGCAGTTATCATCAAGTTAATCATAGTTGGATTCGAGTTAAATAATAACACTTTCATTCGCTTAATAATTTGATCTTATTTATTAAACTGAGTAAACAATGGAATCAATGATTTGTAATTTATTTATATGATTGATACAATGAAATGAAAGAGCAGGCAACAAATTAAACGTTTTTATTTGTGAAAAATGGACATGCTATACTATATCGTCTATCGACTGAGAGTCGAGTGACTTTTTAAATAATTGAAATGTTCGATGGAACAGAAAAAGAGGTCCATTATGATTTTGATCTTATAGGAAAGAGATCAAATATATATTTTCAATAAATGGAAAAACAATATATGATATCCGAGCAGATATGTGAAAAGGGCGTAGACAAGTTGTCAAAAATCAAATATGATAATCAAATATTAGTCAGCAGAGGTGAGAGTAGCTTATTCCACTGGAGGATCGAATCACTTTTGCTCATATTTTTGTTTCCATGAAGCTGCCATGTGGTGACAGAGATGTCTGGAACTTAGAATCTTTCTAGTTCAACTTAATACTTCTTGCTTTTCATTGAACCAAATACATTGCATTTCAAACATTTCAGAGCCATTGTAGATTGAGGAAGTTATGTGGCCACTTCGAACCATATTTTCGCCCTTTCTAGATATTTCCTTGAATTTTATCAAAATATCTGACAGAAATACCAATGATATTATTTCTTTACAGAAATAAAACTACTCCTTTATAAATAAAAAATTAACTATTTTCTGGCCTCTACCCATTCTTAACTCCTGCAATTTCGTTCCCTTAATTTACCGAAAAGAATATCAAATTTCGATTTTACTGAGATTTGACTTTTTTTCATGGATGTAAACATTACGTCACGACGTTTTCAGTCAAAATATTCATATTTTTGTTTTGTGGTCTTGGATTGAGGTTATTTGTGTTCTGTGATTAGCAGTTTCAGTTTGGCATTCCAAACTTCCAAAATGGTCGTCACGTCACGGTGGTGACATGACTTATGGAGCTCCATGAGTTGAAAGAGTTATTAAATTGTGTGTGGAGTTGAAAATATGTTATTGTTTGAGTATTATGTGATAAATAGTTTGTGATGCAGCCGAGCACATGATAAAAGATAAGACAGGCAGACAAGAGCATGACTGTAGGACGTAGGAGCGTGAATATCAAATCAGCGTTGGTAGGTACTCTTATATATTTGGAATGCTTGAAAAAGGTTTTCGTAATATGCTAATCACTTGTCAGTGCTTTATCTTTGGTTATGTGTATTTACGTTTTTTCAGGTCAAAGAATTGAGGACTTTACAGTGAGGAAGTGATAGAAAGGATATTTCTTATATTTTAGTTGGGTTGGGAAAAAGGCAAAAACTAACTTTTCATCCCTAATAAAATTGTGCAATGTTCTCAAAGGTATAATATAAATAATTTCAGTGATCATAAAATCCATTTTATGTTTTATTAATATTTTCAGAGGTTCTTAAACAGAACGAAAATACTAAATTTGTTACTGAAAAATGGCTCCACGTTGTGCAGATAGCTTAACCAAAATTTTGCTTTCAATCCAAACGTAAAAACTACAAGAGCATGAGTGGAGGAGCTTCTCAGGTGAAGTAAGTCTCACCCAAGCTGTATATCGTAATTTTGTTCCTGCAAGCAAAAAGGCTGTACAGGTCGAAAATATTAGTGGCATCAATACGGATTTAGGCCCTAAAAATCAAGAAGAGGGATCGTCTTCGAGAAGGAAGGTTGCCTCTATATAAATTGCCAACACTGCCTACTAAAATTCAAAGTAAGTTTATAAATATTAAATAATCAGAACAGATTCCACTATTACTATAGCAGTAGACAGCCTCTTGAAAATCTTGGAATCACTGGTTTTTTTCAGGGCCAAAATCAAAGAATTCCAAGGAAAAAGGCGAGGAAGACCAAAAGCTACCTGGATGAGCGGCATACAGAAGACGATGTCTGAGAGACCGGGAGAATGGGTGTTGATAGAAGGGGCTAGAGACTGGGAATTGGAAGGCCTGGGATGTTATAAACACGGATATCTATATCAGCACCCCAAAGGTAAAGTGTGTCAAGTCACAATATCAAAATTAGACAAATGAGAGATTTTTCAGTTCGATAATTGTTTCAAAGAATGTGTACTGCCATTGCTTGGCGTCTTCATAAACCTAGGGAGTCAAAAATGTGTTCCACTAGCTAGAATTTACTAATGTGAATCCAATATTCTAGATAGGTCGTGTCTGAAAAAATGTGACTTAACACACTTTACCTCTGAGGTGCTGATATATAGATATAAGGTTGGTTTTACAAAACTTTGTTTGTACCATTTAATTAGCTGGAGCCACCACGATTCGTAGAAATTTCAAAACGAGTAATTCGATTTGTGAAACCGACCCATAATCTGATGAGTCGATTTCAAATGGCTGTTTTGGTTGGTTAACGGTTGACCGCTCGGTTCATAAATGACAACGTCACACGAACTGCGCTTTCGAATTCTGTTCAAATTCTGGAGAAACATCTGATTTGAGACGTCACCAGAATGTCATTCGAATGCGGTTGGTCCAAAACTGACGGACCAATCTATGAACCAACCAAGAACCAGTCAATCGAAATCGCCTCTAGTTCACAAACCAAATAATTGAAGTTCACAGTTCAATATTTATATCATTTAAAATATTACCTCATTGTGTTTTCCCTATTTTTTAGTTTAATTCATCAAATGTTAATTTTTACTTATTCTTAGTATTGTTTTCTAAAATACCTAGTTGATTTATATTTATATTTTAACTTTATGTTCATTTTTATGATTTAATGTGATAATTTTGTTAATTATTGTTATTGTACAAAATATTCTTAAAACTGTAATAAATTTTTTTGAAACAATCTAATCAATGCATTATTATTTAGTACCACTACAAAAATTTACATATATTTAAATATATACAAAGATATTACCAGCATATGGCATGGACAAATCAGGAGATAAAAAGATATTGCCAGCATATATGTAAGGGAGATATTCATAGATGAATCTGTATGGCATATGCCATGGATATATTTTTGAAGATGATGGGATATTCCTGGCAGATGTTTCATTGTGACCTTGGATATTCCTGCTATCTGCCAGGCTTATGCCCTGGGAGATTTGGAATATGTTTGGAATATCTCAATATGCCAGCGGTATATTCATTGAATATGCATGGAATATTTCTGTGCCGTCTGGGTAAATGATCGTTCAGTTTCTTAATTCCCGACTTGATTTCACATTCAAAAATTTTCAGCTTTTCCTCGAAAGTTGATGGATCAGATGAATTTGGGATTGTATTGTCTCGTTTGATATAGTCATTGCGTAGTTTTTCGAGACCTTGTTCGAGTTTTGCCTCCATTTCTGTGATTTTTTCAGCCAGATCCAATGGTGTCTGATTTGACGGATTCTTTCTTGTTCCACCCATATCCAAAAAGGACCAACAGATGTTTTTAAATAGAATCAAATAATATTCGAACAAATTGTGAAGAATAGATTCTCAAACGACAGTGGATCAATCTTGTTAGACTAAATATTATCAGCGGAGCTGGTTCGGGACGTGTTTACTCTACGAACGTCATATGCTGAAATGAATAGGTACAAAATCAATATTTTAACGAATGAAAAAACTAAAATTCGGCTCCGAATGACCAAAAATGTTAATGCAAGTGGAAAAATAAGCAGACTGTATCGATAGTTTTTACATTAACATCCCGTAGCATACAAAATCTCTTTTGCACCTACCTGACGACAGTCGGTTCTCTTCGTAGGAGGGCCCTCGTCTTCTAACTCCAACAAACTCCAAAAGAAAAACTATTCTTCTAACAAACTATTCACGAAAAAATACTGGAAAAATGATGCACACAACTTCTCTCGATTTTCTCTGAGCGTGTCTGTCTGAACATCTGGCCCACGAAATGCAATCTTATATTTCGCGCATCTCATCAGGCATATCCACATACAGGTGCGACGAGAAGTTTGTATGCAATTATAACAATAACGAAATATGAAATAATATGAGCTACTTGCACAAACACTTTGTATTCCTATAATTTACTCGTAATGGGGTCACTTCTAATTCTGGCGAAGAGAGCCTTTCTAGCGTCTCTCTTTTTTTTTATATTTCGTCCCTACTCAATTTGCTTTTAGCGTGCCGCATGATGATTCAAACTGTGAATGCTCATACACGGTAGAAATTAAAATGAAAGTGCTCCAAAGCAGAAAAAACATCAGTACTATGGAAACAATATACATTTTTTTCTTTTTTTTCCACCGATTTCCGGGTTATCATGCGGCTACCGGACTCTCAGTTGTCAAGGTAGTCGAATCACTATTGATCCTGCAAACACTTTCGGACTATACGAACGGTGTTCAGAAGAACCTGCTTTTGCGCCTGTGAGATTATCGCCTGATCCAGGCCTAGTTTCCGCGTATTTTCAATAAGGTGTTCCTCTATCAATCCATTGGTCGACATAATTAGTGGCAAGATAGTTATGCCCTTTAAGTTGTGGATCTCTCGAAGCTGAAATGCTAGATCGGTGTACTTGCTTATCTTTTCCGAGTAAGCTCTGGATATATTGTCGTCCGCCGGGATGGTCACATCAAGCAGGAAACAAGTCTTCTGCTCCAGATCAAACAATGCGATATCAGGCCGATTGTGTGCCACCCCGCCATATGTGACCATTGTGGAATCCCAGTATAATTTGTATCGACTGCTTTGCAGCAGTGTTTTTGGCTGATATCCGAAATGCTCCTGTTCGCTGTGAAGTAGGCCCAGTTTGAGAGCCAAGTGCCGGTGGTATATTTTGGCCATTGCATTGTGTCTGTCCAAATAGTCTCTGGGGGCCAACACCGAGCACGACGAAGTAAGGTGCTGAATTGATTCAGGAGCTTGGAAACATCTTCTGCATCTGTCAGAGGGAACATCTTGTTTGGCTATGTGCTTCAGGTACATTCTAGTTGGCATCACCTGATCTTGTATTGCTATTAGCCTTCCCTCTGTCTGTGGAAAAAGGTATCCAGCACGTAAGTATGACAGTGATTCTACTCTATTAACATTTCCACTTTCTAGAAGAGAAGCATATCTACCATGGAGAGCCTTGGATTTCCACTCCTCGATCCACTCTCCAGTCGTGCGTCCGGCCACTTGATCACCCCGAACAGACAGCCGAAGAGCCGAATAGTTTTCGTCAGCCCGGCATATCGCCTGCAGGAGAGGTGAGTCATTCTCATGAAAATAGTTCTTTAAGGAATTAATATGTTGGTCGTGGGTAGCTTCCAAGTTAAGTAATCCTCTCCCTCCTTGTTGCCTCCCAAGGTATAGCCTGATAATAGACGAGTGAGGATGCTGGACTCCATATCTCGTGAGCGCAGCCCTTACTGCTCTATCCATTCCGCGAAGCTCCGTCCTCGACCAGGTCAGCACACCAAAGGAGTACACCATGCTAGGGATCGCCCAGATGTTAATAGCTGTAAAAAGTGCTTTAGAATTTAGTCCAGTCTGAGTCTGGCATATAATTTATCTTCAAATATCTTCTTCATCTCCGGAATTCTGATCTCCAACGCTTGGTTGATTCCCAGGTACTTATAGGTGCCTTCGTCATCCAGAGCCGGTATTGTGATATTATTCATAAGTGTCTGCTGTTGCTGTTGGAAACAATATATATATATATATATATATATATATATATATATATATATATATATATTTTTTTTTTTTTTTTTCACACTTTCGTGGCATGATATCCGAACGACTCGGGTGCAAAACACCAAGAGTCAGTTCGCACAAGCTAATATGGATAAAGTATACTCCGAATTATACTGACTGTACCCAAGAGCACGGCCTTTTGCATCCACATGAGGGTGTTAGATGGAAGTTTCATCTGCTTGAGGTTTTCTGTTGTCTTCTGGTGGACCAATCCATTGCAACTTATTATAAGTGGTATAATTTCGACGCGTTTCAACTGCCACATCTCTTTCATCTGTCTCGAAAGTGGCTCATATTTGCTGATTTTCCCTTCATAGGCTTTTCTCAGATTTTGATCCAATGGTACAGCGAAGTCTATGAGTGAAGCTGTTTTGTCCTGTTTGTTCCAGACAACCATGTCAGGTCTGTTGTGCTCTACTCCGCGGTCAGTCGTCACCGTGAAGTCCCAGTATACCTTCATGACATCATTCTCAAGAACTGATTGAGGCACATAAGCATGATGAGGTGTGAAATGGGTTAACAGATTCTCTTTGAGACACAATAGTTGGTGCACAACTTTTCCCATGTTGTCATGTCGGGACATATATCTGGTATCTGCTATGGCCGAGCATCCAGAGGACAGATGTTGAACCGTTTCCTCATAGCTTCCACACAGTCTGCATTTACTGTTTTCAATTTGTTGTTTCAGAATGAATTTGCAATAGTTTCTTGTGGGTACAACTTGATCCTGGATCGCTAGTGGCGTTCCCTCAGTTTGAGGAAACAGATATCCTTTCTCCAAGTACATGTTGGAGCTTTGGCGATCAACTTCTCTCTGATGTAAGCTGGAGTAGAAGTTCCCATGTAAGGCTTTCGCTTGCCACTTCCTTCGAAGTTTCTCCAAGTTTCCTTCATCTTCCATTTCCCCTATGGATCCCTGGTTGGCCGAGGTGGAAAGGAGTTGGTCTGCAATCCATTTGTGAACTGAGGAGCTCACGTTCTTTTTTAGGTAATCAATCATAGCCTTCTCCTCCCTATTGCAAACCTCCTCAAGACTACCCAATCCTCGGCCACCTTCTTTACGTGGCAGATGTACTCTCTCTATTGCTGAGTTTGGGTGCAGTAATCCATATTTTGTGAGGGTCGAACGGACACGCTTATCGACTCGCTGCAGATCCGACAAAGACCATTTGAGTACTCCAGCCGTGTATGAGAACGAGGGGTGGGCCCAGATGTTTATGGCTTCCATTTTGTTCTTTGCTGTTAGTTGGGTTTTCAGAATCTTATGCAGTCTCCTGAAAAGTTCCTTTTCAACAGCTTCTTCATTCTCGTTTTGTTTGATTTCATAGGTCTGCATAATACCCAGATACCTATAGCTTTCTTCCTTCCCTAGTTCGGCTATCTCACCACCATCCCTCAATCTGATATTGTCCTCGGTTGTTGGTTTGCCCCTGTGCACATTGATTGTGGCACACTTTCCCAAACCGAAGGTCATTCCGACATCTTCACTAAATCTCCTTACTAGTTCCAGCATACCTTCCAGCTGTTTACGCCCCTTTGCGAACAATTTCAAGTCGTCCATGTATAGCAAATGTGTAATGGTGGCCTCAGCACTCATGGTGTAGCCGTATGCACTTCTGTTCAACATCGCGCTTAGAATATTCATGGCCAAACAAAACCAGAGTGGGCTGAGACTGTCACCTTGAAATATTCCTCTCTTTATTCGAATTTCTTCTGATCCAGCATTTGCCCCGTCACCTACTTGGATTTGCGTTCGCCACGATGTCATAAGGAACTTCATCAGCTTTATTATCTGCCTGTCACACTTATATATCTCAAGAACTTCGAGCAACCACGAGTGAGGAACAGAATCATAGGCCTTCTGGTAGTCTATCCAGGCAATTGAAATATTCTTATTCCTTCTCTTTGCCTGCTTAGTAAGTTCTCTGTCAATCATTAAAAGCTCTTTGCTACCTCGACCTTTTTCCTTACACCCATTCTGTTCCCAAGCGATTATATTATTTCTTTTCAAATGGATACTAATTTTGTGGGCTATTGTTGAAGTAAGGATTTTATATGCAGATGGGAGGCAGGTGATCGGCCTATAGTTCTCGGGTTTCGTTAAGTCTCCTTTCTTTGGAAGCATATAAGTAACTCCCTGAGTGAAGTACTCGGGAATGTCCTGGGGGTTTCCGAGTGAGTTCTGAATCAGACGGGCAAGAACTCTGTGTGTTGATGTGATATACTTCCACCAATAATTCTGTATGCCATCGATACCAGGTGACGACCAGTTCCTTAGCCTTCTTATTGTGGCTTTTATGTCTCCCTCAGTTATAACAACGTTTTCCATTTCCGTCAAGCTCTGTTGCTGTAGCTTTTCTGTTGCAATCCATGACGCTGATCTGTTGTGCTCTGTGTCACGTGACCAAATGCTCGTCCAATATGTAGCCATCTCATACGGAGTCGGGGTTGTCGTGCTTTCCGTTCCTGGGTCGTCCAGCTGTCTGAAGAATTTCTTTTGATTATATTGGAAGAGGTTATTTTGTTGGTATCTTTGACATCTTTTGTGGTATCTCTTCAATCTATTACCTAATGCAGCTATCTTTTGCTTCAGCGTTTCCACATGAGCCTTTAGTTTTTGATAAAATTGTGCGTCACCCTTCTTCAGTCCGCAATTCTTGGCATAGTTTTGAGCCTTCCTAGTTACTCTTTTGCTGGATTTCCTTTCCCTCAAGTAATTGTCGAGAACACCTATTTCTTTTCTGATGTTTGATATCTTCTTCTCCAGCCTTTCTTCCCAAGGTGGTTTACCATTCTGTTGTTTCCTGCCTTCCGCTCTCATCTTAGGCAACTCAAGAATTGCACAAGCCACAGATGCAGCGCAGTACACCATGTGGCATAGTTCTCCCCAACTCGATGCGTTCCTAATTGTTTGCCCGATGGCTTTATCGATGGCTTGTACAGTGTTCAGTACTTCCTTGCGTTGCTGTAGCTTTGGTATCTTAGGTCTCACATTCATCATCACACCTCCCCACTTCAAGCATGTTTCCCCAAACAGCAACATGATGTCCGACGATGGGTCTGTCTCAGGTTCATTATATATATATATATATATATATATATATATATATATATATATATATATATATATTATGTTTTTCGGGAGGAAGACTTCGTTTTTAAAAAAAAACTACTTAACTTTATTCAATACAATATAACGTTAATACTTGGTGGAGCTACTAGATCGATTAACTGACTTGAAATTGTCATTCACAGATATTTATAATATTTCTTATCTCATTCTTCCTGCGTATTGACTGCAGGTGTTCATTGCTTAGTCTGCATAATACAACATAGTAATATATCGAATCAATGGTATATAGATGAACAATGTATCTAATTAGTATGGGGCCATATTATGTAATTCCTCCCCCCTTTGGATAAAGGTATCACCTTGATTAGGTGTAGCTTTACATATTTCAAAATATTTCAATAAAAAGTATAAAATAATTAAAAACATAAATATTCCTATATTAATAATAAAAGTTGATGGTGTACTTGGATTCCATCTTTGAATATCTTCTAATTTGACATCTGGAATATCTTCTTCCTGGAAATCTTCTTTTTCCTCTTCTTGGGATTGGTTTCGTGGGATTATCGCCGTCTCGGGTAGAATTATGAATTTTTCTTCATTTTTAATCGAAGTTGGGAATATCTCCTTTTGGAAGTTACTTATAATACATTTCGATTGGATTATCGCCATCGGTGAAGTGAAGTAATATTTTGTTTGCTGAGGACATTTTTCTCGAATTTTCATATTATAAATTGAAAGGATGCTTTCATCTTCCAAAGTTTTCAAATTTGATATAGGAATAACTTTTTTCCTGGGATAATTTTCTAAATGTGTCTTCAATACATTCTTCATACATTCTGGAGGTTTTGTTAAGGAGTCTTGATCGCAAAGGTAGTCTTCTTCGACTGCATGACGTTCACTGGTTGACCATTTCAATTCTTCTTTTTGAGTGAGCATATAAGGATTGGTATAAGGAGGGGTTAAGTTCTTCTGAGGGATGTAGTAAAACTTGTATAGATTAAAATTCTCTTCATAAACGGTCGGAATTGATATAAGAAATAATAGAACTTTCTCTTTGAACATTACTTTCATATGACATAACTGATAGTAATCTTTTAAATGATTCATTGGAATAATAGTGTCATTTTTAATTAATTCTGCGAATTTTGTATATGGCAAAATAGATTCATGTAGAATATGTAATCTAGCAAAGCTCACTGCTGTTTGGATTTCATCTAGTATACTTTTAATATCCTTAATTTCAAATGTGAGAAGATGCATGTGTTCAATGTGTCTCAATTGCGGTATTGTTCGTAATAATTTATAATTATCTGCAAATTGTCGAAATTTATCAATATACTTATTTTTCAAATCATTAATTACAGTGACAATCTGTCTTTGATTCCTCATAAGTGTGTCCTCGTTTCTTGCTATACTTTCAAAATAATTTTTATAAAGTTCTTCGTCGTCTGAATCTAACGTTCCAAATAAAATCTTTGAAATTTTACCTCCAATATTAATAAGTCCTCTTTTAACTCTTATTTTTCCATTAACAAGTTCTTCTAAAGTTTTAATATTAATTGTATTCTAATGTTGTAAATATTCATAATGCGGCGTTTGTGTAAATCCCAATAATTCTTTATTCTTCAAATTATCAATTTCTTTCTGATATTTTAAAATAAGATCCTCGACTTGTTTCAAATCAATATGTTCATAATCAATTGTTTTATAAGGGAGTAGTATTTTCATGATAAATGTGTTTATTTTTCATATCTTAAATTCTATATGTCTATCTATTTAGTATCAATAACTCTCTGACAACCGGATTTTTAATGTAAATAGGGTTTGTATTTAAAAGGAAGGAACATTCTTCTTTCTGCGGAACGTTTTCCGTTCAATCCATCTGAATATCTAAGTTTAAAATCATTTAGTAAATCTTCATTAATTTCATTACTGACAATATCATCAATTTCATTATAATTTATATTATTACCTCGATTTAATAATTCTTGACATTTATTTCTTTCATTCGTAACATCATTAATGATTGATATTGAATCATCCTCAATAGGGTTCATATCGTTTCTTTCACTAATACTTAATTCATAATTAATCTCGTCATATAAACTACTTCCTACTTTCGGTAGTCGTATATGATTTAATTCATCTTCCGTAGCGAAATTGGCAATAGAAATTACATTTTCTTGAATATAGTTCATCTCAATATTTTCATCTTTATTACGTGAATTCTCTTCGATTCCGTTAAAATCTATAAATTCTTCATTCATTTCAGTATGCAGTGGCAATAAATAATAAATAATTATTTTCACTTTGCATCTTGCAAAAATATACTTTATCATATTCAAAATAATAGGCGATTTTAATTCATCTAATCCGCATGCTATACGCGGTAAAGCTAAATGAGTTTCGTTTCTTGACTCCATAAGTTTTTTCAAATATGAAAGGGAATTAAATACATTTTCGTATGTAGGTTTATCATGATAAAATTTCTTGGTTAATAAATAATAAATAACACGGTTTTTATTTCGAGCAACGGCTACTTCTCCTACTATTTTATTTTGCGATTTTAATTCATCTATATTTCCAAATTTTCTCTTAAAATCTCGGGCAATGCCTCTACTCATATGGAAATCTTCTGATACGCAATGGGCTAACGAATATTTACTAGGGGCTTTAAATAAATTACCTTGTTTTTCTTCAATATTATGACAATCGGGAATATTGTTTGTTTCATATAGTTTCGTAGAGTATTCATACGTAATTTCGTTAAAATATTTATTTATTTTGGTATTTTCATCTTTTTTCAATATTATTCTACTTAATGCATCTGCATGATTCATTGATCCTTTTCTATATTTAATTTCATAATCAAATTCTTCCAGTTTAATACGCCATCTCATTAAACGTGAATTAGGTTCTTTCAAAGAGAATAACCATGTTAAAGGTTTATGATCTGTATAAATTGTGAATTTTCTCCCGTACAAATAAGGACGAAAATGCTTGCATGACCAAACGATCGCGAGTAATTCTTTTTCAATGGTGCTATATCGAGATTCTGCATCTTTAAGGGTTTTACAAGCATATGCAATTGGAAGGTCATTCGGAGGAATGCCTTGAGATAATACAGAACCTATCGCAAATCCTGATGCGTCTGTAGTTAAAACAAAGGGTTTTTTATAATTCGGATAACGCAATATCGGCTCGTTCATTAAACTTCTTTTACATACTTCAAAAGCTTCAATGTATTTGGGATCATCAATATTAATTTTCGCATTTTTCTTCAAACATATTGTTAAACGTTTGGTAATCTTTGCAAAATTTGAAATAAACTTTCTATAATATCCGACTAGACCAAGGAATGATTTTATTTCTTTCTGAGTTTTCGGAATTGGAAATTGTGAAATCGCTTTCAATTTATTTATTTCATCATTTAACCTATCAGATTCTGATTTTACTTGCTCATTGTTATTATCTGCTTTATTCATTCTAAAATAGGATTTCTGTGAACTTGGTTTTTCCCATGTTCATTATGTTTATTGATTTTTTCAAATTTCTTTTTCCATTTCATAACTTGCTGTAGAGTTTAATTCAATCATTTTTTCAAGTTCTTTATTAGATATCTCGATCATGAAAAGTTGAGATTTCAATTGTTCATTTCCAGTTTTCAAATCTTCATTTGCTTTATCAATTTTATCAATTTCCTGCAAATTATTTGCAAAATTTTTGAAAAGCTCATGTTTTTCCCGTTCAAATTGTGATACTTTCTGAATTAAACAATTATTTTCAATCGAAGTTTTTCCATATTTGAATGGAATTCTACAATATTTATTCATCAACACTTGGTTTTGAAAATCGAATGTCAAACCGTATTTATTAAGAAAATCGGCTCCTATAATGCCATCGTAATTATTATAAAATTTATGAAGTACAAAAGGGTGACTATCATTCATACGGAATTCTGAAAATAAAGGAAGTAATACTTTTTCATTTGAAGTATCCTGCTTCATACATGCAGTTAATGTTGTTTCTTCTTGAAAAATATTATCATAGAAATTATTATAAGCAAATTTTGGATCTATGAAACATACTGAACAGCCACTATCGATTAAAAGTTTACATCTTGGATATTTGAATTCAATAAAGGGTAATTGATTAGAATGATTAATATTATAATTTAAGTCAATGCGTCTTCTGGGGTAAGTTCGCGAAAATTTCGACTATCATTGTCGTGGTTTTTTGAAGGTGAAGGTTTACAATAATCAAATTGATTTTCATTTCTTTGTTTCCTCGTATCTAAATGCGTTAATTCTTCAAAGTAAAAGTTGCGGTTATTATGTTGATTTCTGTTCTGGTAATTATTATGAGCATTATTATGATAGAAGTTACGTTGAGGATTTGGATTATATTGCGTAGAGTAATTTGAACGTTTTTGGATATAATTTCTTGTCTGAATTGACATTTTCTCTGGAGGGGTAGTAATTCTTTGATTGGGATTTGGTTTAAAAACATTACTTGAATGATTCGGTTTAAAATTATTATTATGATTTGGGTATTGGTAGTTAGTATTCCTTTGAATAAATGGAATTGGCTGCGAAGGAAATCTAGGTACTTCGCCGTAATTATTAAATGCGTGATTTGATCTATTTTGTGTATAATTAAAGTTTCTTGGAACATTTTTCGAATGATTCTGAGGGAAATTTTTATTTTTTCTACTTCTATCAAGTAATTCGTATTGGGCTAGATTGCACATATAGTCTTTCGTTGCATTTACTGTGTCATCAAAAGAAAATTCATTATTCGTTATTAAATATGTTCTTAGCTCCATGGGTGCGTTTGATATTAGAACAGTTTTACAAATTTTCAAAATATTATTCCTATAAATTGCTTTTTCTGGATCTGGCATTCTATCTGCATCAATTCTATAATTTATTCTTATTTTCAAAGAAATTATTCGGTCTATAAATAATATTATATCCTCATTGGGCTTTTTATTTAAGAATTGTAATTGGTGAATCAAAACGTCAAGGTTAATTTGATCACCAAATTTAGTGTATAGGAAATGCTTGAGAACATCCCAATTATTCGGAATGTCAGACGTTGCTACTTCCGCTAAGGCTCTATCTATGAGTTTTGATTTGACCACTGCGAAGCAATAATTTTTCACCATAATATTTTCGTTTACGAACATCGCTAGATAATCATCAACACTTTTTATGAACGAATGCAACCCGTTCTCAACGCCTGAAAATTTAGGTAACAGCATACCAAACTTTTCAGCTAGCGACAAATCCACTGCCATTTTCTTTATTTTATTCTTACGACCTCTAAATTGTTTAATCGACGTAATATTTAATTATTTTAATATTTCACGTATTCAATCAGTTATATCAGTTATATCAATTATTATGTAATTATATCAATTATCAATTATATCAAATATTATTTCAATCGCGTTGTCGGTTTTTTCTTAAGAAACCTAGGAAAAACTATTGTAATCGGTTTTTGAAATAAGAAACCTAGGGAAAACTTTATAAATCGGTTTTTTGGAAGAAACCTAGAAAAAAACTTTATAAATCGGTTTTTTGGAAGAAACCTAGAAAAAACTTTATACAAGTTTTACGCTCAAAACTTGGGGAAAAGGTTGACTAATTTTGAGCCAGATTAGGTAAACTGGGAGTAATTAAAGGATTGCTCACCACGTTGTCTTGTTGAATTTGAAACCGTCACTGGGCGCTACTCGGGTGATCGGGCTCCTGTCTTCTTCACCTAGTTCTTCTTGTGCTGAACGGTTGAAACCGACGGTGTTGTAGACTGGATGGACCTCTTCTTCTTCAGGAACTCACAGATTTTAACAAAACCGGCACAATCCCAGACCTCGTCGACAATTATGTTTTTCGGGAGGAAGACTTCGTTTTAAAAAAAAAACTACTTTACTTTATTCAATACAATATAACGGTAATACTTGGTAGAGCTACTAGATCGATTAATTAACTGACTAGAAATAGTCATTCACAGATATTTATAATATTTCTTATCTCATTCTTCCTGCGTATTGACTGCAGGTGTTCATTGCTTAGTCTGCAAAATACAACATAGTAATATATCAAATCAATGGTATATAGATAAACAATGTATCTTATTAGTATTGGGGCCATATTATGTAATTATATATAAAACCTTTTCCATGTAATTTACCGATCCCTCATTATTCATATCTTTCTTATATATATATATATATATATATATATATATATATATATATATATATATATATACATATATATATTTAGACTGTTTAAAAAAAATCGACATTTTTTGTTTTCACGAAACCCTCCCCTAATTATCTTCAGGGTATCGAAAAGAGACCTTTATGACAATAACAGCTTCAAATAATAATATTTAGAGGTCGCTCATCAATTATTTCTATTTTCCCTACTAATAGCAAGGAAAAAATTTCTTTTTTCAATAAAAAATTCCTAGAGCAGAAGCCAATAGACGGATTTCATTGTGTAATACATTTTCGTGTAGACAATCAGATACTCTACAAAAATGACCCTTACGATATTTCGGTGAAACGGCCCCTGCAAAAGTTATTCGATTCGATGCTGATATTGAGGTATTTTTGAAGAAAAAAATTATTCAAAAAAATCGATTCTGTTTGTTTTCACGAAACTCTATTTCTGATTATCTTCAGGGTATCGAAAAAAAGTTTTGGGAAGATATTAGCTTTGAATATTAATATTTAGAGGTCGCTCAGCGATTACTTCTATTTCCGCTGTTGATAGCAGGAAAAAATTTTCTTTTTTCAATAAAAAATTTTTTCTTCACGGACCAATTGACGGATTTCATTGTGTGATACATTTTTGTGTAGGGAACTAGATGCTCTACGAAAATGTCTCATACGATATTTCGATAAAACCGCTCGTTCAAAAGTTATTCGAACTTTTTCTTCAAAAATACCTCGTATTAATAACTTATATTGAGGTATTTCGGAAAAAAATATTCAAATAAGTGGTTTTATCGAGATATCGTATTGAACATTTTCGTAGAGTATCTAGTTCCCTACACCAAAATGTATCATACAGTGGTATCCGTGTATTGGTCCGTGAACAAAAAATTTTTTATTGAAAAAAGAATTTTTTTTTGTCATCAGCAGCGAAAATAGAAACTATCGATGAGCGACCTCTAAATATTGATATTCAGAGCTAATATTTTAACAGACGCCTTTTGTCGATGCCCTGAAGACGATTAGAAGGCGGGTTGCGTGAAAACAAGTAAAGTCGATTTTTTTGAATAATTTTTTTCTTAAAAAATACCTCAATATTTGCATCGAATCGAATAACTTTTGAAGCGGCCGTTTTATCGAAATATCGTAAGGGACATATTTGTAGAGTATCTGATTGCCCACACGAAAAGGTATCACACAAAGAAATCCGCTCATTGGTTTGTGTTCTAGGAATTTTTTATTGAAAAAAGAAATTTTTCACCTGCGACCTCTAAATAGTATTATTTGGAGCTGATATTTTCACAAAGGTCTTTTTTCGATACCCTGAAGATAATTAGGGGGGGGTGTTCGTGAAAACAAAAAAATTCGATTTTTTTGAATCAGTCTAATATATATATTGTTATGAATATTACGATTCTTAGAGTTAGTTCATATGATTATCAGGAAATATGTTATTTTGAATGTTGTGTAAAGGTACTTGAGAGTGAAACATTGTTGCAATTGATGTTATTATTGAAGACAAAAAATGTATTTGCATGGTAAATGATCCAATTATTAAATTGATGTCATTGTAATTCATTATTATATGCATTGGAACTTTCCAAAGAAATAAGAAATTGGAGAATTAGTGAGTAATCAGTTCTTATTGTATCGTATGAGAGCGTGAGTAAAAACGCTGACGAATCTGTAAATGAAAATAAGAGGGGAGAACATTCGAAAAGAGATTCGATTCATTCAGCATTATATTCTCTCAAGTAACTTATGTGAAATATACAGAGCGATTGATAGAAAGGAATAAAAGTGGATTTTGGTTGGTGGAGAACATTCGAAAAGAGATTCGATTCATTCAGCATTATATTCTCTCAAGTAACTTATGTGAAATATACAGAGCGATTGATAGAATGATAGAAAGATATAAAAGTGGATTTTGATTGTTCAAAGTGGTTTTATTTCAACGACATTGTAACAATTCAGAAGTGGGATCGACGGGACTAATTTTTTTCTCGATTTTGTGACATAAAATTTAATCTGAAGTGATTTATTCGGACTTTTTGAAAAACAAAAAGAGCGACTTGGGTGAATTAAGTGACGAGGAAGTGCGTAGAAATCAAGTGTATGACGATTTAATCGAAAAACACATTGAAAAACGAATCACGGCTCTGAAAAGAAAATTGAACTAAAATCCGACGATTTCAACAAATTCAGTAGATTTGAGCACTGATCAGAATGACACCGACGCAGTTGACAAGAATGTTAGCACTGGAAAACTCATAGTGAAAGGTGATATAATTCCGCCCTTTGATCCCGATGACCGTCATTGTACTGCTGTATCGTGGCTGAACAAAATCGACCAATTATCGGTAATTCATGGATGGGGCGATTATGAAAAGTCAGGATATATGCAGATGAAATTAAAAGGCGCAGCACGTGAGTGGTTTTTCCGATTAGAAAACTACGATAGATTTTGGGCTGAATGAAAATTGCGTTATCCAGAGCATTTCCTAGATATGTCGGTTATGCCACCTCATTGGAAGAACTGGTTGCACGTAAAAAAGAACCAGATGAAAGCATGACACATTATTATCATGCCAAGCTGAATTTGACCCAACAATGTCGACTAGATAATGAAGCAACCATATCGTGTATAATTCAAGGACTTCCTCAAGAACTTCAACTCAAATGCTACTCCAGACGAGTTGTATGCAGGTTTTATAGCCCCCATGGATAACTACCAAAGTTCTCAAAGGGACGCGATGCAGACCCAGATCAGTAAAAGATCAAAAATTGATTGCTTCGTTTGTGGAAAATTAGGACATTTTGCAAAGGACTGCTGGTGCCGAACAAACCTTCTACTTCGCAGCAAGGAAGACACGAGCTATCATCACGATGCACAATATGCCGTCTTTCAAACCACACCGCCAAAGATTGCTCCAGGCGAAAAGCTGGATCTACAGACATCAGAAAATGCGATATTTGCAAGAAAGTAAGAAACCGCCAAAAGAATTGCTGGTTTAATAAAAAGAAAGTTGAGGAGATTAATACTTAAGGGCAAGTACAAAATGATTCATATAAGATTTATGTTAAAATAAATAATAATCAGTTAAGAGGGTATTTAGATACTGGAAGTTCAATAAATGTGGCAAATATGAAGGTTTTAAATAAAACAAATTCACAATTAATGCCCTCTAACACGGTTATTAAAGGTTTTGGTGGGTCATTTGTGGTTTCAAAAAGTGTGATTAAAACGAATATTTCAATAAACGAAATGAATTTCGTCACAGAAATTCTAATAGTGGATATAACTATGAATGATATTGATATTATTATAGGAAAACCTATATTAAATCAACCGGACCTGGTATTAGAAATAAAGCCAAATCATGTGACTTTGATAAAATGTAAAAATAAGCTCCAAGTTGTATGTATGTATGTATGTATGTATGTATTTCCATGCATTCTAGGTTTCAGTGAAACCCCTCAGAAGCTACTTAAAGCTTGTGCGAGTTAGAATGATGGGTGTGTTCTGTGTAGGCTTTGTTACTGTGTCTCGACGCCACCTTAGGCACAGCACTGTTAATTGTTTACCCAACAGTGAATGGTTCGGCGCGTTCTCCATACCAGAAAATTTCTTCCCTGGCGGAGACTCGAACCCCGACTTGCCGGATTGCCGGGTCGGAGTCCAGAGCCCTATCCACTAGGCTACACGCACGTTAAAAATTCAAATAACATAGAGTCTTCTGTAATAAACCACGGTGACATGACCGAAGAAAATTTTAATGAATTGTTCCAGTTGCTGAAGTCAAAAGAATCATGCTTCGCACAATCCTCTGCTGAACAAGGTGCAATAAACAATTCTGAATTTTCAATAACATTAAATTCGAAACAACCGATATACTATAAACCATATCGATTATCAGAAACAGAAAAAACAATAATGCGAGGGGAAGTGAATGAATTATTTTCTGCAGGTATCATACAAACTTCAAATTCATCATATGCTAGCCCCGCATTTCTAGTTAAAAAACCAAACGGAGATTATAAGCTTTGTATCGATTATAGAAAACTTAATGCTATTACTGTAAAAAACCGATAACCATTACCAAATATTGAAGATCTCATCAACAAATTAGGAGGAAATAAATATTTTTGTAGTCTAGATATGAAGCAAGGTTATTATCAAATTCCGCAAGCAAAAGATTCGATCGATAAAACTGCATTTATAACTCCAGACGGACAATATGAGTTTCTCCGCCTACCATTTGGTTTATGTAACGCGCCGTCAGCTTTTCAGAGATTTATAAACACTCTTATGGGCCCACATAAAGAAATCTTAGTTTATCTCGATGACATTTCAATTCCATCAAAATCAATATCTCAGGGAATGGAAAAACTCAACACTATTTTAAAAATTTGCGAGGAAAGTAATATGAAATTAAATCTAGAAAAATGCTATTTTTTCAAAACTAAAATTGATTTTCTGGGGTACGAAATTAGTGAGAAAGAAATCAAACCCGGTTTCAAAAAAGTGAAAGCTATTAAAGATTTCAAAACCCCTTCAAATATTCACGAAATTCGACAGTTTTTAGGTCTGCGTTCGTATTTCAGAAAATTCATTGAAAATCATGCTGAAATAGTTAGTCCTTTAACAAAATTACCCAGGAAAGACGTTAAATGGGAATGGGGAGAAGATCAAAATATGGCAGTCTCGAAAATGAAATCAATTTTAACAAATGAACCTATCCTAACAATTTTCAACCCAGATTCAAAAAAAGAACTACATACTGATGCCAATTCGAAAGGTAAAGCCGGTATTCTTTTTCAACAATCAAATAGCGGATTAAAACCAATGGCATATTACACTAGAGCAACAACCGTGGATGAGTCTTTTTACCATTCATATGAGTTGGAAACATTAGCTGTAGTTGAATCTATAAAACAATTTAGAATTTAACTTCATGGCACACATTTCAAAATAGTAACGGATTGTAGCGCAGTGCGAAGTACATTTGTAAAAAAAAGAGTTGGTGCCCAGAATAGCTCGATGGTGGTTAGCTATTCAAGATTACCTACGATTTTGAAATTGAACACCGTCCAGGGTGTAAAATGGCACATGCCGATGCTCTAAGTAGAAACGCAGAAAATATTTTGAGAACAGAAATTGACGACTAGGCTTTAACCGTACAAATGCAAGACGATCAAATTCGGGTAATTCATAACAAATTGAAATCAGACACTGCCGACAAAGAAATTAAATCGACATATTGTCTTAAGAACGATTGGGTTTAAAGGAAAATTTTAAATGGTGAATTGAGACTTGTAATACCGAAAATATGCAGATTTAATATAATGAGAAAGTATCACGACGAAATAGGTCATATAGGACTAAAACGATGTGAAAATTTAATAAAAAGTAAATTTTGGTTTCCAAAAATGACTCGATTTATAAGAAATATGTAAATGCATGTATTGATTGTGCATATAAAAAAAGTCAATATGGTAAAAAGGAAGGTTTTCTGCATCCTATACCTAAAGCAAAAGAACCCCTCTGTACATGGCATATTGATCACTTAGGACCCTTCTGTAAAACAAACAAAAATTATGCATATGTGTTTATGATCGTTGATTAATTTTCTAAATACTTGTTTGCAAGACCAACTAAAACAACCAACTCAAACTAAGTAATTTATTGCTTGAAGGATTTGTTTAGTATGTTTGGAACACCAAAAAGAATTATAGCAGATCGAGGAAAGTCATTTAAATCTAAAACATTTAAAGAGTTTTGCGACGAGAAAAAAATAAATTTGGTTTTGAATGCGATAGCTTCACCGCGTTCGAACGGTCGAGTCGAACGTTATAATCGTACTCTGTTAGACAGTATAAATACGAGTATAGAAAACGAAAATGAATGGATGGACAAACTTCCAGATGTGGTTTGGGGAATGAATAATACTATCAATGAAAGTACAGGGTACACCCCACATACATTAATGTTTGGCTTCGATAAAGATTATTACGGAAATTTGGGTCAAGAGGACATTATCCCCGAAAATAGGCAAGAAATTGCAGAAAATGCTAAGCGAAAAATGGATAAACAAAAAAAAAATAAAAATACGGTTTGATAAAAAACGTAAAGAAAGCACCAAATATAACGTGGGTAGTTTGGTCCTTAGGCGAGGAGCTAAAAAAGATACTAAGGATGTCGGTCGTAAGACTGGAATAAAATACGAAGGGCCCTATAAAGTGTCGAAAGTTCTAGAAAATGATCGATATGAAATTGTGGCCTTAAAAGGAATGAAAGGTTACCAACGATATTCGGCAGTTGTTGCTGCAGACGCAATACGCGAATATAAGTCCGGTGCACTTAGCGAATCCGATACACATTCCGAAGATGAGGTTAATAGTGTTGATGAGTTAATTGATTTATTAGAATCATAAAAAAAATGGAATACCATCATCAACGAATAAAAAAAAATCAAAATTTAACCACCTTAAAAATGGAACACCATTAACACAAAATAATTGACCACCATAACCACAAAAAAAAACAATGGAGCACCATTGTCAACAAAAAAATAAAACAATGGAACACCCTTGTCAAAAAAAAATGATTGGAACACCATCATTAAAAAAAAAAAAACAATGGAACACCATTGTTAGAAAAAAAAACGAAAAAACAATACAATATATATGTGATCGGTTTTAAAACATCTGGCGACGTTGTCCGATGCCCAACTTCCACTTGTTCCTGTCGTTCCATTGGCCTTCTTGCAAATTTCTTCTACTCATAGCCTTAGCTATCCCCTCTTTCCATGATTTCTTAGGTCTTCCTCTCTTCCTACGGTTTGGTGGTACCCACTGCATGACCAGCTTGGGTAGTCTGCCCTCATCCATCCGCTGTACATGTCCGTACCATATAAGCTGTTTTATCTCAATATCTGTTGTTAGTGAGCCATCAATTCCCATACGCTGCTTGATATCATCATTTCTGACTCTATCCCTTCTAGATATTCTCAAGGAACGTCTAAATACATCCATCTCGGTCGCCTCTAGTTTCCTCTTAATGCCTTCCGTAATTCTCCATGTCTCCGCACCATAGGTTAGATGACTTTTCACAAAGGTTTCATATATGTTATGTTTCCTTTGTTTGCCAATATCAGAGCTCCATCATATCCCATTCAGACAGCCTATTGTTCGTCTGGCCTGTATTATTCGTTTTTTGATCTCTTTGTCGTCTTTTCCTGTTGTATCAAATTCAACTCCTAAGTATTTATATTCGCTTTATGTCTCTATTTCTTCAATTTCAAATTGTATGTTTCCCGGTTCAACTCCTATCGGTAATTATTTTGTATTCATTTCCAGACCCCATTTCTTATATTCCTCATATAGTTTCCTCGTCATATACTCGAGGTCTTCTTTATCATTCGCTATGACAACTTGGTCGTCTGCAAATTGTAGCGTATATAAATATTTTCCTCCAAGATCAATTCCCATTCCGCTGCACTTTCTCTTCCATTGTTTTAATGCTCTTGATACATAAATTTCGAAGAGTGTCGGCGAGATGCAACATCCCTGGCGTAGACCTTTATTTACAGAAAACTTTCTAGATATCTTGTTACCCATTTTAATTCTTGATGTTGACCCATCATATAGATTTTTGAGAGCTTTAATAAGGGTATGGTTGATGTTGGTTTCTTGCAGTGCCTTCCAAAGCATTTTTACAGGCACTGTATCGTATGCTTTCCGTAAATCTACGAACAGAAGATGAGTTTCCATATTAGTGTTTAATCTTTTTTCTATAAGTTGTTTCACACAGAAGATATTGTCTGTGCAAGATATTCCAGTTCGAAAGCCTGACTGCTCCTCTTCTTCCTGTTCTTTATATTCAACTTCGATTAGATCTCGCAGAACTCTTCCATATAGCCGACTCAGTGTGCTCGTCACCGATATGCCTCTATAGTTGGAGCAGTCTAACTTGTTACCTTTTTTATGTATTGAAGCTATATGAGCTACCTTCCATTCTTCTGGGACCGGAGAACCGTTGATGTATTTGTTTATGCACCAAGTCAGAATATCCACAAGTTTATCCGATCCAATCAACAATACAATACCATTGAAAAAAAAAATGATTGGAACACCATCATTAAAAAAAAAAACAATGGAACACCATTGTCAAAAAAATATATATATAATGGAACACCATTATAAAATAAAAAAAAATTTTTCATTATATTATGGAATAATCAATCAATTATTAAAAAATAATAATGAAATGAATATTTTGTATAAGTTTCTGATTTCAGAAATAAGAAGAAATAAAAATCCAACTTGCTCATCGATTCGCGAGGACGCTCAGAAGAGCAGGATGGCCGAATGTTATGGATATTACGATTCTTAGAGTTAGTTCATATGATTATCAGGAAATATTTTATTTTGAATGTTGTGTAAAGGTACTTGAGAGTGAAACATTGTTGCAATTGATGTTATTATTGAAGACAAATGTATTTGCATGGTAAATGATCCAATTATTAAATTGATGTCATTGTAATTCATTATTATATGCATTGGAACTTTCCAAAGAAATAAGAAATTGGAGAATTAGTGATTAATCAGTTCTTACTGTATCGTATAAGAGAGTGAGTAAAAACGCTGACGAATCTGTAAATGAAAACGAGAGTGGAGAACATTCGAAGAGAGATTCGATTCATTCAGCATTATATTCTCTCAAGTAACTTATGTGAAATATACAGAGCGATTGATAGAAAGGAATAAAAGTGGATTTTGGTTGTTCAAAGTGGTTTTATTTCAACGACATTGTAACAACATATATATATATATATATATATATATATATATATATATATATATATATGTATATATATATATATATATATATATATATATATATATATGTGGCGCAGAAGGAAGTCATCCTCTGGAATACAAGAATAGTCAGAAGATTCCTCATCAGCAGCTGGGAAATGCTTTGATCCTCGTGATCCGGCATAATCATGTACCTACCCAGAATGGTGATAAAAAAAAAAAAAAAAATATATATATATATATATATATATATATATATAGTTGACTTTTTTATGGTCGGTGCTATTAATAACAGTATAGGGTTGAGGGATTTCGACCAATGAAGAGTTAGTTTTTCACTCTTTATTCAATATACCTAGCTTTCGGAAAAATTTCTTTCCTTCTTCAGGGTTCCTAAAATACGAACAACTTTTATAAATATAAAATTCAATCTAGCAAGCAACACATACTGAATCTGAGGTTTTCTCTTTTTCGTTCATAAAACAATGATCCATAACAACACCACAATGAAATACATCACAATATTATTAATTTTTAAAAACACAATGGAATGGATTTCAATTTTCCTCAAAACAAGAATGATCGGACGTTATGCATCTATGTCAGAGGTATGCAAGTGGTAATTCACTCATCGACTGGGCCGTCGTAAATTCCTTGTCTATTTAGGGATAAAAGATACGTATAGATGTTACTCAAGTTCTGTGTGTCCGTTTTCTTGTTCATTGGGATCGGTTGTTCGGTTATACGAATCATCTCAAGAACTGTTCGTTTTTTATAATTATTTTTCCCATCTAGAATTTCAACATTATCGAGATCTACCTCATGGTTTCTCGAATTTGCATGTATGGATAACGCACACCTTTGATTGTTCAGTCTTATATCACTCCTATAAAAAGCGATTCTGTTCTTGAGCCATTCTGATGTTTGGCCAACATAAGTTTGGCTGCAATTCTTACAATCAACCTTATTAACTTCATTTGACCTCAATTTGTCTGGTACAGGATCTTTTAATTTTGAATACAAAGAAGCTTTTTTTTATTTTTGTTGTAACTCTGATGTTTTCTTCATTTCTAAAGCACTCTTTCAATTTCGTGGAAAGTATTTTTATATTTAGAATAGTGCAATATTTAATGTTTATTTCGTCTTGCACTATTCCAAATATAAAAATACTCTTTCAATTTCGTGGAAAGTATTTTTGTATTTGGAATAGTGCAATATTTAATGTTTATTTCGTCTTGCACTATTCCAAATATAAAAATACTTTCCACGAAATTGAAAGAGTGCTTTAAAAATGAAGAAAACATCAGAGTTACAACAAAAAATAAAAAAACTATAGCTTCTTTGTATTCAAAATTAAAAGATCCTGTACCAGACAAATCGAGGTCAAATGTAGTTTATAAGGTTGATTGTAAGAATTGCAGCCAAACTTATGTTGGCCAAACATCACAATGGCTCAAGAACAGAATCGCTTTACATAGGAGTGATATAAGACTGAACAATCAAAGGTGTGCGTTATCCATACATGCAAATTCGAGAAACCATGAGGTAGATCTCGATTATGTTGAAATTCTAGATGTGAACAATAATTATAAAGAACGAACAGTTCTTGAGATGATTCGTATAACCGAACAACCGATCCCAATGAACAAGAAAACGGACACACAGAACTTGAGTAACAACTATACTTATCTTTTATCCCTAAATAGACAAGGAATTTACGACGGTCCAGTCGATGAGTGAATTACCACTTGGATATCCCTGACATAGATGCATAACCTCCGATCATTCTTGTTTTGAGGAAAATTTAAATCCATTCCATTGTGTTTTTAAAAATTAATAATATTGTGATTTATTTCATTGTGGTGTTGTTATGGATCATTGTTTTATGAACGAAGAAGAGAAAACCTCAGATTCAGTATGTGTTGCTTGCTAGATTGAATTTTATATTTATAAAAGTTGTTCGTATTTTAGGAACCCTGAAGAAAGAAAGAAATTTTTCCGAAAGCTAGGTTTATTGAATAAAGAGTAAAAAACTAACTCTTCATTGGTCGAAATCCCTTAACCCTATACTGTTATATATACAGGGTGTACCATGTTCGACGGCCTATTAGGCGTTTCTGGAAAACTAGACTTACTTGAAATCTGAAAATTGGGATTATGATATTGTTTGACATTATCTACCGAGCTAAAATATTCTTGGAGCCCAAACCACTTTTAGTTATACAGGGAGCGAAAAAAAATTTTTCAAAATTTTTTTTTTCTGTTTTCTTGTTCTTGAATTTGATAGAGTATTCAATTCTGAATACATTCGTACTTGAATCGTTGCATTATTCGAGATACTTTCCAAAATATCGAGAAAAACCTGAAGAAAAAGAGAGAAAAGAGTATTCGGTATTATGTTTGTCATTCCTAATTTAGACACCTTAAGCACAAACCGTTTTCACAACTTTGAAGTCGAAGACTGTGGAAATATTGTACATTTTTAGAATTTTGAAAAACTCATCACAGGGTGTTCCAAATGTTGGGTCAAAAATTTGGATTTAGATTGGCCCATAACTTTCGTTTTTCAAATTAGAACCCTATTTTTTTATGATTGCGTTGGATTGTACGAAGAAAAATGATGATAATGTTCAAACATGTTAATGCTCCAAAAATTGGCCGTCGAACTTGGTACACTCTGTATATATATATATATATATATATATATATATATATATATATATCGGGAATTCGAATGATACACAACCAATTTGTTAACTACGTCTATATTTCGGACATTGATTATGTCCTTCCTCAGGATTCTATAAAAAATCAAACATTATAAGAACAACAATAATTTGAGTTAAAATGCACACTAACAGCCAACTAGGTTGTTCATAAACTAACCAGGATCATGAATGTAGTGTGTGCAGGTGAAAAAATTATGTTAGGTAGTTACGAATTAATCTTAAGTTCTTAAATATTCATGAAATGTCATGAGGCTGGTAGGCGGTAATAATAAACAACAATAAAACTGTCAACAAGTTAAAAGTATTTGACAGAGGACATAGACGGACATCAACGATCACAGAAGGTAAAATTTTCTCACAGAAGAAAACAGCTGTCAACGTGACATACCAAAACTTATCCAGTTCAATAGGCTCTGAAACATCAAGGGGGGCTATTGTTAGAACTTAGAGAAAGAAGATAACTGTATATACAGCTCAGTTTAGAAATATATGTTTTCTTGTTGACGTTATTGGCGTTATTTTTAATGTGACACATTTCCAAAAAGGTCCTCTTCGGATAATTAGATGTTCTCTCTAAGATCTTAAACTCCTCAAAATTAAAATGGTGTCCCAGTCTTGACGACTGGAGGGTCAAAGCACATCTCTCCGGATGAACTCTAACATCACTTTTGTGAAGAGCTATCCTCCTTGCGATAGTCTGAGATGTTTGACCAACATATATTCCCTCGCATTCCAAGCAAGGTATGCTGTGAGCACAGTCAGAAGTCAATGATCGAGGAATTTCATCCTTTAGTTTGGTAAAAACCGATCTTCCTGTAATGAGGTTATATTTGGCCACCTTCAATTGTTCTATCTCAGAGAAAATGTGTGGAAGTTTAATTGTTACTGCTGACAAGTAGGGCAAGGCGGACCTATATCTTGTCAGTGCAGTTGGAGAGTCAGGCTGTGAAACCTCATCCGTAACAAGACTAGATCGAGGAAGGGAATTTGGTGGTAAGGCCGCGCTGGTGGTGCTCCATAGGATCTTCCTCACAAGCACCCTTGGATATCTGTTATTGACCAAAATACGTTTCAGACGGGACAGAGAACTATGGCGATAATTTCCGTGCGTTATGGCTATGATCATATTTTTTAGTTGATTTATAACATTTAGCTTCAAACTCCAGCTGTCATCAACATATTGATATATGAACACAAAAGGAAAAGAAAGCTTCGGCACACATGTAGTGAGGAACGAAGACATGACTATGGATGCAAGAATGGGACTAAGACGTTCCCCCCTTGGAGAACCAAGGACCTGAGTGTAAAATTCTCCTTTGTATGAGAAATAGTTTGAATCAAAGATGAAGCTTATAATGCTTAAAAATTTTTATCCAAAGGAACATTGGTGTGAACAGATATTCTATGCCATTCTTGATTGATTATGTTGACTATCAGTTGTTTTGAAATGTTGGTAAAGAGGTTAACGACATCCAATGAAGCTACCACATATTGTGATAGAATAACCAGACCATTTACTCGTTCAGCAAACGTGAAAACATCCTTGACTGCAAACCTGTGGTAATCCATGAAAGAAACGCTCTAAATCCCAGCCACGAATCTGCACAGGTCAGAGGTAAATGAACCAATCGTGGAAACAATGGAACAAAGTGGCACATCCGGTTTGTGGATCATTGGCAAACCATATATACAAGAAGGTATACCTTTATAGCAGGTCAAACCACCATCTTTGAGATTCTTTATTAATTTGTTAATTTTATTCTGGGTACTCGATGTGGGGTTGGACCTAAGTTTTTTGTATACAGATGGATCTTGGAGTAGAATGGTCATCTTTTGTTCATATTCTGTCCTCTTCATTGCCACAGTAACATTTCCTTTATCGGATTGTAGGATGATGATGATGTTACTGTGGCAATGAAGAAGACAGAATATGAACAAACGATGGCCATTCTACTCCAAGATACATCTGTATACATAAAACTTATGTCCAACCCCACATCGAGTACCCAGAATAAAATGAACAAATTAATAAAGAATCTTAAAGATGGTGGTTTCATTAACTCAGTGGTTGCTAGTAGTCTCACCTGGTATAAGGGTTGAAGGGTTCTTGCATATATGGTCTGCCTAAGATCCACGAACCGGATGTGCAACTTCGTCCCATTGTTTCCACGATTGGTTCATTTACCTCTGACCTGTGGAGATTCGTGGCTGGGATTTTGAGCGTGTCTTTCATTGATTACCACACGTTTGCAGTCAAGGCTGTTTTCACGTTTGCTGAACGTAGTAGATGGTCTGGTTATTCCATCACAATATGTGGTAGCTTCATTGGATGTCGTTAACCTCTTTACCAACATTTCAAAACAACTGATAGTCAACATAATAAATGAAGAATGGCATAGAATATCTGTTCACACCAATGTTCCTTTGGATAACTTTTTAAGAATTATAAGCTTCATCTTTGATTCAAAATATTTCTCATACAAAGGAGAATTTTACACTCAGGTCCTTGGTTGTCCCATGGGGAGACGTCTTAGTTCCATTCTTGCATCCATAGTCATGTCTTCGTTGCTCACTACATGTGTGCCGAAGCTGTCTTTTCCTCTTGGGTTCATATATCAATATGTTGATGACAGCTGGAGTTTGAAGCTGAATGTTATAAATCAACTGAAGAATAGGATCATAGCCATTACGCACGAAAATTATCGCCATAGTTCTCTGTTCCTTCTGGAACGTATTTTTGTCAATAACGGATATCCAAGGGCGCTTGTGAGGAAGATCCTATGGAGCACCACTAGCGCGACCTTAACACCTAATTCCCTTCCTCGATCTAGTCTTGTTACGGATGAGGTTTCACAGCCAAACTCTCCAACTGCACTGACAAAATATAGGTCCTTGCCCTACTTGTCACCATTAACAATTAAACTTTCACACATTTTCTCTGAGATAGAACAATTGAAGGTGGCCAAATATAACCTCATTATAGGAAGATCGGTTTTTATCAAACTAAAGGATGAAATTCCTCGGTTATTGACTTCTGACTGTGTTTACAGCATACCTTGCTTGGACTACGAGGGAATATATGTTGGTCAAATATCTCAGACTATCGCAAGGGGGATAGTTCTTCACAAAAGTGATGTTAGAGTTCATCCGAAGAGATGTGCTTTGGCCATCCATTCGTCAAGACTGGGACACTGTTTTAATTTTGAGCAGTTTAAGATCTTAGAGAGAACAGCTAATTATCAGAAGAGGACCTTTTTGGAAATGTGTCACATTAAAAATAACGCCAATAACGTCAACAAGAGAACATATATTTCTTAATTGAGCTGGTTGGCAGGAAGACATCGCTTTGCGATATGCTCGCCTATTGCACATTGTTAATAACCCTGTTATATAAATTTTATAAAGAATAAAATAATAATAATAATAATAATAATAATAATAATAATAATAATATATATAGTTATCTTCTTTCTCTAAGTTCCGACAATAGCCCCCCCTGATGTTTCGGAGCCAGTTGAAGTGGATAAGTTTTGGGTATGTCACGTTGACAGCTATTTTTTTTTGTGAGAAAATTTTACCCTCTGTGCTCGTTGATCTCCGTCTATGTCCTCTGTCGAATACTTTTAACTCGTTGACAGTTTCATTGTTGTTTATTATTACCGCCCACCAGCCTTATGACATTTCATGAATATTCAAGAACTTAAGATTGATTCGTGACTACCTAACATGCCTTTTCACCAGCACACACTACATTCATGATCCTGGTTAGTTTATGACCAACCTAGTTGGCTGTAAGTGTGCATTATAACTCAAATTATTGTTGTTCTTATAATGCTTTATTTTTTGTAGAGTCCTGAGGAAGGACATCATCAATGTCTGAAATGTAGACGTAGTTAACAAATTGGTTGTGTATCATTCGAAGTGCCCCCCCCCCTCATTTGCCGAGAACTCATAACTTGATTGATTAAATTATACTTGAGACATGTTTCATATAATATCTCAGTTCGAATTTTTTGGCACTTAGACCCTTTTGAATTTCCACTCTTCACATTGTTGCTAATTAAGCTTACAAAAAGTATGATATCAACAGCAACAAGAAAAAAGATGAGTATTTCAGTTCAAACTAAATTTCTTCGAAAATCATTTGACATTTTTGTCATGTATAATTTTATGGTTCATAGTTTGAATAGAGGTCAATCATAAGAAGAATCACAGATTATATAGCCTCAGTGAAATTAATAATGAACATTCAAAAAAACAAATCATGACAAAATATGTATACAAGAGAACCTATATCAAGAAACATCCAATTTATGTGGCTGCAGTAGGAAAACTAGAAACAAGAGCAATTAGAGATTTTTCATCCATTTCTAAGAGGAAAGTGTAGATTTTGCTCAAATCATAGATGTTAGTTCTAGAGTTCATACTATTTTTTTTTATCTGGCACATTTCAAGAAAGAGTCTTTTTTCCAATTTCTTTTCTCTTTCTCAAATTCAATTATTTTCGAAATCCGTAATGTGTCCTGTTGAATGAGTATGTTGTGCCAAGGCACATTATTCTAGTCTCAAATTTGAATCATTTTCATGTCCAGATATCCTTCTTTTGATCGACTGCGAAGTTTGACCTACATATACCAAGGGACAATGTTGACAATCTTTTTCATAAACTTCATCTTTATTATTCTTTAAATCTACTTTATCTTTGATGTTATTATAAAGCTTTCGAGCCAATAACAATTTGATTTTTTATTGAAGAACATTTGCCCTTGGTCGAATAACCGTTTTAATATAGGAAATATGTGAATAAATTCTATGATATTGTATTATGTATAAGTAGAAATCAAGAGAGTGTGGACTTTTGAGAAGCGAAACCGAGGAGACGAAGAAAGATTTGAATGGGAAAGATTGTAGAATTGAATTGAGAATTATTTTCAAAGAAAAACTGTATGAAAGAGATTCAAATTGATGAAGATTAAGTGGTTTACCTATTAAGTTCAGTGCAATTATTTTTCAAATGGAAATGGAAATATGAAGAATGATAAAAGAAGATATTGACTTACGACGAAAGAACTTGACGAAGAGAGAAGAAAGGATTTTTGACGACACAATTTTTTTTCAACGAAAATGAATCTCGGGGAGGGAGGGGAGGCTGCAGCCCCTTCGCTCCCCCCTGGGTGCGCTACTGGCGACAGTTGCGTCGCGGCAGTGTCGCCGCGACAGTGCGACAGTGGAAGTACAATGAAATTGCGTAGAGTAGCATTCGAGCATAGCGTTACTGACGCCGCGACAGTGACAAACGTTGAACGGCAGCGACACAGCCGCGCTTGAACTTCTACTGTCGTGTTTTCGTAGTTGACAGATGCCCGGCTCGAAAGTTTACCTCAATTAAAAACTATTTACTGAAAATCATTTCATGATGAAATGGTTCTCGAGATATATTCGAAAAATATATCTTTTCATGGACTTTCAACAGCCAGTATCTTCCCAACCGAGTCGAATCTGAAAAAATGGTGAAGACAAAGAGTGCTTCTTTTGACCTCAGGAATACCCCGTTGAAATATATATACAAGTCAAAGACTTATCCTGTATATCACCATTACATTACCTTGATTCGACCATACATATTTTCGGCTATGTTCATTCCACTACTAACGATAGGAATACTCAAGATTCTGTTGTAGGACTCCATATTCTCGAAAGTGAAGTGTGTCTGACCACGATGTGATGAAGCCACTGTAAAGAAATATAAATATTATTTTTGTTATCTGAATTATGTTGGATAACATCTGTGTGTCATCCAAATTGAACATTCATTCTCATCTAATTATCTGACTAGATTACTTGGTCCCAAATCTGACTCTGGCGTTTTCTATTTATTGGAATAGATCTCATTAGGACGAGGTACAATTGGAATGAGGGAATACGCCAGTATACGAGGCAGAGACAGCTAGCTGTGGGAATGGCACGGATGAGGTTTTCTACACATGGTGAAACTAAGAATCGTTGTGATGAAGTTTATTCTTGTGTTGTAGAAAAGTTCTGATGTTGTTGAGTAAAAGAGATCATTTTTCTCTTGTGAAACATACTGTAAATGATTCCTCGCACCACTCTCACCAAGCGAACAGAAAAACATTTCCGAGATGTTAATGCCGAGGCCACACAGAGCACTATGCTAAATGAGCTATTGACGCTATGGACGATAAGGATCCGAAGTTCGCTAAGTTATCGGCCACACGGAAAGCTACATACTTTAGAATATCTTTCACGTTTCGCAATCTCCAGGCTCAGTTGTATTTGACGATGTTACCAAGCACGGTGCCATGGGATAGTGACAGCGATGACGATGAGTTGATTGTTTTCGTTGTGCAAAAATGAACGTAGAAGAAAATGGGTCCACGAAGTGAACAAAATGAGAAATGATTTGGGTGAATTTCATAATCTCGTAGTTCAGTTGCGAGAAGATGAATCTAAGTTTAGAGAATATTTTCGAATGAGCCGGCAGCATTTTGGCCAATTGTATGGCATTATTGAGAAGGATATTGAAGAGCAGAAAACAAACTACCGAGAAAGGATTCCCGCTGGAGATAGATTAGCTGTCTGCTTCAGGTAAGTAAGAAATGCCTTATTAACTTTTTGTTTTCAATTCATCAGATATCCTTTCCCAGGCATGATCTCGTATATTTTGATTCCTATACGATTTAACAGACAATCATGATTCCGCACTTCTTCAATCAACAGTTCGAGGAACGACATTTTCCTTCGACAGATCACACTACCCTGAAGCGAAAATCACCGCGGCATCCCTCGCGATGTATTGAATATAGCCGAGAATTAAACATTGGGCCACGTGGCTTAGATCGCGAACATAGCGAATATAGCGTACCAGTGTCGGTGTGGCCGCCTACGTGCAAAATAAAGATGGAGTATGTAGGAATTATCGTCCCAAAAACTAATGAAGAACACAGATATCAGTCGTAAGGAACAGTTATTATAAACTTTATTCATCAGCAACGTTTCGAGAAACAATTTTTCTCTTCTTCAGGCTAAAAATGACGAAAAATGATATGAACAATAAATGGGTCAAAAATACAAGGAAAAATAAAGCAATTACAATAACCAGCAGAGTAAAAAGCAATGAAAAATTACAAATCACGAAAGAACAGTGAAAACACAGAAACACGTCAATGACAAGGAAAATGTCAGAAAGAAAAAGGATAAACAGAAAATTCACCAACTCACCCTATGAATAATGATCTAAAAATCATCTGAATGATTCAAACTCGTTAATAAAGGTGGCTAATTTTTGAATGCAACGCGAAAGAAGCGAACATAGCGTACGTAGCGCTCTGTGTGGCCTCGGCATAACAGTGAGGGATTTCGAGACATTGAACATCCATTGCAATGTTCTGCTTGACCATGAATAGAACAGCCAATGGGCGCATTCAGCAGAAAGAGCGGTTACAAAACTGTTTGCGCTACTGATAGGTACTGGTAGCGGAAATCGGTTGACATCGGGCGGATTCAGCAGAAAGAGCGGTAATAAACTGTCACAACTGTCAGCCACACAACACGTTACCGAAAAGGAGCGCAAGTCAGGTACGCTACTAAAAATGGCGACCGCTACCCAACATGTTACATAGATAGCTCAACGTTCAGCAGAAGATCATAGACATTTGGCAACAGTTCCGTAACACTTGTCTCTGCTGAATGCGCCCAATGTCCGCCTCAGGCGGCCATGATCAGGATATCGCTGGGATTTCACAGAAAGAACTTCTTCGAAATTTTTGTTATTGCCATTGCATGGACACAATAAAAATATGTTGCCTATATTGAATCTCTGTTTATACAAAGTTTATTGAATTATTTTCTGAATTTCAAAATGAAGAAAAACAAGAAACTCTCCGCCCTCACGGAGGCTAATGAATTATTGCGACAGGAAAAGTAAAAAATAATAATTACTGAAATGAATATCATTTTCAATTTTTAGGCTCGCCGAAGATTCAATAGACGAACTGAAAAGATGAATCAAATGTCACTGAGAAACAAATGGACCAATTTTCCCCTCATATTATTCTATTTCTCTCAGAGAATATTTCGTGATGAAACACTCCTTCCTTCAAATCTACTAGAAAGGGCTTTTGAGTTACTTCATTCAAATGGTGACATATAACAGCGCCAAAAGAGAACTTCTTTCTTGTCAGCCTGAAGAAACCTCTCATGGCTATCTACGTAATGTCTATAGAGGATATCCACATTTTAACATCATTCTCACCTCTCCAAAAGCTTCCAGTAGGCAAACAACGAAATGCCATAGAACGTACAGATCAGAGCGAATAAAGATTTCCAATAGACTTCAATGACTTCTTTAGGAAGCACATATCTTCTCTCAAAAAACATCCTCATGCCAACAGTTTCGAAACATCGTAAAATATTCCAGAGATTTTTGGCGCTGGGCAACAAGAACAAAACTATCCTCTAACGCAAAAAAAAATTCATCTCTACGTTTCTTAGTCCTAGTTTTACCATCTGAAAATAACTTACGAAAAGAATCAGAAGACTAATTCCTTATGGTTTTGAATAGCAATAAAAAATGTCAAGACTATGAGATCTGTATTTACAAGTGTAAAACATACGGTTGGTAGTTTGAATAAAACGAAGGATAACCTTTCACAAGAGCAATATTTATTTAAAAGCACATGTGCATTATCAGTAAGTACATGCTTACATAGAAATCCACCTGCCTGATTTTCAGAATGTACATTATGCGACTACGCCGCGGTGAGGCAATCGAGGAGAACGAAAGGAATTACGGATGAAATCCTGAGACTCGAGAACGACCCTAGTGGTAGATGAGGGGATGTTCTGAAGTAATAATAATAATAATAGTAATCTCTTTATTAGCCCTGCAGCTAGTACAAACACTACAGATCAGTTTTTGTACTGAAAATAAACAAGTGCAAATACAATATTTTTCCTTAAAATTATCTCCTTACATAACACAAAATAAAAAGACCTCTGAGACTTATCCAGCTAACAAACGTTTTACTCGCTTTTCAAAAACTTTCTCATTAGCACTAGATCTTACACAACACGTCAGAGCATTTTATCGATCTAAACCATTAACAACGGTGGTTCTACAAGTAGATGTTAAGTTGAATCCCTCTATGTTGAAATCATTTTTGGACCGTAGGTCATATTTCATCAACTAGCTTCGTTTAACAAGGAACTTCTTTAGATATGGTGATGTTCTATCATTTGTTATTTTAGAAATCAACAATAAATTTGACATCTCAATCAACTTGGGTACATTCAAGAAATTTAAAGTTTTCAACATATAATTGATAGGTGTATATCTGTTACATTTGAGAAGTATTCGCATGGCCCTATTCTGCAGTTTCTGTAATCTCTCAATATCCCCTTTGTTACATGAAATCAGTAAAGACCAACAGTAATTAAAATGTGGAAAGATAATTGTGTTATATAGTATTTTTTTTGCCCAAAAGGACATTTTCCCACCAACTCTGCCGAAACATCCTATTTTTCTACCAATTTTTCCACATAAATAATCAACGTGTTTATCAAATTTAAGTTCATCATCAAAAATCACTCCCAGATATTTAAATTCACGTACGTACTCAATCAGTTCACCATTTATAAAAATTCTGAAATCACCACAATGAAATCTTGCGATCATTCCTCTGGACCCCATTACCATACATTTAGTCTTGCCGCTATTCAACTTGAGTTTATTGCATTTCAACCAATTGGATAGAGTTTGCAAATCCTGATTCATTTTACCGACAGCTTCCTCGTGACTTTGACTTGATACCGAAATAAGTGCATAATCCGCGAACAATTTGATGAGAGAAAATTTCAAGTAGGAGCTTATATCGTTTATATATAATATAAAAAAGGGAGGTCCAAGGACACTCCCCTGGGGCACACCATGAAAAACTTCAATACTCTCGGAGAGTTCCCCTTCAATTCTAGTTTTCTGAGATCTACCACTCAAGTAATTTTCCAACCACTTGATCACCCTACCACCTTTACCATATCCTGTACATTTATATAAAAGTCTTTCACGAGATATTGTTTCAAAAGCTCTCCTCAGATCTATGAAAACACCAATTACAATATTTCCCTCATCTATATCCCTTTTCCATACGTTGTACACCAACTGACATGTTGTCTCACAAGAGTGGTGTCTTCGAAAACCCGATTGCTGACATATCAATATATTGTTTCTTTCTATAAAATTATTGATTTGTTCATGAACTATTATTTCCAATATTTTCTCAACGACTGGTAACAAATTAATCGGACGATAGTCTTCACATGTCGTTGGTTTCTTAACTTTCGGTATTGGGACAATTGTACTACATTTCAATGCATTCGGTATTTTGCCTGTTTGTAGGCTAGTATTAACTATATTTAACAGCGGATATCCGACAATCGAGAACACATTCTTCAATACCTTTGCACCAAACACCTCATCCCCCGATGCTTTATTTCCCATGTTAGAAACAATCTTAGATAATTTATTAAGACTAATAATTTCAAATTCACACAAAGTTCCACCCTGATATTCAATCACCTTCTCAATGAACTGATCATCAGGTTAATCAATGCTATTAATTACTTCATCAATACTACGAACATAAAATTCGTTAAATGTATCCCGAACAGAACGATCACCCGCTTCTATGCATGAAAAATCTCTAGCCTCAGATCCTGATGGGCTTAGAACTGATTTTAAGAATCTCCACATTTTCCCACTGTTGCTACGACATTTATCAATATTATCCTCATAATAGGAGATTTCTTTTCTACGTAATAAACTAACAACTTGATTTCTCTTAAATTTAAAATTATCATAATCCTCAGATCTAAGAGTGAACTGAAATCGCTTATATAACCTGTCCCTTTCAGTTTGTAATGTTCTTAATTCGTGATCAATCCATCTTTTACTTTGTCTAATTTTTTTCTCTATAATAGGTGCAATATTATCTAATGATGAACGAATATTCTTTTCAATGTTTTTCTATAATACATTCACATCAATTGAGTCATAATTCCAATTTTTCGCAACAAGATCAAGCTCAATTTTACCAAAGTTTTCCTTACATAAATTTCTACTGAAATAGGATCTTTTGCCATTGTTTCTATGAGAATTGAATACAGAACATAATTCTACTACTATAATATCATGATATGTTATTTTCGGAAAACTACAGTTGGCCTCCTCAATTCTTTTATTCGAAATAATTAAATCTAAGAGAGATTGTGATTCTGCTAGATATCTCGTTGGTTTCTCTCTGAGTTGAAAAAAACCAGCTGATTGAATTATCCTAATTAATCGTTTAGACTGACTAGTATTTTTCAATAAATCAAAATTGAAGTCACCCATAAGAACAACATCATTATTAACGATATTATCAGTGTCCAATAAATCTTCAAAAAAGTTCAGAAAATCATTACCACTTCCATTAGGCGACCTGTATACTCCACCTACTATATACTGAGTACGATCCAAGGTTACTTTTATTACCGCACACCAATATTCATTGGCTAAATCGAATTTTCCAACTTCACAACACTTCAGAAAATTTTTCACATAGATGATCACACCGCCAGTGTGCCTGGAATTGGAGTAACTCACCACACTACAGTAACCTCTAATGTTGATCTCATCCTCCTCAATGTCCGGTGTTATATGAGTTTCAGTAGCTATTATTCTAAGCGGATTTATGTCTTGAACGAATTGCACCAATTCAGCATAATTTGTTGTCAACCCTCGTATATTAACACATACTATCAAATTTTTATGCGGATTTGTCGCTAATTGCTATTTATAATTAATTCTCTCCTTGCTTTTCTCTACTTGTCTCAAGTTACTAGGACAACCAGGATCGAACACACTGTGATCATACTTTATGTCGGTCAGTTTCAACACTTCAAATGCATGCTTGCAATTAGTGCATTCAAATTTGTCATTTTTACCCCAGCCAACCAAGGTGTTACATGCGCTCTCGTGTTACATAACATTAGGGAAAATACTAGAACCATAACTGATATATGTAAAATAAATGTACCGCGTATATATCATTCTCATTTCACAAGTGATATATGAAACATAATACAATATACATGTTTCATATACATAACTTTGTTATGTAATTTATGCGATGTATATGGTACATATTTTATAATACTCTGATCAGATATATAAAAATTATGTATCATTTATATTTTTTCAGTGATATTATAGTAATATTATCACAATAGCCAGTAGCCATTTGCATTTCATTGTCATATTCGTTCAGCAGCGGTAGTAGAAAAGTTGTAGATTCAGATTGATTCAGACTTCCATTTTATTTCCTGTCTAAGACAATCGCGAGATTAGTGTGCTTATGGTTGTTATTGAGTACCTATATAGTTTTTTATTCAAAACAAAATAGAAATCGGGAATTTACGGTAAGTTGTTATGTGTTCCCTAGCAATTATTAGCAGTGGCACTAAAATCACAATGTGTAGGTATCATCGTGCGTATATTAGTGAACTTTTATTTATTCATTTGAGATTATTTCACAATTGAAAGAGCTAACACTGTTGTAAATTTATCTTTTCAGGAACTTAACCTCTAGCAGTAAATATTTAACTGTTTTGGATTTAGTGAATTTCCTCAACTAGAAATTCCAGTTTGGTGAGTGAAAATTGTCATTTATGAGTTTCCCATATGATATTTTACATATACTGAAATAAAGAATTTGTATGAATATTTGTTTCCTTCTTCATCCTGAACTATTTTAATGTGACGTAATTTATCTGTTCAAATTACACATACATTACAAAAATGTTACATGGAAGGAGCAAAAGCTCCTTCCTAAGTAATTCAGAATGTATCCGTTATGAGTTAGTATATGTAGTAAATATATTTCTAGATATATAACATGTAAGATACATGTGCTTTAGATGTTATATTACAATTACATGACAGATGCTCTGTACCAGAGCTATACACATTTGGACATAGCATGTAAGGTACATATATCAAACATGCGATATTGCAGGTACTTTACAATGTATGTAGCGAAAGGCGGACATAGAGCGCTCATTTCAATGTAACAGGATAGATCATGTATGGTACCTGGCTATGTAACACGGAACATTGTAATATATATGATATGTTGTTGATATGGAATTGAAGAGTGGAAATTCAAAAGGGTCTAAGTGCCACTTTCACGAAATTTTAGATTTCATTTGTTATGGGGTCTATGTGCCAAGGCCAATAGCCTACGAAACGATTCCTGTGCCATACGCTTCAGGCTGTCATCATTTCTGATGAAAAAAACAATTTTTTTTAACTTCTTTCATCAGTTTGAGGGCGGGTTTCACAAAGCTTTAACTGTAAATTAAAAAAACCTTACCTAAATTCGAATCAATCGAATTACCCGTTTTGAAATTTCAACGAATCGGGATGGCTCCAATACATTTGACGGTACAATCAAAGTTTTGTGAAACCGACCCTGAGACATGTTTTATGTAATATCTCAGTTCGATTTTTTTGGCACTTAGACCCTTTTGAATTTCCACTCTTCAATTGTGTTGACTGGGACAACTATCTTTATTATGATCACCGTTGCAAAGAGGGCATACTTCTTTTTTTGTACAATTTCCGGCCCTATGTCCATATTGCCAACATTTAAAGCATCTCAGGACACTCACAAAATTATAAAATTTGTAAATATTCCAACCAATGCTGACAGTCCCTTGTACCCTCGCCTTTTCTGTTAAATAGGCAAATTGATCTTTATCAAGTTCCAAAATTATGTTACATAAATTCTTCTTACTATGAGATGTAGTATATTTACGTATTAACTTCAGGCAATGTACATCTTCCTGATCCATTAAATTTTGTTTACAAAATTTCGTAATGAATTCATCCTCACTCTTAAAATCGGTCTCTCTTATATTTACAATCTTGATTCGCGGGTTGATGAACTTTCCTGTTTTTATTTCATATTCATTTCCTAGTTCGTTTTGTGTTTTTATCCTAAGCTTATCAACATCTTTTTTATCATTGCAGTGTATTATGAGTGAACCCTGAGCAGCTGACTTTACTTTCGTTATCGTGACGGCAAGATCAGCGGGATTCACCTTTTGTGTTAAAAGGTTTTTGTTGTTCCACATTGTTGATCTTGATTTTTCGGTTTAATAATAAGCGGTTCAACCTTATTATTGTTTTTCACAACCTCGGCCCAGCTTGGTTTTTTACTTTCGTGATGTTCTTGTTCTATCCACTTGACGATTTTAGTTGTCTGTCGTAGTACACGGTCGATTTTTTCTTCCTTGTTGATGGTATTCTTATTTAATTTGTTTATGTATTCCAAACAAGTATTACAGTACCACTTTATGTTTGCACATTCTTGTTTGAATTTTATAAATTGATCTTTGATTCTCACGCAATCAGTATGAAGATAATTCATACAGTAATCGCATTGAACATATTTCGTGTTAACAATAAAATTTTCAGAACACTTGGAGCACACATCCGTTCCCGGTGGCATCATGAATGTAATAATAATAGAGGGACCCTATACTTAATTTCATGCTGCTATCAGCTCCTGCTCTATTTCTCTTTTCACAAGTGTGTCATATTATAAAACAGATGTCATAAACCATCGGATTTATGGTTATTTCTGATAACAGAATTAAAGTACATATGTATACACGCACCGGCGAACTGCAGTCCGGGACTGCAGAAACGTAGATCGACAGTTTTCTTATCACTACATATGCACAGATAATCGATAAGTCCCGGCCGACAGTTTCGTCAAATCGTTCGAAAAACTTCCGTGTGTAGAGCGATTCCTTCAGATCCCATCGACAGTTCATAACTTCAAACATTTTCGATATTTTACAGCCAAAATGGGCAATCCGGCTAATGGGATCCATTTTATAAGTGAATTTATCGACCTGTAGAGAAATATGCGAACAAAGAATAGCGCCTATGAATAACTTGTAAACTTTTACAAAAATGTTAATGAAAATGCAACAGTTGATTCTTTTGCGCTGATTCTCAGTTCTCTGAATGAATTCATATGCGATAGTTTATCACGTTTCAACAACCATTCTTTAGTTCATAATCTCTTTTTCGATTTTTCATTTTCAATTAATGACACAATCATGGCAGCAGTCAATTTTCGTTAACATTCTAATAGTTCTTCACTTGGAAAACTGCGGATCTGAACTAGACGTGTATAGTCAAATTTAGGATGGACTGCAGTCCGCGGACTGTCAGTTTCCGATTATCAGATCAGGTCTTACGATTTAACTGTATCGTGGGTAGTGCGCTACAGAATTTGACTGTCAGTTCAAATGGACGGTCCTGGGACTGCAAGCCGCCGGATCGTGTATAGGCACCTTAAGGGTTTGGTTTTCTGAGGCGGCTTCTTTGACCGCTCTTAACGAATATACAGAAGATTTTCACTTAAATGAGGCATCGAAGTCGGCACGTATTTTCCCCGACTCCCTGTCGCGTCATAAACGACTCGCCACATTTAAAGTGGTAACCTATACCGCTTCAGTACAAAAGTGAGCCACCTCTCACAAACCCCATTTCAAAACGTGTACTACTCAACACTAGTTTTTATGCAAGGAATTGATCAAATTGCCACCGAATGAACTCGAGAAACGTTTAATCCAACCAAAAACATTTTCATGTAAAATGTTGCCAAGACTGGATCGTATTTCTCATATTGGCAAAAAGTTATCAGATCTCAAGTAGAGTCAAGCTGCTAACTCAACACTCTTCAACTTCCCTAATTCACAAACTATACACCTTGATCGAAATAAGTGACTAGGCCGTTTCTCTTCCGCTTCGTGAGCGTAAGGTGCAAAATTCATTCGCTGTTCACAACTTTTCTGTTATACGATAGTTCTTAGTAACGAAACCGCCTGATGCGTAGAGTTTGTGATATAAGGACTTGTGAAGTTAAAGAGAGTGTAGTTGGCAGCTTTGCTCTATATGAAATCTGATAACTTGTTGATAATGTGGGAAATACGGTCTCATCTTGGCAACATTTCACATGAAATTGTTTCGTTTGGATTTCAGTGCTTTTTGTACGTTGCTTATGACAAAATTTTTTCATTTTGTTCATTACTATAATTAAATATAATTATTAAATAAAATAAAATAATTACGAGATCTTTTTTTTTGTTTATGCTTTAGACCGGGGGACATGCAGCCACTCACAAATTCATATACTGTGTTTCACAGTCATTATTAACTTGTATACAAATAATTACGAGGAGATAAAATATTTATAAGTATTTGCACATGTATATATAAAAAAAACAAAATTTAGAAGTTATGAGAGCATAAAAATTCAAAAAAATTAATGAATAGAAAGGTTGTATAAATATGTAAATAATATGAATATATATGAGCATTAAATGAATAAATAACAACATAATAAATAATTAAGAGCGGTACAGTATAATTAAGTATAAACAGGTGTATAAATCAGATTTTGAGGCCTATCTCAGTGAGGAACAGTATTATTAGGTGGTAAGTTTCTGAATTTTCAAGAGCAAGTAAGTGATTTATATTGAAAGGTCTGTTAACTTTAAGTTTATCTGTTAAGATTATGTAACAATTCTTGATTTCGTCAGAGTATTTTCCACATCCGAGAAAAATGTGATCCAAATCAGCTCTAACATGACATGCTTCACACTCGTCAGATGAAAGAATGTTGATCTTATTCAAATGAGCTGGACAACAACAATGTGCAAATTTCATCCTTGTGATTGTGGTTACGAATTTTCTACTGACGTTAAAATTTTGTCAGGAGTAATAGACACTTGTTTTTGTGTCATATATTATCACGATTACATTTTGTTTTCATACAAATATCCTTGTTATATTGAAATCCGCAGAATTTATCTTTCTTCAGTTTCTACCGACAATTTTCATTTATGTTTCGGAATTTTCTTCATATATTATGTGCATTCGAAGAATAAAACTATTTTTCAACGACCTCCCCACTCTCTAGCAAATTTCTTTCATTAAAACATGAATTTCCCGACTTAATCTCACAGATGAGTTGCGCCCGAAACCGTGATGCTCAATCATAAATTTATCACTGAGGGCTTCTCTTCTCAAAGTTAAAGGTGGTTCTAGCATCAGCCATTAGTACTAGAATAGAATAGAAGAGAATAGAAAAATATTGATTTCAACAATTATTGATTTTCACAATGAAATAGAAACAAGTCAAGAAAAATCTCCAAAGACTTACACACAAGCCAAAAAATAAAAAAAATCAATCGCCATCATTGGTGTGCACAAAATTGATAATATTCATTAATAGTGTATGGTTCACATTGCACTAATAAATTATGTATTTGCTTTCTGAAAAGGCTCTCTCTATTTGTTTTTTTAATGCTTACAGGCAATGAATTATAAAATTTCATGCACATATGCATGACCCTGTTTTTTGATAGTGATAAAGATTGCAGCGAATACAAATATGTATGCATTCGTCTAGTGCAATTAAGATTTCTGTTTTGCTCATAGTATTTTTCATGCTTGAAAATGAATAGAAGACACTTGAAAATGTAAAGACCACTGACAGTTAACATATCGTTTGCTCTAAACACCCTCCTACAAGTCTCTCTATATTTCATATGGAACATTGCCCTGAGAGCTAATTTCTGAGTAACGAAAATTCGGTTACTCTGCGAACTGTTACCCCAAAAAATAATTCCATAGGATAACAGAGAGTATTAATTTGCATAATAGACCGTTTTCAACAACTCCACTGAAACATGATTCCTTAGTACCCAAAGTGTATAAACTGTCGATGTTAACCGTTTATTCAATGCTGTAATATGTACATCCCATTTCAAGTCAAAACTTAAACGCACACCCAAAAACTTTATAGTTTCTTTAATAGGTATATTGTAGTACATATAATGTTGAAATATAAAATAGACGATTACTAATGGCGAAACCTTGGAAATTTTCGAACAATTAGTGTGAGTGTGAATAGGAAGAAAAGTGAAAATGGGGTCAAGCCAATCAAGGCAGGAAAAAGAAGAGATTATAATTGCAAAGGCAGGTAATAGTGGCGGCCAAACCAATGAACAAGAAAAAATTTCTACGCGAGAGGTGTGCGAAGTAATAATCTTAATCCTGGTGATAGCAGTAGCCAGCTCGTACATTTTCAGTATGTGCAGAAAGAGACTGGAAAAGAAGATTTGGAAAGAAGTGACCAGAAGCCAGATGTTGGCCCCAATCAGCAGCGCCCAGGTGTAGTGTAGTGGTAAGCAGACTACAAAACGATACTAATGGCCAGTTGCACCGTTCAGCTAAACGATGATTAGAATTTTAAACGATGTTTATTTTGCGGTACCTCTTACACCGTCTGCTAAACGTCGTTTTATGTGGACTAATCGTAAATTACTCTAAACAGCCAAATTTCGTCGTTTACCCACCCGATTAAGGTTAAACAGGGATCCGCGCAAACTCAACGTATTTATATTTATAAATATTTCTAACGAAAACCTAACATTCAAAAAGAAACAATCGAACAGTGATTTGTGTTATTATTTTTTTTAGTTCTTGTATTTAAGTTGGTCCCCATAAAATATGGATTCAGGTGACGAATTATTAATTGATGATGATCTTGAAATTGTTGAAATGATTGAATTCGGGTTTCCACGAAAAGTCTACCAGAGGATATAACACTTCAACCAGATGAATAATTATAATTTCTTCAGACGTTTTCGCCTCATTAAAGATACCGTTCTGTATTCACTGGAATTAATAGAATATTAATTGGAATTCGATAATAACTTGTATGTAGGTTATTATTTAATATGTGTTATATTTGTATTTAATGATTTCCTTGTGTTGCACAAACCTGAGCTAGGTAAATTTTTGTTCCGAAATGTATTGTATTAATTGTATTATTTTAGCTCCCTGAATCATAAAAATATAAAATATATGTATATTTGTATTAATATTGTATATGTATATTTTCTAGGAGCATCTCTAATGTCGATTCTTGTACGTTAAAAAAATTATAACACTACACACTACTTACACTGAGTTGCACGAACGTCCAATAAAATTTGATGCCGCCTTAATTCTCCCTTAAACGGAATATCCATAGACGGTAGCCATGGATACTCCGTTTGATGGAGAATTGAGGCAGCATTAAATTTAATGGACGTTCCTGCAACTCAGGGTAAGTCACTTAATTTCAGAAAAAACGTGGAGTGAATGCAAAGACAACTCTGAGTGAAAGTAAACATACAAAACTTGTAACCATGGCAACCGAATACTGAAACTGACAGAAATTCTTGATACTGTTGAAATTTTGCAATGTTGTCAAATATATCTCCCGATTAACTAAACGCCGCTCATTCGTAAACGGTGCAACCAGAGAGAATTATAAACACTGATTAAAAGTAAACGTTGATTAGTTAAACAATGATTATTCTGTGAACGGTGCAACTGGCCATAATGACTTTAATTGAATCTTTTTTTTTCGGGAATCATAGTTTTACCTAATTTTTTTAACTAGATGTATGGCAGTTGATAATTTAAATGAAATTTTGGAATCCCTGAAATCTATAAAAGTATATCTGAGGAAAATTGGCCCTGAAAGGCGAAAAAAGAAGATTCTCGATATTAAAACTAAAGAAGCCAAAATTATCTATGAACAATTTGAGGATGATTTTAAGGAAATTCAGAAACATTTTGCAGACGTTCCTACCGATATATTGAGCGCAATTCAGCAATTTTCCTCCGAAATACGGGATACATATAGTGCAATATTAAATGTACAGATCAAGAAGAGCCCAAGTTTGATAGAAATGGAGTCTTTCGATTTGAAAACTGCTTCATCTTTGCTACCTATGCTCAATGATAGAGAAGATACGACTAAACAATTGATAGAAGCTACGGAATTCTATGATTCAATGCTTAAAACAGATCAAAAGCAGCATCTTATAAAATTTGTATTGAAAACTAGGTTATCTCCAAGTGCTAAACTTCGTTTAAATAAGGAATATGCTTCAACATCTTCGTTAGTGGATGATATGAAAAAACATCTCCTCACGATTAAATCGGATACTACTCTCCAAACCAAATTAATAAATTCACGTCAAGGAAATAGGTCGATTGAATCTTTCGGTAAATCTCTAGATTTGACAATTTCACAGGCCAAAGGTGATGACAACGCATATTCGGTTTTGAAACCTATTAATGAGCGGAATGCTATAAAGCAATTTGCGGACGGATTGAATAATAGACGATTAAGTACAATTATTTCAGCACGAGATTTTTCGTCTCTTAAAGATGCCATCCGTGCTGCACTAGACGAAGCTTCTGCTTCTACATCGGAAAATATTCAATCGATAAATCATTTTCAAGTACAGAGAGGTAGAAAATGGCAATATAGAGGCAGTGGCAGATCCAGAGGCCCATCACCTAGATTTTATGGTAATAATTTGAGATATAACAACAATCATAAACCAGATAAATTTGTCGGTCATGCGCCATCGAATGATAGTACTCGACATTTTGCAGGACGCTCTCGTGGTCAAACACAGAGAACATTCAATACTCGAGGGAGACAATCGAGTCATCATTCACAAGAAAACAGAGTCTTTTATTTGAATGGCAAAGATAACGAAATCGCACAGAAAAATTCAAACAATCTGAAGTTTTTCATTGACCCCGATAACTGATTCTATATTCGCTTGTTTGGGTTTGAAGAATGTAGAGTTTTCAGTGGAATCAGAAAAACTTAAATTTTTAATAGACAGCAATCAAATTGGATCCTATTAGAGACAAATCCTTGATACGCAAAGATAATCTTACCGTGAACGGTATTTGTGGAAATATAACAGCTATCGGGAATATCTCATTAGAATTGCATACCAACGGTGTTACTTTCGAAAAATTATTTTATGTATTTCGAAATATCCCTTGTAATTACAATGGTATTATACGTCAAAATTTTTTGCAAAAATATGAAGGTATAATAAATTTTGAAGAGAACACGTTAATTCTAAATAAGATGGTGGAGGTTTCTCTAAACTCTAAAAATGATTCGGTGCTGACAATTCCATCTAGATGCGAAATCATTGAGTACTTATCAATAAATACAGAAGAAGAATGTGTTGTAATCCCTCAGGAAATATGTGAAGGCGTTTTCCTAGCAGGAACCGTGGTGAAACCAAAGCATAATATCATACCTGTCAAAATTTTTAATACAAGAGAAACCGAAGTAACTCTCAAGAATTGTGTACCAGAAATTCATAATCTCGACAAATATCAAATATGTTCATTTAGCAGAATTTCTGGAATTTCACCAACTAGAGTCAAAGAATTATTTTCATTGATAAACCTGAACGGTTTGAATAAGGAAGAACAATTGTCTATCGAAGAGCTATGTGCTAAATTCAGTGATATTTTCCATCTTCCAAACGATAAATTAACCACAACTACAGTTTTCAAACAAACTATCACCTTGAAACCGAATGAAGCACCAGTATATAGAAAACCGTACCGTATTCCTCATTCGCAAAAACAGGAGGTAGATAAGCAAATTGAAGATATGATAAAAAATGATGTTATAGAGGAGGCCCAGAGTGAATGGTCCTCTCCAATTTTATTAGTCTCAAAGAAAGCTGATAAAAATGGCAATAAGAAATGGAGGCTTGTAATCGACTTCAGATCATTAAACGAAAAAATTCAAGATGACAAATTCCCCCTTCCTAACATAGTAGACATTTTCGATTCGCTTACCGGAGCCGTATACTTTTCTCACTTAGACTTAAGTCAAGGTTATTACCAGGTAGAGCTAGCAGCTGACAGCAGACCGTACACAGCATTCTCTACTCATAAAAATTAGTATCAAATGAAGAGACTACCTATGGAATTGAAAATATCCTGCAGTGCGTTTTCTCGGCTAATTTCAATTGCAATGACAGGATTAAATTACGAAAAATGTTTTTGTTATCTCGACGACTTGATTGTTTTTGGTAGAAATTTAGAACAACATAATCAGAACTTGCTGAAAGTGTTTTCCAGACTCAGAGAGGTTAATCTGAAATTAAACCCTTCTAAATGCGAATTCCTCAAAAAACAAATTTTATGTTTAGGTCATATTATATCTTCTGAAGGTCTATCACCCGATCCTGATAAAGTTATACCCAGTCCCAAAAAACACTGATGAAGTCAAAAGATTCATTGCCTTTGCAAATTATTACAGAAAATTCATTAGAAATTTTGCAGAAATAGCTAATCCTCTGAATAAGTTATGCAGAAAATATTCTGAATTTCATTGGTCAGAAGAATGTCAAAGTGCTTTCGAAAAATTGAAAATCGCTCTTTCTATTGCGCCAGTGCTGGATTACCCCGATTTCTCAGATGACAACGAATTTATTTTGCAAACTGATGCAAGTGGAACATGCGCTGATGCAGTCCTTTCTAACAAAAATAATAAGCCAGTGGCATTTGCCAGTCGACCCTTCAATAAATCCGAAACCAAGCGGCAGTAGTATGGGCAGTAAAATATTTTCGTCCTTATTTATTTGGTAGACATATTAAAATTCGTACTGATCATAGGCTTCTCGTTTATCTTTTTAACCATTCAGATCCTTCTAGTCGTCTTACAAAATTTCGTTTGTGTCTACAAGAATATCAATATCATATTGAATATGTTAAAGGTTCAATGAACGGACCAGCGGAAGCGTTGTCTCGAATAACTTCAACGGAATTAAATGAAATGAATCGGAACGTACTTGCTGTTTCAACCAGGGCCCAGGCTGAAGCATCAAGAAACCTTCCTAATTTAGGAAAAACTTCAACGAATAATCGGTCTCATCAACCAAATGTCGTTGAAATTTTGAAAAAAGCCAATGACGGTAACGAATTAATCGTTCTGAAAAGAAACGATGATCTAAGTAGTTTTGGAAATACGGAGAACATATTGTCGGAAACAAGATGTGTATGTTATGAACCAAATACGAAGTTAGTTTATATCCACCCAGATACTCCATCGATAATCTCGCGAGACGAATTATTGAGAGATTTGGAAGAATTATGAGTTAATCATAGCGAAAAATGAATATAATGAATTTATATTGGAGTATTTAATGAAGACAATTGCTAAGATAAAATGGACCGGTTCACGAATTTGCATAATTACAGGTGTGAAAAGAATTTTCAATCCTGATACGAAGAAACTTATACTTAACGACTTTCATATTTTACCGACAGCAGGACATTCGGGAGTCCGCAAAATGATCAATAATATACGAAGATATTATTATTGGCCTGGATTATCGAATGATTGTGCCTCTTATGTGAAAAAATGTGCGAATTGTCAAAAACACAAGTTTAGTAAACCCATAAAGGAACCAATGGTAATAACACCAACTGCTCATTCAGCCTTCGAAAAAGTTTACTTAGACATTGTCGGCCCTTTAGAAAAAGATGACAATGGTTTTATTTATGTTCTAACTTTACAATGCGATCTAACGAAATTTGTCGAAGCATATCCTTTAAAATCAAAAGATACAGTAACAGTAGCAAGAGCTTTCGTAGATAGGTTCATCTTAAGATACGGTGTTCCCTCAGAGATTGCTACTGATCAAGGAACAGAATTCATATCCAATACAATGGCAGAGATTTGTAATTTTTTAAGAATATCTCATATAAAAGCAACTGCATACCATCATCAAAGCATTGGATCTTTAGAAAATTCACATAAAACATTAAACTCTTTTTTAAGAATACAAATGAGAAACTATGGCTCTTCGTGGTCTTCATGGATCCCATATTTTTGTTTCATGTATAATACATCGTATCATTGTAGCACACGATACTCACCTTATGAACTGGTATTCGGAAAAAAGTGTAATTTGCCTAATAATCTAGTGAATAGCGACACTGTCGAACCATTATATAACGCGGATTCGTATCCTCTAGAACTCAAATTCAGATTGCAAAAAGCACAACAGGATGCAAGGCAAAATTTAGAATCCGAAAAATTCAAAAGAAAAGTGATATACGATAGACAGATCAATCCGATAACATACGAAAAAGACGATTTAATTTTGTTGAAAAGTGAAAGTGGAAATAAACTGCAAAGTGTTTACGAAGGTCCTTTCAGTGTAATAAAAGATGATTCTCCGAACGTTCGAATCAGCAAAAACGGCAAAGAGTGCGTGGTTCATAAGAATCGAACTAAACTTTTTGTGCGCGAGGTCAAGGACAAGTAACAATTAAGAAATAAAACCTGAATGTGAGATCGGATATCCGATATCATTACAAGTCAAATGTTTGATGTATAGTTAAGCTAGGTTAGTACTATGAAGAGTAAGCAAAGTGGGTTCATTATTCTATTGTAGTAAGGTTAATTAGTTATAAGAATTGGCATTGATAAAATTTTCATTTCCAAGTAATGAAAATTCTTCTTGAAATTCCGGGGAAGGTGTAGTGCATCTAATGTTGAAATATAAAATAGACGATTACTAATATTGCGGATGCAGCACCTTTCCCAATGTTCATAAATATATCGTAACAGGTGACACAGAAACAGAAGTACAAAGTACTTAATTGTGAATTGACATAGTTAGTAGTTAGTAGATGTAGACTAATAAATAGTTAAAAGGAAGGTATTCTTATTGGGAACCCTTACCAATGACCAAGTTACTACAATATTACCATCTTGAAGTACTAAATATGTAGGTGGGGTCACATTGCTCTGACGGGTATAAAAAATAATACCCTCCGTTTTATCAAGATTCAAGAGTAAGTTGTTATTAGAACACCAATCATTTATAAGCTCAAAAGACATTTGCGCACTACTACATAATGAGTCAAGGCTTGCGTTAGAAATTATAACATTGGTGTCATCTGCATATACAGTAGGTGTGTTCTTGGATAGCTTTAACTTAATAATTTCAGGAAGGTCATTGATGTATACCGTGAATAAGAAAAAGCCCAAAATACTTCCCTGGGGAAGTCCCATTTCTATTGTCTTTGCTGATGATGTAAAAGTATCATTATGGACAGTTAACATAACTACCTGTTTTCTATTGGTCAAATAACTTCTAATCAAATTTAGCTGGTTATCTCTAATACCATAGGCGTCAAGCTTTTTTATCAATCTGTCATGTTCAACGCAATCAAAGGCCTTCGAGAGGTCTAGGAAAATTCCTATCGGCAACTCTCCATTTTCCAGGGCTAACAATATTGACTGAATTACTTCGAAAATAGCAGTTTGAATACTTTTCCCAACAGTAAAACCATGTTGGTGATTACTCAAAATCTTGAATTTATTGAAAAAATTCGACAGGCGGTTCACTAATATTTTCTCAAATATCTTTGAGAAAGACATCAGGGAGATCGGACGATAGCTGCCATAATCTGTATAAGATCCTTTTTTATACAGTGGCTTAACAATAGCCAGTTTTAAGTTTTCGGGAAAAATACCCTCAACATAAGCTTTATTCATAATACTTCTGTTGGGGTGGAACGCATGGCACCTAGACAGATTCTATGCGCTTTATACTGGATGCGATCAATCTTAATCAGATTTATCCTACTAGCTGAACCATAAAGAGTGCTGCCATAGTCCAGAATCGATCTTATATATTTTTTCACATTTTTTACTTAGATATTATATGTAACCAAATTTACAGATTCATTAGCACCCCTTATATCTAGAAATAGGCTACATAGATATTCGTTTTTTGTGAAGCAGTTCTGAATATCGATAGCCATCTGTGTAACAGCATCCATTGTACCGAAACCCCTTCTATTGATTCTTTGGTAGTAGTTTATGTATCCCCAACCAGAACTCTAACCTTTGTTTGATAAGACGTTCCAAAGTTTTCATCATACAAGAGATATAGGTCTGCATGAACTACCCTTATTAGGATCTTTACCGGACTTTTGAACAGGGATGATAATCCCCGACATCAATATTACCTGGAGGATGTCCCTGTTGATGCCTGCAGCAGTCATTGTGACCTTGGTGTGGTTGTTACCGAGAACCTCAGCTGGTCTGACCATATTCTGGCTACTGTGAATAAGGCTAAAAGATCTCTGTTCATGATACAGAAGGCATTCAACAGATGTGAGCCCGCAACATGTGCTGCACTGTTCAGAACCTACATCCGCCCCATCATCGGATTTGCTAGCCCTGTTTGGTGCCCGGTACTGAGAGGTGATTTGGCTTTGTTGGAGGGTATCCAGCGTCGTGCGACTCGGATCCCATATGGGGTATTACGCCCAACTTACGAGGAGAGATTGTCTCTCATGAATTTGCCTACGTTTGCAGACAGGAGGCTTCGAGGAGACCTGATTACAACTTACCGGGCCCTCCACAATCGATTTGGAGTCAATCTCAGCGGCCTCTTTGCCAGGAACACCGACAGTCGTCTTCGTGGTCATTCATATAAACTCTCCAAACAGAATTTTAAAACGACGCAGCGGCAACATTTTCTCCCTCACCGGGTTTTTGGTGCGTGGAATGGTCTTCCCCCTGCAGTGGTCAACTCTGTGTCGGTGAATGCGTTTAAAAACAATTACGATAGTTTGTGTCGTCGCGCTCGATAGTGATACTGGTGCCAACTTATGTTTATGTACATTTTCTATTTTTTTCTCCACTCTATAGCACTTTTTTTTTCATTCATATTTATGTTTTTCCTTATATGAAATGTATATTTTGATTATTTTTGAGTTTTATAGGCTTGCCTCAACTCTATACCCTTTGTAAATAAATAAATAAAATAAATAACCTTTTTCAAATTCTACTATGTGGTTGCCATAAATATAAATTTTATTGAATATTTCCAACATCAATTCCTTGGCGTTAAGTGGAAGATTACCTAACATACAATACTGGATATCATCAAACCCAGGAGCTGTATTTACTACAGTTTTCAGAACAGTCTTGAACTCTGAGATGGAGAAGTATGCATTAAAAAAGTGTTTTTCATGGAGCACTCTTTGATATTCTGGCTTGAGTTGCTTCATTGTCGAAAAATTCCTCGATCCATTTATTATTTTCTGGTTTAATATAATCTGATTTTCTGGTCATTTTCCGGGCTTGTGACCATAGAGATTTGTAAGATGTATAGTTATTGAGGTTCGAACACCATGACCTCCAAAATTCTCTTGCTTTATTTCCAAGGAGCCTCTTTGTTTCAGCTTCAACTCTTTTGCATTCTGAATAATTGGTCAGATCGGAATTTTGTCGATATTTAGACAAGGCTTGTTTCCTCTTTTGTAAGACCTGTTCACATTCAAGTTCGCTGCTTCATCCATAGATTTAACTAAGAGGTCATATTTATCTTGTACATTTGAAAGTTTCACGTGGGTGGAAATTTTTTCATGTATGTATTGAGTGTAAAGAAACCAATTAGCTTTTTTCATTCCATTTATTTTTTGGTTGCAAAGTTTCCCGGTTATTTTTCACATATTCGAATATTATTTCTATTGGGTAGTGATCCGAGCCCAAGGAGTCCACATTCACATCCCAGGAAAGTTGAGTTGAAAAATTTGGAGAGCAGAGTGTGAAATCAACAGCTGATTTATTTTCTCCAGGACGTCCACGTCTATGGGAGTGCCATCATTCAAGACCACCATGTTGAGGTCCTCCATCACTTTGAGGATCTGATCACCAACACTGCAGTTCCTTGCAGAACCCCAAACATTGCTATGTGCATTGAAGTCTCCACAGATCAAAAATGGAGGATTTATCTGAGAGAAGAGATTATACCAATTTCTTCCGGTTGTAGTAACACTCGATGGTTTGTATACTACCAACAGGGTAATTTCCTTATTGTTAACTGAGATTTTAGTGCCACATGCCATAATAATAAGCCTTTATTTTTTTTCCAACAGGTAAAAAAACCCAATTACAAAAAAATATATCTCAAAAACAACCATATAAATTGAGAGAAATAAATACCAAACACAAAATAAAGATAAACTTAATTTAAGAAGGGTCGGACATACCAGATTCCTCCAAATAGGCAGCCACTACAGAGCGGGGATAATCATTATGTATGTCACATCTGTTGGCCACCGAATTAAATAATCTGCACATTAGATTAACCGGTGACCTAAAACTGGCGTTCGTTTTACCCGCCCTGCAGTAGAACACGGTATTACTCCTTAAGCCGCCTCGAGGCACCAAAAATAAAATATGTTCGAGTAATTCAGGAAAATCGATTAAGTCATGCACAATTTTATAATGTAGCATTAATGCTTTTATATTGACCCTATGTTCTATGGGCTCAGCACCAAATCTTCTGAGTAACGTAATGTTGTCACAGCCCAATGGAGGATAAACCCCATCTTCCCTCCAAACTAAATACTTATAGAACTTTCTTTGTACAGATTCAATTCTTTTTTTATGGCAACAAAAATTCAAAAAATGACTCATTGTTTGTTATCTATTCAAAAATATATCCTGAATGTTTTTCAATATGATTTTAAGTCCCTTAACGCACCTAAATGTGGCAAAATGTAAGTGAAAAGTTAAACTATTTGAACATTTGCTTTAAAATGATACGCAATAACGTTTCATGTCCCTTAGTGTCAATGATATGAATAATACCTGCCATCTTTTATATCGAAATAACATGTTGAGAGGCATAACTTGTTATTGCACAGTGATTTCCTAACCTTCAATATGAATTTACCGGCGTGTTAACAACGTGCGAGTGTAAAAGTGTTCTTACATGGCATATGAAATCAATAATAATTGATAATTTCTATAGTGGCTTAGTGCATATTTTGATGAGAAGGGCTTATTTTTTGTTTCAAGTAAGTATTTGAATGAATAAATTCATTCTGCAAGATAACCTAAAACAACAATAACTGCATAACCTACCTACCAATATTGCCTTCATTAAAAAGCCTAAAAGTTTTTTTCTATTTTCATTAAATATCTTTGAGGTGACAATAACAACAAACTACTAATACTTACAATTGAAAATGTATTTTTTGGAATAATGTAACGACCTTTGTGATAATTTGGTTTAGTAATGAGAGGGTTCTTTTAGGTCTCGATTACAGAGATTCAATTTGACAGAATGCCGACGTTTCGATTTATTTTAAATCTTCATCATGGCTATTGCCAGTTTGTCTCTATTGTCTTCTCATAAAATAAAACTGAGGATGAAACAACAACATACATCATGCGGATTGAAATTTGTGTACTTGAATATGTAGAATTCTACATATTACTACATATCAATCTGTGTTGCTTGAAATCCTATTGCAATATTGGGTTCAAACTTCATATGAGGATTTCAAGCTTCATAACATCTTGTTGCAAATTATTTGAAGAGGCTATTGATACAAAATTAAAGATTTGAAGAATCTGAGTTACTTGATGCTTTGTTGTAAAATCTCGTTTTTGATTAATTTATCATTTTATATTATGTAAGAGAAAGATATTATTTTCCGGATTTCTTTTTTTTTTCACATAGTTAGTTACTTCACATTTTTTATTTTTAGTAAATTAATTTGATATAAGTACCTACTTCGAAGCTATCTTTTTTCTAAGGTCCAATCTTTTATTTTGTTCCTAGTATGAATCCAAATTCAAGGGGGCATCGTATAGTAGCAGCAAGTCTTGTAAAAGATTTGGAATCTGATAGTCAGTATCCTAATGCAGCACCAATTATTATTTTTGAGGGCATGACTAGAGAAATTTGGAATAATCCAAATACTGATTTTCAAACTGAGATAACACGAAATAACGACTTAATGATTATTGAACCAATGGATGAGCTTTTAACAACATTAAATAATAATTTTGACAACGCTCAATATTTAGTGACAAATGAGCAAATAGACAAATCATTCACAAATAGTATTCATGAAGTTGCAAGCGTTGGAAAACATGTTTCTGTTAACAATGAGTTTTTGCCGTGCGTTCCAGATAGCTTGATAAACCAAGTTAATGAAGTTGAACATGAAAAAAATGTCGAAGAAGAATTCTCAGAAACATTTGATACTGTATCCGAAAAAGAACACCAACTTGATCAAGATCAGGGGACAAGCAATTTGAACACTGATGAACCAAATTATAGAAATACCATAAAACAGAGGAGGAAGAGCAACGTCTGTTGGAAGATCCCGATTATATTCCTAACGAAGAAAGAGAACCTGATAAAGGAAACGGAGCAAGCCAAGGGAGAGCAAAAAAAGGAAGGAAGAGAAAATACCCAGAGCAGAGTAGACAAATAAGAAAGAAGAAAGCCAACACTAATCAAAGGTACATTAGCGCAAAAGGAAAAGAAGTATCTCCCAGGGAATTTACTCTGTTTGATTGCAAATGCCCAAAAAAGTGTATTATCAACCTATCAGAAAATCACAGAAAGGCTGTTTTTGAAAATTTTTGGAGCAGTGGCTCATTCGGTGTGCATTAATTCAAAGTCATGTGAAAGAAACAGTTAAATCAAGAAGCTATTCTAGCGAATCGAAACGGCAATTTACAAGAAAGTACTTCATATCAGAAATAGAAGTATGCAAACAGACGTATATAAAAACTTTAAACATAAGTCAAACAAGGATAGACCTTGCTTTGGAAAAAAGAAGAGAAAATAAACAGATTCATGATGGCAGAGGAGTGTATTCAAGAGGCAAAAATGCTGTAAGTGACTCTAAATTGAATGATATCAGAGAATTTATTACTTTTTTCCAAAGTACACCTCCCATAATTGTAGAAGTGGAACTACATCAAATTTTTTAGCGCCGAATTTAAACTTGCAAATTTTATATGATCTCTACAAAGAAAAATACTCAGACGGCGTTACCCTATCTCGTTTCAATTCACGCTTTAAAAAGCTACAAAAAGATACGTGTGTAAGATGTGACGCTTATCAGGCGCAAAAAAAAGGTGCAAAAGACGATGACTTAAACAGAATAGATCAAGAACATAAAGTTCATCTAGATCATGCTTACAGGTTACGAAAGCAAATGAAACGAGATCTCAATCTTGCAAAGTCTGATCCTAATACTGAAACTTTAACTTTTGACCTTCAAAAGACCCAGGCTTTACCGCGATTGCCAACAGGCATTGTTTACTACAAAAGATAACTCAATTTACACAATTTAGGCATACACTGTGGTAGTACAGGTACAGGATACTTTAATATTTGGCTAGAGCATGAAGCAGGGCGAGGTACTCAGGAAGTTGGTTCTTGCTTGAGGAAATATATTTTTGAGAACTTAAAAGCCAGTGCAACTCATTTGATATTATGGGCAGATTCTTGTGGAGGGCAGAATCGGAGCATAAAAATGGTACTTATGCTTTTACACATTCTATATAATCACCACAAACTTGAAAAAATCACAATTCGATTTCTGCAACCTGGACACACATACCTTCCCATTGATTCCGAATTTGGAGATGTAGAATGTGCATTAAAAACACATGCAAGACTCTACACTGATGAAGATTTCATGCATGTCATGAGGACATGCCGCCGTCGGAACAAGTTTATTGTGAATAGATTATCGAAAAAAAAATTCAAATCAATTGCTCCGGTTCAAAGTTTAGTGACTAATCGAAAAACTGATATTGAAAAACATACAATTTCATGGCTGCAGACTTTTGAAATAGAATTATTGAAAAAAAACTGTCCCACCAAACTCTTTATGAAATCAAACCTTGATGACGATCCAAAAGAAGTAGATATTGGTAAGGGGCTGAAAGGACGTAAAAATAAGCTAAATTTTGCATTCTAGCTGCCTTTACTGTGGCCAAATGGCCGTGAACTATCAGCTCTTAAGCTTCAGGATCTTAAAGATATGTTGAAACAAGTTCCAAATGATTTTAAGCTTTTTTATCAATTTCTCAGACAAGTTCAGATTGGTGATTTTAGTGACGATGTCGATGGATTTGGATCCCCAACAGGAATTGATTTTGAGCCGGCAGAAGAGAACCTATAACTGATAACTATCAGGAAAATATAAAAAAAAATTTTTTCATGAAAAAATGACGAATAAGTTTTTATGTGATAGGAAGATAGTTTTTGTTTCGATCAAATAAGGACGAATCTTCTTTTTACATGTGATATTAGGAAGATATTTTATGTTTTGTTTCAGTTTTTTCAACATCAGTTGTTCATAGAGTTTTGTAATAAAAGTTTACAAAAAACGCCTGTTTTTTAGTATTATTCTTGGAGCTTTTCAATTCGAAAAGAACCTAGTTCGTTAATATGCAATACAATCATAAGAAACATAACATTGCACTCATTTGTTTTTCAAAATTTGTCAATAAAATGTTAAGTGCATTAACATACATACGTTAGAAACAATTACAATGAGCAAATTTACAATAATATAATTTTGATATGAAAGAGTATAAAGCGATGTTTTCAATATCTATGGATAAAAACTAAAAAGAAAAATTCACTCTATATTTAAAAAAATTAAATTTGTATCAACAAAATACAAAAAATACAAAAATATGCTATAAAAACATAAACCTGCTTGAGATAGATTTTACTCAAAATGGTGGTAAGGTAGGTTAATACTGTATTGCATAACAACGTCCAATTATAAATTGGCCTCCAAATGATGCTACAATATTCAAAATTACTTCTAATAAAACTATTGAATAATACAATAAACGTATGAAAATTTCGAAATCGCCTACCATTACGAATAATGAATCCATAGGTTTTACTGACCGAAGAAATGAGCTGATTCAAGTGTGGTACAAAGGAACATTGACAGTCACACAACACTCCTAAATCCCTATATTCTGTTACACGTGATAAAACATGACTATCGATATGATAATTATAATTAATCATATTCTTTTTCTTTGTATAGAACATTGAATAGCACTTAGATACGTTTAATGCTAGCCTATTAATTTCACACCATCTCAAGAGAGCGTCCAGTGCCTCTTGCAATCGAAGACAATCAGCAATAAAGAATACCCTACAGAAAAGCTTTAAGTCCTCAGCGAACATCAAAATAAAAATATATGTACCATCAAGAATATCGTTTATGAAAAGAAGAATGAGCGCTGCGGAATGTCAGAAGTAGCACAGAACTCAAATGAGCGAGACTGCTATATCTCCACAAAACATAATCTATCCCTTAAATAAGACCCAATCAGTGAGGTCAACCTATCTCCAAATCCGAATATAAACTTTAATTTCATCAACAAAATTCCATGATCGACTTTAACAAAAGCCTTTTGAAAATCCGTGTAGATTACATCCACCTGTTCAGATTCATCCAATACATCAAATACGTGTTCAAAAAAATATACTAGATTAGTACAGGTGGATCTTCTAGGCATGAAACCATGTTGATAAGGCTTAATACGGTGCTTTATGAATGGAAAAACTGAATTATACAGGGTGACACAGACTCATGGTACACCCCTATTTTCTCCCTTGTTTCTGTAGCTATATTTCTGAAATTTGGACAAGGGCACTTTTTGACATATTCAGAAAAAAGTCCAATTTCCGGTATTTCCGGAAATGACATCAACTTTGGATTGAACCGAGAAGATACTTAAATTTGTCTAAACTCCATTATCGTGTTCGTATTGGTTATACAGAAAAATAGTTGATATGGATGGATAGCCCACCGATGGTACTTTCGAATCACGTCAGAGCACCATTATGCTACCATTTGACAAAACGGAGTTTCGAGTGAAAAAAGGTTTTGGTTAACTTTTTTGGCACGTATTTCGAACCATGATACTTTTTAAATCGAAATTACTATAGTGTAGCATTATTTTGATTATTTGAAATAATTTTAGGGAGTTCATGGCTCTCTAGATCGAAAAATAAAATGGGCGTTCTGACGAATGAAATATCAACTATGAGATATCACTAAAAGCGTAATTCCCACATTTTTTCTTATTTTCTTGTAAGAAAATAACTTTGGATAGTCTATGGGAGATGATTTCTCTTCATTAGGGACCTGTAGCTGTCTCCAACCATCAGAAGTGCCGTAAAATCATCGCTTGGATGGCCGAATCTGGTTTCAAACCCTCCCGGTCAGAGAGCAAAGACATTCGCGTTTTAGATCTGAATATTGAAGGCATATCGAAGGACAAAGCGGATTATTTATCGAAATTAGCTGGCGACCTTGGCGTTGAAGTGATTCTGCTTCAAGAGACACATGTTGCCACAGAGGAAGGTCTTCGTGAATGAGAAAATTTGAAAGGTTATGTATCTTTAGGCAATGCGGTTTTTCTTGCTCCATGTCTACAAAAACCACGCTGGAACTTCAATAAAGCTAACTGGGTTCAATTCACAAAAAAAATTTATAGTGATATAAGATGGATTCGACCCTCTCACGAAAATTATAGTAGATTCGTAGGTATAGTTAAGGCCGCTGCGAAAAAGTTTATTCCGAGATGTTTCCGCAAAGATTATGTACCTGGTTGGTCAGAAGAAACCGAAAATTTATACAACGATTATCAAAATTCCCCATCCCCGGAAAAATGTGAAAAACTGATGAATTCAGTTAATGCCAGTCGTAAAGAAAAATGGAACAGTGTAGTTTCGAGCATGAATTTCACGCATTCTAGTAGAAGAGCATGGAATATTTTGAGAGAACTAGTTGAGGCTACACCTCAAGTGATAACATCCGCTAAAATTGATCCACGTCGTCTCGTGGATGTTTCTAATTCAGTTGAAACCTCAAAATTAAAAGTCAAGGGTATAAAGAAAAAATTACACAGACCTAGGAAATCAGCTCAAGCTGTAGAAAGTATATCAGAACCGTTCAATCTTGATGAACTGAAAGCAGCTATTAAACGCACGAAATCACGTAAAGCTGCGGGTTCCGACGGAATTTATCCTGAGTTTATTAAACATTTAGGAAAAAGTGCATTGCAGTGGTTGTTATCCTTTTATAATAACATTTTGTGTATTGGCAATTTTCCGGTTGAGTTTCGCAAACCGAAAGTAATAGGCATTTTGAAACGAGTAGTTATAGGCCAATTAGTTTATTGAGTGTTCCTATGAAAATTTTAGAAAGGTTGATTTTCTTCAGGATTGAACCTACTATAGAGGATGTTCTTCAAAATTGTCAGGGCCGAATCAGGAAAATGAAATTGCAATGATCAGGTTCTCAGTTTGACCACATTTATCGAATCAGGTTTCGATAACAAATTAAAAACAGGTTCATCTTTCATAGATTTATCGTCTGCCTACGACACGATATGGAAAGATGATTTGATCTTTAAACTTTATACACATCTTCAATGTGGAAAGATGATTCGTCTATTAGAGAATATGTTGTCGGATGAAAGATTTCGTGTTTTTGTTGATGATAATAGTAGTAAATTCAAAACTTTGAACAATGGTCTTCCACAAGGATTTGTTTTAGCACCCCTTCTATTCAATTTATATTTATGCGATATTCCTTGTACTTCATCTGAAAAATTCATTTACGCCGACGATATTGCACTCGCTTTTCGTCATTCTGATTTTCAAAGTATTGAGGAAAATTTAACTTCTGATCTGAAAATTTTGAAAAATTATCTTTTCGAATGGCGTTTGTGTCCAAATCCGAATAAAACCGAGGTTTCGTTATTTCATTTGAATAACCATAAAAAATTTAGAAAATAAAATGTCCTTTTCGGGAACTTTCCTTTGAAACATAATTTGACTCCCAAATACTTAGGTGTTAAATTAGATTCCTCTCTGAATTACAAAGCACATTTGGATGACTTACGAATGAAACTGAAAACGAGAAATAACATTCTACAGAAACTTGCTGGTACGTCATGGGGTGCTGACCCGACTACTCTTCGCACAGCAGCCCTTGCCCTGGTTTTTTCCACCGCTGAATATTGTTGCCCTGTTTGTCTCAATAGTGTTCATGTTTAGAAAATCGATGCACAGCTCAATTTTTCAATGATAATTACTGGAACCATCCGATCTACACCTATCCAATGGCTACCAGTGCTATCAAATATAGTTCCACCCCATATTCGAAGACAGTCTGCAACTTGGAATTCTTGGAATAAATTCAATTCATTTCCGGATTCTTTTCCGATACTTTTCTACGTTCCAGAAAATAGAATTCCAAGACTTGATAATTACATTGAATCTGTTCAGGGGAATGTTAAGACTTGCCCAAAAAATTTCTGGAAATATGTGAGAAATTGTAATAGGGAAGCTAACCTGCCCGATAAAATGTATTATGACGATGGGTCTGCTGATAGTGGCGAGGAAATAAGCAATTTATTTGCCAAATTTTTCCGCAGTGTTTTCAGACCCTATCGACAGCTTCATGGTTGCAACGGTGGGGGTGTCGACGCTGCCACGGATGCTTTGGGTTCGGTTTATATTAGTTCTGAGATGGTTCTGGATAAAATAAAATCTCTCGATGCCGGTGTGGGGGCAGGCACTGATGAATATCCATCATATTTCGTTAAGAACTGTTGCCTGAGTCTGAGCTATCCCCTTTCAATTCTGTACAACAAATCCATTCAATCCAGTACCTTTCCGGATTTGTGGAAAACTTCCCTTCTGGTACCAATATACAAGGGTGCTGGACGTAGAGACTCTGTTGGGTATTCAACCAGTTACCCACGAATTTTTGTACTTAATATACCAATAAAACCATTAACCAATAATTGTGATTTGTTTATTTTCACCAAAGTCAATATAACCAATTGAGAACAACCAATATTTCTCTACATTGACTCAAATCACATTCGTCTTAACGTTACTTACAGACTACTTGTACTATTCTAACACTTTTTCCCCCGCGCTTGGGCACGCTAAGGCCCTTGAAGAGCGTCCTTTTCTGTCTTCGTCTTATGTGCGCGGGGTACGCCGTTTTATACAGTTCCTACGCTTTTGCACATAACGAACTTTACGAACTTCTTATTGCCTCAATGCGACCGAACAGACTCTGTCAGGAATTATCGCGGAGTATGTAAGTTGTCGATTTTTGCTAAAATTTTAGAGAAAATCGTCCTTGATGTGTTGATGCATCACTTGAAGTCGATAATTATACCAGAACAACATGGATTTTTTCCGAAACGATCCGTGGAAACTAATTTGGTGGTTTACACAGAATATATCACAAAAGCTTTAGATAATCGATCTCAGGTTGACTGTGTCTACACAGATTTTAGTAAGGCATTCGACAGGGTCGACTACAATCTTCTGATTCAAAAACTTTCCAATGTAGGCATTCAAGGTAATCTGTTGAGATGGTTTGCATCATATTTGTATAATAGAACACAACTCGTTTCTGTAAATGGTTACAAATCCTCCACATTTGTCATAACATCAGGAGTGCCACAAGGATCACATCTCGGACCTCTGCTTTTTCTCATATTTTTGAACGATTTAAAGCATGTTTTCAAATATTGCCGCATACTGTTATATGCAGATGATGTGAAAATTTTTAAGCAAATATTGAATATTAGAGACTGTGTGAGGATGCAGATGGATCTGATGGCGTTCTCAGACTACTGTTGTGGCAACAAATTAGAGTTGAACTTGGAGAAGTGTATCTTTATATCGTTCACGCGAAATACCTCGAGCATTGGTTTCCAGTATTGCTTGAATAATGTGAGCATTCGTAGGGTAGACAGTGTCAGGGACTTAGGCGTGATTTTTGACAAGAAGCTATCCTTTAACCTTCATTTGGACCACCTCATAGCGTCGTGCAATAGATCTCTAGGTTTCTTGTGTAGAATGTGTAAGAACTTCGATGATGAGGATGCCATAAAGTCACTATATTACGCTTTCATCCATAGTAAGCTGAACTTTGCCAGTAGTGTTTGGAACCCAATGTATAACGTCCATACATTAAGACTCGAGAGACTCCAAAATAAGTTCGTCAGGTTTCTTCATTTCAAGGTGTCAAACGTGTACGTAACTCTTGGCATAGGTAGGGTACGTTCACAGCATAGGATCGAACTTCTCGAACATCGAAGAATAAAAAACGATATCATTTTTGCCTACAAAATCCTGAGAGGTTACGTCGATTCCCCAGAGCTGGTTGGAATGATCCCATTTCATGTCCCTTCGAGGCCAACTCGTAGTCGAGCCTTATTATCAGAGAGTACTTCCAACACCAATCTCGGTAGGAATTCACCTGTTCGCAGAATGTGTGAATCTTTTAATAAATACTTGGGGGGGTCGACATCTTCATCGGCAACCTAGCTACGTTTAAAAAATCTATTGGGAATATTTTTCAACTGTGTTAAATATATAAAAGGGGTAGAGGGTCATTGTTTTTGATTTTGTTATTGTAGTTGATCTATTCATTGTTCACCATGTTTTTCAATTTCAAATAATGTAAATGTATATGTGGATCTTTTGTGGGAATTATTCCTGTTTGTATCCCTATTTCCGAATAAATGAATAAATAAATAAAAAAAAGACTAAAATCCCGTAAACCTATTTGGTCGAATAACTTTCTGCATTCGAACTTCAGCTACAAGGAAATCTGGAAATTCGAATGGGATGCATGTTTTTTATCTAATAAAGATCTATTATCTGATCCATCGAATGAAGTTCCTGGTTTTAACCTTACCAGGAGAATATGGTCCCTTCTTAATCGAATAAGAACAGGTCATGGTCGTACCAATAGCATGCTTTTCAAGTGGAATTCAGTTGATAGTCCTAATTGTGAATGTGGTGAATCAGAGGAAACAGTTGAACACCTAATTAATAATTGTTCGATTTATAAATTCCAAGATGGCATTAGAGCCATACACAATTATCAAACTCATTTTTGCAATGGGTTGAAAATTTTAGATCAATTTGATGAAGTATAAATTGAATTCTCTTGCTGTTCTGTCTTTTGTTATTTTCAGGTTGGAGTTTGTGTTTGGAAATCCTTCCTCCGAAGAGCCGGTCCGATAATCGTGATGTCCTTCTTTATAGAATATTCAGATACAACAATTTTATTTTATTTTCTTTACGGGGAGACAGGTTTTTTCAGCTGGGGTTTTTTCCCCTGGCTCTATAGTATCGTATGATACTTCTTCTTTCAGACATGCGTTCTCTATACTGCCGAGTCCTCTCCCTCCTTCTATACGGGGCAAATACAATCTTTCAATTGCAGAGTTCGGATGTAGCATGCCATTATGTATTAAGTTTGTTCTAATCGCTCTATCCGCTTTCCCAAGATCCGTCATCGACCACGTGAGAACTCCCGCAGTATACGTGAAAGAAGGTATCGCCCAGATGTTGATCGCCAACATTTTGTTTTTCGCTGACAACCGCGTTTTGAGTATTTCCCGGGCCCTTCTGATAAGTTCAGTTTCAGCTACTTTCTTGTTTTCTTGATGTTTTATCTCGTATGTCTGCTGGATCCCGAGATATTTGTATCTAGTTTCTATGCCTAGACTCGATATTGTTTGCCCGTCAGAAAGTATGATGTCGTCTGCTTCCATCATTTTCCCCCTCTTCACTTCCACCGCTGCACATTTATCAGTGCCAAATGACATTCTGATATCTTCACTATATTTCCTCACCAATTCGAGTTCTCCTTCCAGTTGTTTCCGGCCTCTAGAGTACAGCTTCAGATCGTCCATATAAAAAAGATGGGTTAGTTTAGTCTGTTCGTCTAGTGAGTATCCATATAATGACCTATTGAGCATGTTGCTCAGTGGATTCAGTGCGAGACAGAACAGCAGTGGTCTCAAACTGTCACCTTGAAAAATTCCCTTTTTGATAGATATTTCTGCTGTTTTGTAAGAGCTTGTTCTGGTGTTGATTGTCAGTGTCGTGCGCCATATATATATATATATATAATATATATATAATTACATAATACACCCCCTGTATTCTGAAATACCCGATACATTGTAACTTCATTTGTTATTGAATATGTCCATATTAACTTTAGCTGACTAAGCACACGTGCCGCTTATCTTATGCTGAATACATCGTAAATACCGAAGGTATAAATAGGCACAAGAATAATTTGTCAGTCAAGAATAGTAGTAATTATTGTGAGACTAGTGTCTATTGACCCTTATCAAAGTTCTTAATAAAGCTGTTTTTAAAAACGGTGTTTTTCCCTCAAACAACATAATTGGCGACGAGGTCTGGGATTGTGCCAGTCTTCTTGAAGTATCCAATCCAGAACTCCAGAAGTCTGCAGTTTCAACTGCCAAGGTACAACCGAACGAGAGAAAAACGGAGTCCGATCGACAGGGTAGCGCCATCGACGACCCCTAATATAAAAACGAGAGGGTGAGCAATATCACTGTCCTTACTCTATTTCTTCCCAGTTTTATATTGACCTGGTCCAAAGTCATTTCACTCTTTTCCCAAGTTTTGTGCGTAAAACTTGTACAGTTTTTTGAAAGTTTTTCTGATATAAAAACTAAGTATTTTACTGAAATATTATTGTATAATTGATAATTAATTTAAATATTTCAAAATAGGTGAAATAGATTCAGATATATCAATCGCATTGAACGATTTGATAAATTCAATATCTGAGTTGAAAATAGAAGACACAAATATGGCAGACTTAACTTTCCCTAAAGAATTTGGAAATCTCCTACCGAAATTCGATGGAGACAGAACAAAATTGAATTCATTTTTAGCTGCATGTGACGATTATATCTCACAATTTCAGAATGCTGAAGCAATCGTAAAAACGTATTGTCTCAATCTAATAAAAAGTAAATTTGTTGGGAATGCAGAAGCAGAATTTCATACTTCCAATGTTCCAAATACATGGATCAGTATAAGAAATTTCCTAATAAATAAATTTGGTGACCAAGCAAATCTCGATGTATTGAAAAATCAATTGCAATTCTTAAAAAAGAATCCCAAAGATGATATTTTGAACTTTATTGAAGAAATAGAAGCTTTAAAAATCAGAATAAATTACAGAATAGACGCAGATGTCATGAATGCGCAAATGAAAATTTTACATAAAGATTTAACTAACGATTTAGCGAAAACGTATTAATAAGTAACAGTCCCTTTGAATTACAGACAACCCTGATTACTACACCTGACTTAACTTTCGATCAAGCCATACAAATTGTTGAGAACTATGTCTCACAAAAATCGCAAATAGAAATGATGCGGTCGTGGAGAAATCCGCCCACGAATAATTATAATATTAATAAATCGAAAACTAATCCCCCATTTAAAAATTCAAATAATGTTTCCCAGTATCAAAACAATCATTTCAGAACACCTCACTATTCCTACGATCCAAGACCAAATTTTAATCATCAATTCCCTTCGCAACCAATCCAATTCAAACAAAGAAATGTGAATACTCATTTTCCTACAGCAAGACAAGTTTTTAGTCAAACAAATAAATCAAATATGACGAATGTTTTCAAACCAAATCCCAATCAGAGAATTAATACTCCTCCAGAAAAAATGTCTATCCAAACAAGAAATTATCCTAAAAAACGAAACGAGTATTCAACTCAATATAATCCAAATCCCCAGAGAAATTTTTATAATTATCGAAGTACGAATTATCAAAATAATCCAAACAATGAATTCATTGTTGAGGAACTAACGAATGTTAATTCAAATGAACCAAGTCAAAATTTTCCAAAAGCAGGCCCAAGCAACGCATTGACCTGAATCATGCCTTAGATAATAAAAATCAGTTACCTTATATCCAATTTCAAAACCCTTATTGTAAATTATTAATAGACATTGGTTGTTCAGTTTGCTTAATCGATCCTAAATTTGCTTATAATAATTTCTATGATAATATTTTTCAAGAAGAAACAACATTAACTGCATGCATGAAGCAAGATACTTCAAATGAAAAAGTATTACTTCCTTTATTTTCAGAATTTCGTATGAATGATAGTCACCCTTTTGTACTTTATAAATTTCATAATAATTACGATGGCATTATAGGAGCCGATTTTCTTAATAAATACGGTTTGACATTCGATTTTAAAAACCAAGTATTGATGAATAAATATTGTAGAATTCCATTCAAATATGGAAAAACTTCGATTGAAAATAATTGTTTAATTCAGAAAGTATCACAACTTGAACGGGAAAAACATGAGCTTTTCAAAAACTTTGCAAATAATTTGCAGGAAATTGATAAAATCGATAAAGCAAATGAAGATTTGAAAACTGAAAATGAACAATTGAAATCTAAACTTTTTATGATCGAGATATCTAATAAAGAACTTGAAAAAATGATTGAATTGAACTCTAAAGCAAGTTATGAAATGGAAAAAGAAATTTCAAATTTGAAAAAATCAATAAACGTAATGAATAAGGAAAAACAAAGTCTACAAAAATCTTACGCTAGATTGAATAAAGTAGATAGGAAATATAAGCAGCTTAAATCAGAATTCGATGAGTTGAATATCAACATAAATAAAATTAGAGCGGAAAATGACGCTTTACTGGAAAATAATGAACAAATAAGTTCAAAATATGAACGTGTTATTGAAGAAAATGGTAATCTTATATCCAAACTAGGAGAATTTAAGAAAGAAATTGAATATAATAAAGGTTCAATGAATAATGCCAATACTTTGTGTAGAATTAGATTAGAATCAACGAATGATGTTTTACGTAATGAAACCAATGATAATAATATTGAGTTTAATGGTATTAAGACTGAAAAAGTTTCATCAGTCAATGAAGAAAATAATTTTAATGATAATTTTTATGGTTTCAATGAATGTTTAATGAATAATCGTGATGAAGACGAATCTGAAGAATTTAATCAAAGTACTAATTTTCTAGTTGATCCAAGTGACGAAATGAATTATAGATATTTTACTAAGGACGAACCTGGATTCATAATAATTCATATCATATCCCAAGGTAACGCTTATTCTGATAAGCTAGATGCAAGTTTGATCGCAGAAAAAGTGCGATTCATCAAATTCCTTTCACACTGTAAAAATGACCTGCCTCATTTGTACGGGAGGTTACTCAGGAATTATACGCTACAAGATTTTCATAAATTCTATCACCGACCGAAATATAAAGCGATTTTCTACATTTTATACTGTAGGGATCAACTTCTGGTTATAGAAGTATTTTTCAACTTTATTTAACATACATTAAATTTAGCTTCACTATCATGAATGATACAAAATGAAAGCACTTTAATATTATGTAATTATGTACTGACGAGCCATTTCAGCTTTTAACTATATTTATTTTATTTTTTCCAGTTTCGGGATGAGTTTAATGAAATTTAATTCGATATGAATTTCCTCACAATTTTACAAGTATCAAGAAAAAATTTAATTACGATTTTAACCCTTACGACTTTTTAGTTTATCACACAGCTCTTATTTATTTGCTAAGATGATGACATCTTATTGCTATTTCATCCCTAAATACTTGAATTTCTAAAACTTTTTTGATGTGAAAAAGTATAGGCACCGCGCCGAGCGCCGAGGATTACTACTAATATCAAATTACATTTTCAAATCATTTTGCCAAATTTGACATTGAAGGAATTACGTTAATTAATACGAAATTTATTGAAAAAAATATGAACGCACCCCTTATAGAAGCTGAATACTAATTTCATTGAGAATCATCTTATATCTATTATTATAAATGTTACGAATTAGACAAATGTCAATTTTTCAAAATAGAATTTCCCAGGCCCTATTGAGCTATAATAACTCAAATCACTCGAGTCTAGATATGACTCCAATGCAAATAATCAAAGCAGATTTAAACTATTCTCTTCCAATTGAAATAAGTCATAATGAAAAAGTGGAAAATTATATTCAAAATTATCGGGAAAACTTGAATGAAATATCAAAACACTTAGAGTCAAAGAATTTGAAAAATTTAAACCGTTTAGAAAAAATTAATGAAAAACGTAAAGCCGAGAAAGATCATCCCTTAAATAAAAATCCTACTTATATCAAAACCCCCATTACAAGAAAACTTGATCCTGTTTATAAAAAGATAGAGGCTCGCGAAATAGATACGCATAGAATTCAAGATTCCAAAAATAAACACGTCTATCATAAGAGAATTTTAAAACAAAGAAAGAAATAATATCATTTTGTTTCAGATCGAAAATGGATCTTTTTAAGAAATCATTAGTTTTGTGCATCATAATGAATTGCAACTATTCTATGGAAATTATACCAGTAGAAAATAATGTATAACCAATATATCTTGGAAAGGCATATGTTAATGATAGAAATTTACAATTTATTTATCACATCGATTTGAACATAATAGCAGATCTAGTGATGAAATATCAAAAAGAAATAAGTAAATTTTCAAATTTTCAATTGGGATTCGCCCAAACGGCCAACTATAAATATTTGAAACATTCAAATGATATAAATTTTAATACTTTGAAGGAATTATTGAATGAAAAAATTAGGATCAAAAGAGGATTGATTAATATGGGAGGAAAAATTTCTAAGATTCTATTTGGAACACTGGATTCGGATGATGAAGAATTGTATAAGAATTACTTCGATAGTATTTCCAAAAATGAGGATATTCTGATGAGAAACCAAAAGAAAATTGCAAATATCGTTAATGAACTCAAAAATAAATACATTGATAAATTTAATAAAATGTGGGAAAACTTTAAATTACTTCAAAATATACCTTTACTACAAGAAGTACAGCAAATGCATTTATTTACTTTTCAACTCAGAGAGATCAAAAATACCCTTGATGAAATTCAAACAGCAGTAAGCTTCGCAAGGTTACATCTATTACATGAGTCGATTTTACCTTATTCCAAATTTTCAGAATTAATTAAAAATAATACTATTATACCTTTACACCATTTGAAAGACTATTATCAATTATGTCATACCAAAGTTGTATTTAAAAATCGAATATTACTATTTCTTATATCGATTCCTTTAGTGAATTTGAAAAGCTTCAATCTGTACAAGTTACATTATTTACCACAAAATAATTTAACCATTCCTTATTCCGATCCTTACTGGCTCACTCAAGAAGAAATCCTAAAATGGTCAACACAACGATGTTATCCTGTAGAAGAAGATTCTCTGACAGAAGCACCAAACTGCATCAAAAATCTTTTGAAAAATCAAAAAGAAGACTGTCCCAAATCAAGAAGCATCGATCCTCCCGATATTAAATTGTTAGAAGATGGAAATGTATTGTCGATTCATAATTCGAAATTAATGGAAATATGCCAACATCAAATCAAACATCATTTCACTCCTCCAATTGCGATTATCAAAACCAAATGTACGTTGAGCAACGAAAAGAAAGAGATTACCCCGACTACTTCAACGGAAGAAGAAAAATTTATTATTTTACCAAAAATGGAGCTGTTATACCACAATGAATCCCTAGAAGAAACCAACAAGAAGGAAGACACCCCAGATATAGAATTGGAAGAATTCCACCACTGGAGTCCACAACCTTCAAGATTTTTATTTTATTTGATCATTGCATTATTAATTTTTATTACTTGCTTATTATTATTTTATTATTTTAGAAAAGGGTTCTCCAAAGCTACACCTACAAAAGGTGATACCTTTGACTTAGGCGGGGAGGAATTACATAATACACCCCCTGTATTCTGAAATACCCGATACATTGTAACTTCATTTGTTATTGAATATGTCCATATTAACTTTAGCTGACTAAGCACACGTGCCGCTTATCTTATGCTGAATACATCGTAAATACCGAAGGTATAAATAGGCACAAGAATAATTTGTCAGTCAAGAATAGTAGTAATTATTGTGAGACTAGTGTCTATTGTCCCTTATCAAAGTTCTTAATAAAGCTGTTTTTAAAAACGGTGTTTTTCCCTCAAACAACATAATTATATATATATATATATATATATATATATATATATATATATATATATATATATATATATATATATATATATATATATATATATATATATATATATATATACAAATTATATATATTTATATATATTCTAGGCCTTAATAAAACAAAACAATGTTCGTTACAATGTAAGTATTATAAAGATACAGCTACTGCCATCTCCCCATTCCCCTTCTCCAAAACTCTCGATCATGCACCATCTCCACATCCAGCTGTCTTCGCTCCATGGATTGTCTAATTCCCTCATTCCAAGAGCGTCTCGGTCTTCCTCTCTTCCTCCTTTCTGCTGGGACCCACTCAAAGATTCTCCTCGGCCACCGGTTTTCTGGCATTCTCATCAAGTGTCCAAATAACCATCTTAGTCCTCTTTGATCGATTCTGTCCACTACTGTCTCTCTGGCTTGCATTCGGTCTATGATCACCTATGTGACCCTAGTACTGCACCGCTCCTGAATTGGTTTACACTTGATAGCCTCTACGACAGCGACCACTTCCCAATAATTATTACAGACAACAAATCCCAACCTTCAGACAATCTCATAAAATGGAGAATATCCAACGCCAACTGGGAACTATTTAGAGAAGATGTCAACATGCGATTAATAAACACAAACTTCTCGAATGACATCAACACTGCCGTAAACCAACTCAACGATGCTATTATATCATCCGCAGACAGAAACATTGGAAAGACTATAATTAATCCAAACAAGAAAATAGTACCGTGGTGGAACGTATCTTGTAAATCAGCTGTAAAAGAATGCAAAAGAGCCTTGAACAGATACCGACGAACCCGCAACTTAGTAGATCTAGTCGAATTCAAAAAACGCAAAGCCTCTGCTAGAAGAGTACTGAAGGAGAGCAAGCGTAACTCATGGAGAGAATACGTCTCAACGATAACACCAAACACTCCACCCACACAAGTATGGACTAAGATAAGACAACTAAAAGGAGGAAACACCACTCGAAGAATCCCTGCAATTCTGGACCGACACAATCAATTGATCACTAATAGTCAAGAAATCGCAAATATACTAGGGGAGCACTACTACAGGAAATCTCTTAACCACACATCCCAATTCATCTCTCAAGATAAGAGTTCTTCCGATTTTCATTCACCTATCAACCAGCCCTTCACAATGCAGGAAATGAACCTGGCCCTTTCATCGATGAGAAACTCAGCAGCCGGCCCGGATAATATACCAATGATATTTCTGAAGCAACTTCATCCGGCTTCACTAACAAAGGTTTTGGAACTATATAATCCAGTCTGGATAACTAACCAATTTCCCTCACTGTGGCGCCAATCTCACATAATCCCTATCAAAAAAGCCGGCACTGCCTCCCCTTCGCCAAGCACCTTCAGACCTATTTCCTTGACCTGCACATTCTGTAAGCTCCTTGAAAAGATGGTCAATAGAAGACTGATGTGGTTCCTCGAAGTGAAAAATTTGTTAAGTCCTACACAATCGGCCTTCAGACAAAACCGCTGTACAACAGACAACCTTGTACTATTCCAAACTGAAATAGCTTATGCCTTTGCCCATAAACAAGACTTGATAGCTGTCATGCTAGATATCGAAGGCGCTTTCGATACAACAAGTCGAGAATCCATTTTGGCCAAGCTCAAGAACATCAATCTGAACGGAAATATCTACCTTTTCTTGAAGAACTTTCTTACAGACAGAAGCTTCAAAGTTCTTGCAAACGGCGAAGAATCAGCCTCCTTTTTTCCACAAAACGGTATATGCCAGGGTTCAGTGTTGAGCACAACATTATTTCTATTGGTTATCAACGATATATGTTCATGCACCGAAGCTCCACTTAAATTGGCTCTATATGCCGACGACATCCTACTGTTTTGTTCTGGCAGTAATACTGAAACAACGTGCAAAATTATGCAGAAAGGCCTGAATAATATCACAGAGTGGGCAGAAAGAATAGGATTCCAATTTTCTGCCTCAAAATCAAAGCTTATTCGATTCACCAGAAGATATCCCAAAGGTCAACCTCTCTTGATGTTGAATGGTTCTCCTCTACCACAAGCCGATAGCTTCAAGCTTCTCGGAATGACTTTTGACCAACGCCTCGCTTGGACTCAACATATTAGGAATGTCAAAGGAAGCTGCGTGCACACAATGAATATTCTCCGAACATTATCACACCACCAGTGGGGATGTGACGAAGATGTCTTGCTGAAAATATACAGATCTCTTATCCGTCCAAAACTCGATTACGGCTGTATACTTTACTCCACATCTAGCAAAACCAACCTCAAAAATCTCAACACAGTTCCCAACACAGCAATACGCATTGCCCTCGGCGCGTTCCGCTCCAGTCCGTCAGAAAGCCTCCACGTAGAAGCCCGAGAAATCCCCCTTAATATTCGACGACGGCAGTTTCTCCTATCATACTCAGCGAAAATTTCTGCTTTCCCGAACCATCCAGTTTCACATCTCATTAATGAATCTAAGAACCCCGATATAATTTATCCTAGAACGCTTTTATCGATTCCACAACTTGTCCTCCAGAATATTGGTTCTTTTGACCTATCTAAGACTCTTCCTTTGTCGTTTTCAAAGCGAGCCCCATGGACCAGACGCCAAATCACCATCAACACATCCTTGCAAAGATATAACAAGCATGCAACTCCTGAAATTCTACTGAAAAACTCCTTTCTTGAACTGACCAATAATGAAGCTTTCGACCAAGAAATATATACCGATGCCTCTAAAGATGACAATAGTGTAGCCTGTTCAGTAGTAAATAACCTAGGAGCTCCAAAAACATTCAAGATACCACCCATCTGCAGTATTCATACAGGGGAGCTATACGCAATCTACAAAGCACTCTCTACGCCCATACCACCTGGCAGCAAAGTAGGAATCCTCACAGACTCGCTGTCGTCAATACAGTCTATAACCAATATTTTCTCCAATAACCCACTAGTGCAAAAAATCCAAGAGAAGTGCCATAATATTATGGAAGACAGAAACGCCTCAATCACTATTGTGTGGATTCCATCCCATGTGGGCATACTTGGAAATGAACAAGCAGACTCAGCAGCCAATTTAGCACGAACTTCTGACTCCCCTGTAATAGATATCCAGCTCCACACAGATCTGAGAAATGAAATCAAGCTGGAAGCTCTTCATGCCTGGCAGGAGCAATGGGATTCCACAGATCAAAAACTGCATGATATCCAACCGATGGTGCACAACCCCATAAAGTTGAATATGAAGAGACAGGATAAAATAGTGGCGAGAAGACTCAGAATGGGACACACAAAGTTAACTCACGGCTTTCTTATGTCTTCAGAAGAAGCTCCTAACTGCGAACACTGTCCTGATGAACGTCTGACTGTGAAACACCTTATATCTTTATGCCCATACTATGGAGATGCACGCCGACGACAAGGTATCAAAGAACACCTGCATGATATACTCAGTTCACCCACCCAGATCGAAGCAACCATACGATTTCTCAAAGATAATGAACTGTACTCAATTATTTAAATTTATTTTGATGTAATATTGTATCTTAATGTGATCTTGTGTCAATGACCATAGCCGTCGAGACACGTTAATTTAAATAAATAAAATAAATAAGATCCTGTTTATAAAAAGATAGAGGCTCGCGAAATAGATACGCATAGAATTCAAGATTCCAAAAATAAACACGTCTATCATAAGAGAATTTTAAAACAAAGAAAGAAATAATATCATTTTGTTTCAGATCGAAAATGGATCTTTTTAAGAAATCATTAGTTTTGTGCATCATAATGAATTGCAACTATTCTATGGAAATTATACCAGTAGAAAATAATGTATTACCAATATATCTTGGAAAGGCATATGTTGATGATAGAAATTTACAATTTATTTATCATATCGATTTGAACATAATAGCAGATCTAGTGATGAAATATCAAAAAGAAATAAGTAAATTTTCAAATTTTCAATTGGGATTCGCCCAAACGGCCAACTTTAAATATTTGAAACATTCAAATGATATAAATTTTAATACTTTGGAGGAATTATTGAATGAAAAAATTAGGATCAAAAGAGGACTGATTAATATAGGAGGAAAAATTTCTAAGATTCTATTTGGAACACTGGATTCGGATGATGAAGAATTGTATAAGAATTACTTCGATAGTATTTCCAAAAATGAGGATGTTCTGATGAGAAACCAAAAGAAAATTGCAAATATCGTTAATGAACTCAAAAATAAATACATTGATAAATTTAATAAAATGTGGGAAAACTTTAAATAACTTCAAAATATACCTTTACTACAAGAAGTACAGCAAATGCATTTATTTACTTTTCAACTCAGAGAGATCAAAAATACCCTTGATGAAATTCAAACAGCAGTAAGCTTCGCAAGGTTACATCTATTACATGAGTCGATTTTACCTTATTCCAAATTTTCAGAATTAATTAAAAATAATACTATTATACCTTTACACCATTTGAAAGACTATTATCAATTATGTCATACCAAAGTTGTATTTAAAAATCGAATATTACTATTTCTTATATCGATTCCTTTAGTGAATTTGAAAAGCTTCAATCTGTACAAGTTACATTATTTACCACAAAATGATTTAACCATTCCTTATTCCGATCCTTACTGGCTCACTCAAGAAGAAATCCTAAAATGGTCAACACAACGATGTTATCCTGTAGAAGAAGACTTTCTCTGTAATCAAGATTCTCTGACAGAAGCACCAAACTGCATCAAAAATCTTTTGAAAAATCAAAAAGAAAACTGTCCCAAATCAAGAAGCATCGATCCTCCCGATATTAAATTGTTAGAAGATGGAAATGCATTGTCAATTCATAATTCGAAATTAATGGAAATATGCCAACATCAAATCAAACATCATTTCACTCCTCCAATTGCGATTATCAAAACCAAATGTACGTTGAGCAACGAAAAGAAAGAGATTACCCCGACTACTTCAACGGAAGAAGAAAAATTTATTATTTTACCAAAAATGGAGCCGTTATCCCACAATGAATCCCTAGAAGAAACCAACAAGAAGGAAGACACCCCAGATATAGAATTGGAAGAATTCCACCACTGGAGTCCACAACCTTCAAGATTTTTATTTTATTTGATCATTGCATTATTAATTTTTATTACTTGCTTATTATTATTTTATTATTTTAGAAAAGGGTTCTCCAAAGCTACACCTACAAAAGGTGATACCTTTGACTTAGGCGGGGAGGAATTACATAATACACCCCCTGTATTCTGAAATACCCGATACATTGTAACTTCATTTGTTATTGAATATGTCCATATTAACTTTAGCTGACTAAGCACACGTGCCGCTTATCTTATGCTGAATACATCGTCTATTGACCCTTATCAAAGTTCTTAATAAAGCTGTTTTTAAAAACGGTGTTTTTCCCTCAAACAACATAATTATATATATATATATATATATATATATATATATATATATATATATATATAAATATATATATATCAGATTGAGAAAATTATAGAGATTTCAAAAATGTAATAATATACCGGGTGTCCCATTTGAAAATCGAAAGTTGATGTCATTTCCGGAAAAACCGGAAGTTGGATTTTTTTTCTGAATATGTCAAAAAGTGCTGTATAGTGAGTATATTCAATGTTCCAAATTTCAAAGATATAACTACACAAACAAAGGAGAAAATGGGGGTGTACCATGAGTCTGTGTCACACTGTATATAATTATTTCAAATAGCTTACAAAAATTTGATAGTACAGCAATCGGTCGGTAGTTTTTTATATCAGATCTCTCTCCTTTTTTAAAAATTGGTATGATTCTAGATTGTTTCCACACAGAAGGATAACTTCCCCTAATAGCAAATATATTGAAAATATGAGATAAAGGTGCAGCAAACACACCAATGTACTCCTTCACTAAAAAGCTAGGAACTCCGTCTGTTCCAGCCGTACACTTATTCGACAGTCTTCTAGACGCCTTAATTACATCCTCCTCCGCAATATTTTCTATTTCAATGAAATTGCTATCATAAACCTGATCCGTGAATAAAGATTCTGAAGGTTCTTCATACACACTAGAGAAGTGAGTAGCAAATTCGTCCACAATCTCATTAGGTCTTGCAAAAGTCTCAAAACCAGGTCTACGAGAATGTCCCTTATTCTCCTGCATAAATGACAAAAAATCACTAGGATCAGAGCTTATTTTATCCTCGGAAGAAGTAACAAACTTTTCATATGCACTACTAATTTTAGATTTGAGCAGTTTGCGGAGTGATTCATACCTAGAAAAATTGACATTTTCTTTGTACCATCTATAATTATTTAATGCCTTCAACTTGGATTTGCTCAACTCAATTATTTCAGAGGTATACCATGATGGAAAATGTTGTTTCCTCCTGATCTTGACCGGAACAGTTTGTTCGAATATATCATTGAGAACGGTATATTTCAGAATCATTGCTTTCTAGAACCTTTGACCAGTCTGCGACGAGGAAGAGACCATACATGTCAACGAAATTGGCTTTACGAAAATTAAAGGATGAGAACGTAGCATTGCCATCGATCCCAAGATTGGACACTCTTTTAGGCTGCCGCAGACAGAACGAAATCTCAACAGGAGGATGATGGAAGTCCAGTGGGACAAGTGGGAAGTCAGAGCCAGTTACTAAGCATTCCATATTGGAGAGTACGAGATCCAACAATTTGCCACCAGGGTTTACCACATTATTAAACTAACACAGGTTGTGGGTTTGCCTGAATATATCGATTGATGCAGTGCGGTAATCAGTTAAAGAATTTTCTACATATTTGGCGGCATTAAAGTCAACCAGTATGATAAGTTGATCATTCAGCATGAAATCAAAAGATGACAATGATTCAAGAAACAATTCATACAATGCAAATTCAGTGTTAGGTGAAATATAAAGAACGAGTATAATTGCAGATCCGAAATTACACCTAATTTTACATGCAGCTACGTCAATAGAAGGAACCAATTCTGTTAAGGGTGATAAATCAAGTTTTTCCGCACAATATTCACTACGAATCGCAACCAGTACACCTCCCCCGGTAGATGAATTGGTTTCAACTAAATCCTTGTCTGCGCGAAACACAACATACTCAGAGGGAAATAATACACTATCATGTAATCCATCCTGTAGCCAAGTCTCAGTTAAACACACAAAATCGAAGTCACAACTCGACACTGAGTTCCTAAATTCATGTGATTCTGTATTCAATCCTCGAACGTTTTGATAGTAGCCATTGAGCTCCCTCCGAATGCAATTGGGTTGATTTAGTTTAAAAAATTTATGGTTGGAAAACCTCTTATGAACTTCAGTTCAACATCTTCACCAGCAGCTCTACGTTGTTTAAATTCCGTCTTGACCTTGTTGAAGTGATCCCTTTGTCTAGGAGTCCTATACGATGACACGAAAACATTATAATTACTCTTGAATACTTTTGACTGTTTGAGTACTCTTCGTACATCCCTAACACTATTCAGGACTACTTTCAGAGGTCGAGGTTTGTCACCATTAGAAACAAACCTCCCCAACCGTCCAACCCGTGCCCTTTCTAAAATAGGAAAATCGGATATAGACGATTTTAGCATAGTGTCAACGACATCACAGTCCCTGGTCGCTCTATCTTCCTCAGATGTGCCTTTACTTTCAGGGAGCCCATGAACAATGATATTGTATTTACGTTCTTGACGCTGCTCAAATTCATGAAGAAGTTCCTCAAAATATCATTCTGGTATAGAATCGTCAGCGGCTCAGGATGGTAGACTCAGAACGGAAGCCCTCAACTCGTTAACTTCCTTTTTCAAGGAAATTAATACAGTTTTCAATGCAGCAATATCACTTCCCATGCCCTCACACGAAGAGCAATTCCAGGCAATGGATTTCCTCGAATTAACTACGCAGATCTCAGATTGACTCAACACATGCATTTCCGAAATCGTGTTTACAAATAACGCATCTAATTATAAGATGGTTTGAGTACTGCTTATCGCAGCAGTGACATGTGACTTTATTAGTCATGATGCGATACGGTGCGGCGGAAAGTTGTAACTCAAGTTATGATGTATAATAGTCTGATAGGTTCACCTCGAAGACAATCTGCAATGAGTATACATGAGAAAGCAGGTACACAACCAATTGAACACAGCGGAAAACAGAAAGGACTTTTCACCTTCTTATGTCTATAAGAAGGACCTGTACAGAAATGTACGGCAAGGATAGGGACAAGTCAGGCGAAGGAAGAAAAATGTTGCGACCGCCAGCTCCAGTCACAGTGATCTGAATAGAAATATAAAACGGATAGTGGGTGCTCGACCTAATAACCTGGGGTAAACGACAGCGCGCAGAAACAGTCGAACTCAAGGTCGCGCGACCCGACAAATTTAATTCGGAGAAACGTAAACAAACAAAGTATAATAGCTTTTTCATGTTTGATATAACTAGTCAAGAAATCATTAAAACTGTCAAACAGATGAAGAATCCATCATCATGTGGCCATGATGACATACCAGTTCACATTGTCAAGAAGTCCATCCATTTAATAGCAGAGCCCCTAACCCACATAATGAACCTCTCCTTTACAGAAGGCATTTTTCCAGACGACCTTAAGCTGGCAATTATCAGACCCTGCCATAAAAGAGGACCTACAACTGAAATGGAAAATTATCGACCAATCAGCATGTTAACGACATTTGCAAAAATCTTTGAAAAAATATTATCTAACAGACTACTCTCCTTTTTCAGAAAACATGAAGTGTTTACCTATCACCAACATGGTTTCAGGAAGAACAGGAACACAGAGACTGCAATCTTTCAGTTAACAAGTCAACAACAACTAGTCGAGGCTGTGGACAGTGGATTTATTCCTCTAGGACTTTTCTTGGACCTGTCAAAGGCCTTTGATTCTGTCGACCATCAACAGCTGCTAAAGAAGCTGGAACACTACGGAATTAGAGATAAGCAACTGGAACTCATCAGGAGCTATCTAGAAAGACGTAGGCAGAAGGTAGTTATCTCAACCCGGGGAAGATTTTTTATGTCAAGTGAAGGTTTGATTGAGCTGGGAGTCGTACAGGGAAGCACACTGGGCCCGCTGCTTTTTCTCGTCTACATCAACGATCTAACATCTTATCTTGAGGCAAGTCAACAGCTTCATAATGTAGTAGCTGAAACAACTATCTATGCGGACGATACCAATATTATTGCCCTAGACAGAAATATTGAAGAAACATTCAGAAAAACTGAGAAAATAATGGAGTGCGTAAGAAGCTGGTGCTATAGCAATAAGCTTCATTTAAATGTGAACAAAACTGAATGTGCTGTGTTCCACAGTGATCGTTCTGGAGTGCAATCTCCTGAATCGGTTAATTTACAAGGAGTTATGGTTCCATGCCTGAAAACAGTGACATTTCTGGGAATACAGCTGGACTCTAATTTAAAATGGCATGCCCACATCAGCAGTCTCTGCCAAAAATTAAGTAGAGTAATTTATACCTTTAATGTACTTAGGCAATGTGTAGACAGGAATGTTTTGATGACTTTATATTTTTCCAACTTTCAGTCTGTTATTGCTTATAGCATTGTGACTTGGGGAAATAGTAACCAGTTGTATAGGGTTTTCAGGGTCCAAAAGTTGGCCATAAGAGTAATCAACAGGCTGAAATTCCGCGAAACTTGTAGGGGAGTATTTAGGAAAGATAACATATTAACTGTAGTTGGTGTCTATATACATAGATGTATATTATTTATAAGAAAATATCCTGAATTCTTTGCACAACATTTAAATGAAAACAACACAAGACGAAAAGTACCATACTTATTTCCAAAGCATTCTCTCAGTTTAACTCAGAATAATAGTAAATATATGTGTATGAAATTATATAATTCACTTCCTGAAAGTCTAAGAATAACTAAAGAACTTAATGCCTTCAAAAAGAAAATATACCTGTACCTGGTTAGTGTTGAAGGAATACTTTGCTGCCTGTAGTAACCTCAAATGATGTTCATTATTGTTACATGTATCTGACCTCATTTCTAATTTATTTATAACTGTAGAAATGCAAATAAATTATTATTATTATTATTATGTTTTATGAAAATTCGCAAGAAAGAAGAAAAGTAATACTTCTTGCTAACTGAAGGGATTGGTCTCAACGGGATCGGAGACAACGATTTTGTGAAAATCAGTTTTGCCAAATCCTCAGAATTAAAATATCGGAGCACCACACACACGTTTGCACTCTAACAACTCTCATTCATAGTGTGCCATAATACCACTGTTGAAGTTCGATTGTATAACATCTTCATAAGAAATCTTTTTTGATATGAATATAGCAACACCAGCTTTTTCATCAAATCTGTCTTGTCGTACTATAGCCTGCAAAATTGACAGATGGTTCAAACCAGGTTTCACTGATCATAGCTATGTCTATATTATTTTCATAAAGAAAGTCTTCCAAACTTCTCCTCTTAGCTATAGCAGATTGAGCATTCCATTGCAATATACGAAGTTTGTCTTTGCTTATCTGTGTGTGCATAATTATTTGAGATTAAGAGTACCAGATGTATTGAGAATATTACTTAAACTCTCCTTAATTTTTTCTAATCCTAAATTTTTCAAATCTTCCAAATTATTGATTTTACTGATTAATTGTGTGAAAAATTCAGCGAAAGAATTTATTAGATGATCTTCTTTGTCTATGTCGCTTTTTTTTTTCTAAATTAATATTCAGTGTCAAAGGTGTACGGACGAAAAACAAAAGGAAACATTACGTTATAAGGTGGAGATATATTTTTACGTTTTTTAGATGTATGTTCTGTGTTCTGACTGAAGCTTGTTACCTGTTGATAAAAATAGGATGGTTGGCGGTTTCTGAAACTAGTTATTGGGTTTGACACACTCATAGTTTTCATACCTTCATTTTGTAATGGTGGAAAATGAGAATCGTAATTTTCAGAACCTGGATCGAGGACAGAAAATCAATTATTTACTATTATACCTGAATATGAATTGTTTACGTATGAATTTTATTTTATTGTCTATCATTATTTTCTTTATGTTTTTTTGTTCAGTATAAGCTGGGCAATTTTTCGAATTGGAAGTATGTGTATCTACATTGCAGTGTACGCAAAAAATGTTGTGCAATTTCACTTTCCTTGTTTTTACCGCAAGAAATACATAGATTTTTCTCTGATCTACACTGTTTCGGAAAATGACCAAAATTCAAATACTTGTAGCATTGAGTGACCTTTCCGTAATAAGTTTCTACAGGAAATCTGACGCTGTCTATATTTATATTGGGGGGAAGGATATTTCCTTCAAAGGTGACTAAAACAGTTTGTTTTTTAATGATAACTAGATCCTGTTGACCTTCTTTGATTACTTTTCTAGTGAATGTACTAATATTTACTACCGGACTCGATGACTGAATGTTTTGAAGAATATAATTATCGTCAAAATAAGTGTCGATGCCCCTTACAACTCCTTTTGTCTCTAAGACGTGATTTGGAATAAAAGCACGTAATTGTTCTTGTTCTAGTGCATTATTTTCAATTAAATCATTGGCATCTTTAAGGGTTTTAAACTGTACTCTTACATGATTTCTACCAACAGACTTGGTTTCGATAATATTTTTAACCAGTAGTTTTTTTATGTAGTATGTGTCCAACTTTTAATGGATGAATACGACCAAAATTTTCCGCACTTGTACTCTCAGTCATAACGAAAATTGTATTCAATCGATACTTATCGGAATGAACATTGAAAAATTACTTTTCCGGTTCCACATTTTAAGTGAGCAGGGACGAGCCCAAAAAGGGGGATGGGTGGGGGGAATATCCCCCCCAATGTTGAACGAAGTTGGCAAATTTCCAAAGGAGTCGAAAGATTTTCAAGGGAGTTGGAAAAATTTCAAAGCATTTGAAAAAATTTCAAAGCGATTGGAAAAATTTCACAGCAGTTGGAAAGAATTTCAAAGCAGTTGGAAAAATTTCAAAGCATTAGGAAAGAATTCCAGAGCAGTTGGTAAAATTTCATAGCAGTTGAAATACATAATTCCGAGAGAGATATGAAATATCTCTCTCTGAATGAGAAAAAACAAGTTTGCAATCAGTACTTGACAATATATGTATAATAAATGGTATGTAACCGAATATTTTCACCATCAAGTGTTGAAAGAGAGGCGGCCTCAAGAAGTAGGTACCAAATTGTAAATTTTTCAGTTACGTCGAATGGACTGTGTCATAAAAAAACCATCTGGTACCATAAATTTAACTGTTACATTCAGATAAGCAGAATCTTCATAAGGTACGCTCTTCGTACATTGTGTTGTAGTTTTGCGAATGAATAATATGTGTGACTAAATTTCAATAATGAATCAAAAAAAGATTCAAAGTGAAGTTTGAGTTATGTCTTGCCTTATAAAAAATTACAAAAAAAAAATTATGAACAGAAAATGCACAAAGGACAACATGTGTGAGAGAAAATAATGGGTTGTAATCACAGAATAATATTAATAATAATAATAATAATAATTTATTTTGTACTTGAGCCAATTACAATATTAAATGGATGTACACGTCATAATTTCTCACAACACATATCATAGTAAATAATAGAAACAATCACAAAAAATACCAACATCCATTACTCATATAATTAATTAACGATAATTTTGGCATCACGATCTGTTTACTTCAAGGGATTTTGAAAAAACTCTTCTATTATGTAATTTCCTCTTTCTATCAATCTAATTTTTATATACTTTTTATATTTCTTTAATTCTAAATTCTCTGTTTTTCAAATTTGCCATATTTATGAATATCTATAGTTAATTTTTCTGCGTTTCTGGTCTTGTACTTATGAACATCTGAGTTTTTTCTTAAATATCATGTAGTTTTTCCTCGTATTAACTTAAGTTCTTTATATAAAAATTGTAGTTACTGTCATAATTCTTCTCTCAATAAACGTGTTTCTACAACTCTGTCTGTATTTCAGCCCATACATCATTCTTATTATCTGTTTCTGCTTCAAGAATATCCGATCCACCTAGGCACTATTTCCCCACAAGACCACATTGTAATTTGGGTGACTACACACCAGAGCATAATAGTCGTTCAGCCACTGCTCACGCATCGAAATCGGACTTGATGCGATATAAGGCAAACTACTTCCTAATTTCTTACAAATGTGATCTATTTGCGGTTTCCAGGTCAAATTCTCGTCAATCCAAGTCCCCAAGAATTTAGCTTCTGTTTTGCGTACCATATATGGTAACTCTAATTTTGGTCTTGAGTTTGAGAGACTAACACTCAGGTACATCGATTTTTCCCTATTGAGTAGTATGCTATACCACCATATCTACCCTGGTCCTGAGCTCCACGAGATACGTCGCTGAGACCACCACCGTTGTATCGTCAGCAAACATCAATAATAATACTGTTCTTTGAATGTAATCGGGCAGTTCATTCACAAACATAAGGGACAACAGTGGTCCCAGCACCGATCCCTGTGGAACCTCCGAACGAATATCACCGACATCAGACCTCTCACCCTGTAATCTGACAAAGAACTGTCTTTTCTCAAGAAAAGAATCTACGAGATATAGCGCTTTTCCCCTGAAGCCAAAGTTCTGAATTTTCTCCAGAATAAATCCGTGAGGTATGGTATTAAACACTCGAGACAGGTCGAAGAATAGCACGACAGCCAGCCGACCACAATCAAGCTGAGCATGCACAACTGCCATCAGGCTGACAGCCGCACTGCACTCTACGCCGATCTGCCCGAACGAAATCCATGCTGGCAATTTGTTATTAGTGCATTTTTATCTATGAAGTCTGATATTCTATTGTACAATAGACGCTCCAGTATTTTCGGAATTACATTGAGCAATGTTATCGGCCGATAGTTTTCTTTATTGCCCGGATCGTTTTTTTCAAACACTGGTACTACTAACCCCATTTTAAGTTCATCAGGAAATTTACCCGCCTCGGACATATTATCCGACAGGAACACCAGTGGCTCCAGAATATCATCTTCAATTGTTTTAATTACATTAATTGGTATAAGATCCGAACCCGTACTCTTTTTACTTTTCATCCTGTTTATTATTGAAATTATTTCATCGTTCTCTACTTTTCGGAAAAATATGCTGTTTTGTGTACTTTTTGTGCCAACTGTGCACTGGTTAGACCTAATATTTCCGAACCTTCCAGTTAACATCATGTCTGCAGCCGAAACAAAATAATCCGCAAAAACATTCGCAATCTGTTTAGGATCCTTCAGTATTACTTCGTGTTCAATCAATTCAATTTTCCCCACAGATTTCCGCTTAAATATGTTTTCATTTACCATTCACCACAATGTTTTTTGTTTATTCACGCGATTCTAATTTGTTACAATTAAAACTATTTTTTGATGATTTTATTTTAATCTTGAGTTGCTTTTTTTTGTTGTTTATACTTATTCAACAGATTCGGAACGTCAGTATTTCTCAATAACCAAAACATATTCTTAAGGTTCTCACTTTCATTTACGATTTCAGAGTTAATCCATCCTAATTTATATCTGTTTATGTATTTTCTATGTATAACCGGACAGTTGGTCTCAACAACCTATTGTATCGCAGTACAAACTTTCTGATAGATAACGTTCACATCCAAATCTTGAGTATACATTGTTTGAAGAGAATATTGTTTGAATGAACATCTTAAATTAGACAGGTTGAATTCCGAAAAATCACTGAATGATTGGATAATCTCAAGTTCATCATCTTTTCTATTGTCATTTTCATGTAACAAAAAACTACCAAGCATAGCCAAGTGATCGCCCAAATTCCCCTCAACAACAATAGTCTCGTGCATGCTCGGTAAACTTGTAGATAAGTTATCTAATTTTGAAGAGCTACTATATTCTGATCCTACATAGATTCTAGTATAGAATATCGGAAGTCACAACAAAAATCGTTCAAAACACTAAATATATCCTCAATTCTAAACACTAATGGCAATAAACGCTGCAAAGAGTTCGAAATCGCCAACTCAAATTAGGAAATTTTGTTCAAAATTGTTTCTTCAATATGAGTGATTTGGGTCAAAACCGTTTCCCGACTAAATCGGGAATCTGTTTTTTTTAGGAAGTATCTTGATTTATGACACACACTTTGACACACATTTTCTGTGTCAACTAGGGAGTTATGTTGCATTTCTTTATTTCATGAAATCTGTTAGCTCATTTTTTATCAGAGGAATTATATTTTCCGAAAATTTTGTTCCTATTATTCTGGAAATGGAATCTCATCAAAGTGGTCAGTAATTATTTTTGATTTTTTATTTACCCAACATTCAATCATGTATATTTCTATATTTTATGGAATCTACTTTTTTGATGTTTGGATTTTTGAGATACAAAAAAGAATGAAACTGAACTAAATTAAAGAATGAAACAAAAAGTCTCAAAGTTTCAAACAAACTTCAAAGCCTACCCCTCACGATTCCATAAAATAAAGACTCTCACATTATTGAATATTGGGTAATTGGAAAATCAACATTAATTTCTCATCTCTTTGATTCCCAATATTTACTTCTTTCACAGAATAAAAAGAATAGATTTTTCGGAAAGAATATTTTCTCCGATGGAAATGAGCCGTGCCTTCGCTCCCAGATTCCACGAAATAAAGAAAAGCTACAAAACTGAAGAAACAAACAAGTAATGTTTCTCAAAGTTTCAAGCAACATCAAGATAGTCTTCATGAAAAAAACAAACACCATAAAATCTACTCAATTGAATGTTCGGTAGATGGAAAAAAGTTAATTACTCTGTTGAAATTCATCATTTTGAATTTTTTTTACTGAAACAAATATTATTATATCATGATGTATATAACGGTTTCCTGTCATTTCAATGTCCAGTTGGAAAATTTTCGATAAATTTGGCTTCGGCCCGTCCCTGTTTGTGAGATCCATCATTTCAGGGCATCACATGACCTATCCCTTCAGGGGGAGGAGACATTTTTATCAACAAGAAAGTTAACTTTCAATAGTAATATAAATTGTTCTCGAGAAAATCAAAAAAATATCGCACTTAAAGATGATCGATAACGATAGACAGCTGTCGCGAACTCGATGTATATCTCGTCGATTCCAAATAGATACCAAAGATTATAGAGTATCAAGATAGGAAACGACCCTATATCTCCAGTACTAAAAACCGACAACGATTTTCGATTAAGTCAACACACGACAGAATAGATGGCGCTGAAACCATGTTAACTAAATTTGTCGATACAGATTTCTGAATTCTACGAAGAGCACGAAATTTGAATGAAATCATACGTATTAGATTGAATTTCGACTTTGTCAGGCCCAGAATATAACATCCTGAGCGACAAAACAAAAACTAATGCTCTTTTTGTTCTGCTCAGGATTTTATTTTTCACTCAACTCAATTCATATTAATAAAACATGCCGTTAAATTTCTTATATTTTTATTTGAGATAAATACATTTCAAGAATATCGTACAGCAGTATCAGAACCATTTGAAATAAACTACCAATTCAAGAATAGTTATTTATGATACAAGTGCAGAAAGCATTGATATTCTTACACGAGTTCAAAATTCGAAAACGAGCCACGAAGTGGCAAGTTTTTGAATGAACGGAATTGACACATAATTAGAGAAAAACACAGAATAATCAGAACAACAATTATAGAGGTATTCAGGATGTTATCCGATCCCATTCAACGACATACCTGCATCGCATACAGGATCAGGAATGAATGCTTGGAATAGGAATAATTTACTTTCAGAATTCAGTATTTCTTTATGAAACAATATTTAAATTGAATAATGAATGAACAAAGAAGACATCAAAAAATAATAATGAGATGCATAATGCCATTAAGGCACATCTCTCGCAATTTGTCATCATATCTTCGATTTCTCTTCTTCATGTACCCAGCTCTCAATTCATTTGAGAAAAGAACATGTGCCTCCTCAGACAGATAACTTTTTGATTCTCTAATCAATTTACTTATTGCTAATTTATTACTGAATATGAGAGGCTGACCTTTGAAGGAGTGACGGATCACTTTCATCCTATTAATTTTGCACCGCAAAGAGTTGATTGTATCCTTCATCCTCTTGATTTTCTTTGTCATAGGGGACTCTTGTTTAGATGATTTTTCCCCTTTTTTTCAGTTTCACTCAAAGAAATAGCTGAAAAAGAGGAATATTAGGTCATTCAATAATTTGAATGATAATTATCTCGAATTTACATTTACAAGCTAGAATGTATTCATGAAAATGATTAAGTTTCAAAACGTTTTGTGAATGAAGTCAGTGAGACATTTAAGAAACATTTAAAGATAAAACTATGAGGTCAATGGAGAGACTTACAATTATCATTTGAGCATTCACTAGGATTTGCCATATTACAACTCTCAATTGTGTGGTGCTGCATCTGTTTTGGAAGCTCCCGATGTTGGAATTTCTGTAAAAGGAGAAGCTTTAATGAACGAATTCAATGTCAGACATGTGTGTTTTTTATTCATTATATTAATATTTGGTTAAACTCACCGACAGAATTTATTGCAGCACTTTCAGAAATTGATTCATTTTCTTTCGAATAAGGCCCCTTCAGGAATGGAATGCTACCTAGATGCAGCAATTTTCGAGGGTAATTGTACCTGATTTGTTCTGGAGAAAAATGCTCACTGCATACCGTGTAAAATTTATTGAGATCGATATCGTCTCGCCCTGAAACATCTACCCATTTCTGAGCACTGAAAATAAAAGGAATGAATAAATAACACAGTTACAGGAGTCGTGTTTCATTACTTACATTTCCATTTTCTTTGGTAATGAAACAGTTCTTCACCATACAACACGATCCAGAACCCATCTTAAAATCGAAGAATAATAAATAATAATATAAGTAAAAACCGAAAAAACACACGAAAGCAAAACCCAAGCAAACTTCGAAACTAGTCAATCAACAAGCGAGGAATGGCCGATTGGCGAAATGGCGCCTTGCCAGCCACGAAGCTAGCACGTGATCGATCACGTGCTAAATTTTAGTCAACACAAGACTATTCAGATGGCGCTGAAAACTGTAGTCGCTTCGTTTCCTATCTTTATACTCTATAATCTTTGATAGATACTGATTCCGAGATCTATTTCAAGTCAAACTAATTCACAATCCATGTTCAAAATCAACAATTTACGGAGTGGAGAAATACCTCCACCGAGACCTATACCTACCTGGGTTCGAGCTGCGATCGCGATGTATTTGCGAGCTGCCATCACAACCATTGTATGAAGAATCCGATCGTTCTACAATGATCGCAACGGGAAATTGCACAATGGAAACTGGGTTAGAGGTTATTACTAAGAAATTGTATTTGGTATAAATAGACATAGGGCGTTTTACGAACGCTTCATTTTATCCCCTTATTCCAAATGTGAAGGTGTTTTTCACCGAAAATTCTTGAATATTTTTTTTACATTTATATTAAGCAGTCCTTCGTATATATCAATTTTCCGACCACTAGCATCAAAACTGGCGGAAGTCTCATACAAACTTATAAATCTCCTGATTCTGAGGGTTCGGGAGTGAAACCCAGCAAACACGTTACATCGCCTGACACTTTTGTGGAGTTACATTTTCAACATAAAATAAAATCTTCATTGTGATGTCGCATATGCGTCCAAAACCTAGTAATTTTGTGATATCGCTTTGTTAACGAAATGTGGAAGAAAATTCTCGAAATTTTGACGATGAATAAAGATATCTCAAATGTGATTCCCATGCGATGCAAATATTCGTTCGTATTGTGACTCATAGCCAAAGAGTGTTGAGTTACTCAGTGTTGTTATCTCAGGGGAATCAAAATATGCTAGTTTTGCGTTTCGAAAATGCCAAAAATATGCTTTTTCATTTGGAAAAGTGCCGAAAAATTATGGTTATTCATTGATTTTTTTTTCTATAGCTATTTCTGAAATATAAATTTTCTTCGACTCAACTTTTGAATGTGAATGAATATTGGGGTTTTGAGTTATCAGATTTCGAAATATTCCTAGATCCTGGGTTAAATTTTCATTTTTTTATTGTAAGAACTGTTTTTCTCAAACTTGAATGAATTGAAATACCTATGGTTGTTGTGGTATAGATATTAATAAAATATGTTATATCTTAATACTCCCAAACGGATATGCACATTACTGGAAACTTCTGAATGCGGAAGAACTTTCGAAGATATGCTCCATAATATGCTATATGCTTAACGTCAAAAATATATGCTATACATGAATCAAATATGCCAAATTCAGCATTAGAAATGCTGAATTTGCAAACGGGTAAGGAATTCTTCGATCTTCAACTGTAGAGAAACTACCATATCTGGGTTTTATTGCCCCTAATTACATCAGGTCGGGATATTTTTCTCTCGAGATAAGAACCCGGTTTGGACCTAGAAATTCGCACTGGTACGACGAAAGGGGGGTGGGTTTACGTCTGACAGATTCAACGTATAACAATTTTTAGACTTGAGTTTTTTCTTTTGGATCCATTTCATCATTTTGTGACTAGTGTTCGATTCGAGAAGTTCGCTGTTCGTTCGATCCGATATTCAAATTTTTTGATTTTCTGCAATTTGAGTGCATTTATTGGTAAGTAAATTCTTTTAGTTATTGTTGTAAACTAAATATTTTGATATTTCATTCTACATATAATTATCGTATGATGAAGTTTGTATGTGTGTGTTGGCGCAAAACTTTTTGATTTAGAAAAAAAAAGTTTCTTCTGAGAATTGTCTTGATTTTTGCCGTTGAATTTATTATATTTCATTTGGTTCTGAAGATATTGAAAATTGAGTTCCACTTTACTTGTCTGAAATAATGCTGTACATGTACATTGTATCCCAAATTGCTCGATTTTAGCTCTTTTTGTGAAAATTATCACTAGAAACCATTTCAGGATATCTTAATTTTTTTATAATTTCAAATTATTATCGGTTTCGATCATCTGAAATTGAAATAATGAAAAGTGATTCAACATTGAAGAATAGATTGGTAAGAAATTCAATGCGAAATTCACAAAAACACAATTGAAGCATTCGAATGAATTTAAATTTTAGTTTTTGAGAAAGTTATTATACTTGAAAGAAACTAGTCCTTTGAATTCTCCACTGGTCTAATTTTTCTAAATATAATGTGATATCGGTATAGATTTCTCAGCAATTCATATCTTTTTTTATATCACCTAATTAGTTAAACTGATTTGTCTTTTTATGTCTTATAATTTCTAAAACTAATGTTTACATTATCCAAATTCAACATTTTGAGTACAAAACTTATGAGGCCGTTGGGGGTAACGGCAGCAAAAATTTCGTGGTGAGATGCCTCAAAAGAACTTTCACCGACGAAACTGCCGAACTTTCTTCATGGACGGGCGAGAGGTCAAATTATAAAATTGCTGAAAGACCCGTTATGAAGATTTTATTCAGTGATTATTGGATTTGAGTTTTTTTTTTAATTGATTAGAGGTGTAGTCGCCATAATGTAAAACACAACCTCTGCAGTAATTCAAATAATTCTAGTAAATTTGTTGTCCAGAAATGTTTCAATGACCTACGGCGGGTTTCACAAAGCTTTTATTGTACCATTCAACAACCTTACGTAAATTCGAACCAATCGAATCACACGTTTTGAAGTTTTAACGAATCGCGGTGGCACCAATTAATTTAACGCTACAATCGAATAAAATTTAAAAATGTTGGCAATTATATTTTTATCTTCTCATCAATTAAAATCTGTTGAACCAATAAATTGAATAGTTGAACGAAATTGTTCAAATTACTCAACTTGATATTGAAAGAAAAAAATATTATCTTATACTTTAATTCTTTTCAGATGTGGTGAGGAATAATACAGGCATTTCGGAAAAAGACTTCGAAATATATGTGAAGGAATGGCTGCGACATGCCAGGCAGAGAAAAGAAGGACAGATGAAGAAACTTACTACATTGTATATACTCAAACCTTTTTTGTATCTTTTTTTGTTTACTTTTTTCCATTTTTTTGTTTTTTATTTCATTCCATCTTAATGTTATTAATCATTATAGTTTTTTTGTTCGAAAAGATTTTTTCATTATCCTCATGCAGACTGCATGATGCAGTCAATGATTTAATCTGAAATATATGTAAATTTATTATTGGTTAATTTGCTCTCCGCCAGTCAATGAAATAATGTAATTGGGAGCAAATCTTCATATTGGGCGAAATGAATATTGGAATTGAAAATTTCGAATAACGTCACATATATAAAGTAATAAAATCCAAATTGAATAACAATATTTCACCTGCATTAAAAATGGTTTGATATTTATCACAAAAAACCTCTCATTAGTCAACGCAATGAGTATAACAAAATATGTTTCAAATGCGATAAGAAATGGCTTCCTATTTGAAGATATCTTTTAGTATCACATCAAAATTCCTATGCGACGTCGAAAAGAAATAAAGAAAAGTGGTCTCAAAATCAACTCGCATGAGCGTCTCAAATGTGACAAGAAATGGAGTATCATTTGTGACCAGTTTTGCGATCGCATATTCAACTACTCATTATTCCGAAATGCGTACTTGATGTGGAGGACATTTGGATGCATATGCGAGCGCGTGGGGAGGTAAACAGTACATCGCATAAGAGTTACATTTGCATCGCCGTGTTTGCTGGGAAGTTTCAAGTTTAAGAATTTTTCCGTTGTTTTTGTACTGATACCAACTGGCATACCAAATTTCAACATCATAGCACTTTGGGAAGTACCATAACAGTACTGAGTGAGTGACAAAATCGGGGATTTTCAGATATCTATGAAATCTTGAGTGTAGAAGTTTTGTACTTTAAACTTTGTACGTTTGATAAGTTCACTATTGGCGTCATATACAGAATTTTTATTATTAGGCCAGATAAGCCGACGGGGTGAATCAAGATGTAGGTAGGTATATGTATAAATTTTTGGAAATAGTTTTCTCAGTTCGAGGAAGTTTTGATATCCAAGGTTTTTGAAATCCCCATTTCCGGCGTGAACTTTCGAATTTATTCATCAATTTATGAAATGGTTCATTCTGGAATACTGCCAAAAGACTATCATGCGGAAAATTCTCAACGTAAAATATTTTTGAGATTGACAGATATTGAAAATAATGATGAAACCATTGAATTGTTTCATATAATATTTATTTCTGATCTGAAAAAGAATATGAATAATCATGAACGTTAAATTATTGGACATGTTGATGCCGATCATTGCTTCCCAATGATATTAGTTTTGTCCCTTTTGTTCACTTCGAAGATGCGCTACTGCTGTATTGCCCACCAATAACACAAATTTTGAATTTAAGCACTTCTTTTTGAAAAAACTAGTTTTTCTTATTAATTTACGAAAAATATCGTCCATATATAATCAATCAGGTTTTTTTTTCAATTCAATTAACAATCGGACTAACCAACAAAATCAAGAACGAGGAATTGTAATAGGAAAGTGTATTGTATCTAAAGACATACAGAATTTGCTGGTGGCATTCCCCGTTCAGAAGTTATCAATTTTATCAACATTGAAAGGATATACCTTGCCTAATACGTATTTTGCGCCGTGAATATATTTATCAAACTATATTTATTTTTCAATGTACTTTCACTCATTAAAAAGTCAGTAAACATTTTTGATTCATCCTGTATATCTTTTTGGACCTCACAATTCCTTTCGTAAGTATCCCCGACAATTTTTCAGATCTTTTAGATTTTTAAATCGATATCCATTCATTTTTACACATCATGAGAGATGACTGAAACAGTGTTTATTCAGAAATGAACGAAATATTCAATTCACTGAATGGTGAAACGTCAACCTGTCTCTGTTGCTGTACCTATATTGTGGAATGTTGTTTTCAAAAGCAAACAGGGCACGAAATATGTTATGATCGAAGATAGATTTGAGATAATTTCAACGGTTTTAATGACAAGGGGTTACTCCGAACTCCCACAGATGATGTTCTTCGTTTTCTTGTCCACAATTAACGAATGTGATGCGGTTTCAAATATCATTGAATATTTTTTTATATTTCAGGCAAAATGTAATTTTTTTTTAACTACAATAATTTTTACTCTCGTTGATTGCAGCCATTGTGGTCGCTAATCAATGATGGTAAGAATGAATCATGCAATTAGATATTATTTGAATATATTTTCGTATAAGAAATGAATAACCCAATCCACTATGAAACAGGCAATTTTAGTTCCTTAATCAGCTTCTTCTAGATTTCTGCCCTTGTGTCTGGTGTCGGTGTGTTAGTTCCTTCAAACGCATTAGTCATGGAATTTCCTAAATTCTGCATGTTTTTATCGAAGGTTGTATTATTCTTCTCAATGGTTTGTTGAAGGGAATTTCCGAAATCAATAAGCTGGGGTATTTTCTTAGAAACTGGGGCTTCCGATTCACCGTTCTGTAATATTAAATATATATTTCATCTAAATTAGGCACTTTGTTGTTTCAATATGTATTGTATTATTTCAGCTCTCTCAATCAAAAGAATATGTATATATATATATATATATATATATATATATATATATATATATATATATTTATATATATATATATATATATATATATATATCCGAATTTATATTATTATGTTAAACATTTTCTCGAGAAGTATCGAGATATTACGTTAGATCATTTGAATTAAAAAAGTAAAGAATATTAGTAACCTTTTCTGTCGCTTTTATGCTATGAGATTGAGGAATAAAAGTCTCATTTTTGAATAGTCCAGAGTCAGTTTCCGATATTGAGGAAAATGGAAATTCTCGAAGTGGATGAAATAAGGAGGCATTAATAGTCGGAGAAGTGGTGATTGGAGTGAAGGGATTGGGAGAGCTCAAATTACTATTCGGAATATTTCGTGATGAATCTGGATTGAAAATATGAGTTATATCTTGAGAAGGATCTGAATTTGGATGAATCTCATTCTCATCAGAAATATATGGGGAAAGCTTTGTAGGATGATTCACAGTTGGACTATCAATGGGTACACCCATATTGGTTAAAATTTCCTCTTTTATTGGTTTTCGGGGAATCGTGAAACTTAATTGTGATTTAGAAGAAATCAGAGAAGAACTATTGTTTTGAGAGAAAAATCCTGAAGATGCATCAGGTCGAGTGTCCGATTTTTTCGAAGATGACATCAACACTTTGTTAGATTTATTGAAATATTCTGCAGATGAACTGCCAAAATCTACAGATCCTTGTGAAATGAGTTTCTTCGATAAGTTTTTAAGTTGAACAGAAGATATTGATTCAGCTTTACTGGCAGATAACCTAACAGGGGTGTAAGAAATCAGTTCATTTTTCTGAGGAAGAATTCCTGAAGCGAAAAATGAAGGAGGATTTGAACTCATTATGGGGGATGTAATGAGTTCTTTAGAATTCAATACTGGAATCGAAGAAATCTTATTGTTCACTTTTGGTTTTCCAGAACTTTTAATTGAGTGTGTTATGTGCTCTGGTTCAGTTCTTGGAGGAGAATTCCTACCTTCATTAGATGTCAAAATGTTTTCAACAGTTGATTCAATGGATTCAGTGGCTATTTGCAGTGATTCAGATGAGATGGGAGATTTTTTGATTGAGCTAACTGATGTATCAGCTATGTTAGAAGGAGGAGGTGAAGTATATTCTGGTACTCCCTGATTAACGGAAATCAGTTCGGAAGAAGTTCTCAAAAAGGAAGACTTCTCTTGAGATATGAATTTTGAATGACTTTTCAACAGTGGTACGTTCTGGGAGCCGAGTTCATAATTCGAAATAATATGATGAGGAACGCTTACTGTATTTTCTGTTTTTGATTTCGGAGTTCGAGGAGATAGAGGAAGTGGTCTGCTCACGGGTTCATCATCCTCGTTGTTTTTTGTTTTATCCTGAATTGTCTTTGCATCCCTTGAGGTATCTTTCAGTGCGTTTTTAGACATTTTCTTTTTTGAATCAGTACATCTTAGGTTGTTGTTGATGCAGAAATTTTCCTTGATGTTTTTCATAAAAGGAAGAGGAATATAGCTATGAATGTATTGAAGATTCCTGAAAAATATAATTCAACAGCAAAGTATAATTAATTTTATGTTCCGAAGTGTCATGCAGTGTTCAGTTACACTGCTTGAATTATTTGTTCAAAGTTTGTTTTGATATATAAATTCATATTACCAAAAAGTATGGGCTTTTTTATATTTCTAATTATTCACGGAGTTTTGAAGATATTTCGGGAATACAGGATACTCACATGGCAAAAATTTGTTTTCCAACTTGAAAGAGGGAACTGAATAAACGATAGATATAAGTTTTTCCCTCTTTAGAGTAGTCGTATGAACTAGTTGCTTTATGATGATCCAATATTTGTTCTATAGAATCGGAGGACAGAATTTTCGACATGAAAAACAAATATCTGAAAACTTTCAGATGAACTACTTGCATTTTCTAGCTTTCATAAAAAACAAACTTTTTTCTTCAACTCACATATGTAGAAGATATGAAGCTCCTTCTTTCATGAGATCGAATAAATGTTCAAAGTCAGCAGTAAGACTTTTAGGCTGCGTATCTTCTTCCATTTCTCAGATAGGTAAATTGTGTATGGTGTTTTCGAAAATAAAATATCCGTTTGAAACGTTTTCTGAATCGAATAGTTTATTGGAATGATGAGACACTTTGTTTATTCCCCAGGAGTCATGCTTAAGTTTATCATGTTCACCGAGAATGAGTGACCCATTAGCATAATTACCTTCCTCTGAAAAATGATAACATCATCGCAGATGTCGATTACAGCTTCAAAATTACATTTTTTTCAGAGCCGTATCTAGGTACTATTGTGCCCGTGGCCATACAGTAACAAAACCTCTCATTTGCACAGTTCCGTTTTCATCCATTATATTTTAATATACTTTTTTTTTCATAATTTTGGTTATACATTTGAATCGAAACGAGAATCTAATCTTTTTGTCGTAAATTCGTGTATTCAAGGGATTTTTTCCAACAAAAAATTTGTAAACACTGCAAATATAAAGTAAAAATTGTTATGGGGTTAGTTGACCAGCAAAATAACAATTTATAATCAAAAACATGTAGGTACGTGATAACATGTTCAAAATTTTTTTTGCTTGATTTCACTTCGGCAAACAAATAAATCATTTCAGAATAATCTAATGTATATTAGTTTATTCATAAATTCGGGACACAAAGGGACACAATTCAATGTTTACAAAGTGACGAAAATTACTCATGAAACTCAAGCCCTAATAAAATACTCAAACACATTTCAATATGATTCACATCAAAAAATTATCTGAGTGACCTCAATCAATCAATAATGTTTAAACTAGTACAACGAAAATAATTTATTAAAACAAAACGAATCTTCGAAGCAGAGTCGAAAAATATATCGATATTCATTAATCTGTGTATAGGAGAATTCAGAAAGTAATAAGTACTAGCGAAATCGGTGAAAAATGTGTCTGTATGCAGAGAGTTGTAGAAGCGAACAACTAGCCTTTTGTATTGGGACATGTGGCTATATTCAATTTTGTTGTTGAATAATTTGTGGGTGAATATAATATCGGTTACCTACGCTGATCACGTGTGAAAAGGTTAATTTTCGGTAGACTTCGGAGGTACTTCTGACAAGAGGGAAAAATCGTTCTTGACAGTTCCTCAGAAACCTTTTCTGAACGCCCTCTAGTGTATCCATTAGACTGTTTCAAAAAAATCTACACTCTTTCTTTTCACGAAACCCCCTCCTAATTATCTTCAGGGTATCGAAAAGAGACCTCTATGAAAATATCACCTTCAAATAATAATATTTAGAGGTCACTCATCAAATATTTCTATTTTCCCTACTAATAGCAGGAAAAAAATTTCTTTTTTCAATGAAAAATTACTAGAGCAGAAACCAAAAGACGGATTTCATTGTGTGATACATTTTCGTATAGACAATCAGATACTCTATAAAAATGACTGTAACGATATTTCGATAAAACGGCCCCTTCAAAAGATATTCCGTTCGATGCTAATATTGAGGTATTTTTGAAGAAAAAAATTATTCAAAAAAATCGATTCTGTTTGTTTTCACGAAATTCTATTTCTAATTATCTTCAGGGTATCGAAAAAAGGCGTCTGTGAAGATATTAGCTTTGAATATTAATATTTAGAGGTCGCTCAGCGATGATTTCTATTTCCGCTGTTGAAAGCAGGAAAAAATTATCTTTTTTCAATAAAAAATTTTTTCTTCACGAACCAATTGACGGATTTCACTGTGTGATACATTTTCGTGTAGGGAACTAGATGCTCTACGAAAATGTCTCATACGATATTTCCATAAAACCGCTCGTTAAAAAGTTATTCGAACTTTTTCTTCAAAAATACCTCTATATTAATACCTTATATTGAAGTTTTTTGAAAAAAAAGTTCAAATAACTTTTGAACTAGTGGTTTTATTGAGACATCGTATTGAACATTTTCGTAAAGTATCTAGTTCCCTACAACAAAAAGTATCATACAGTAGCATCCGTCTATTGGTCCGTGAACAAGAAAATTTTTATTGAAAAAAGAATTTTTTTTCCTGCCATCAGCAGCGAAAATAGAAGCTATCGATGAGCGACCTCTGAATATTAATATTCAAAGCTAATATTTTCACAGACGCCTTTTGTCGATGCCCTAAAGATCATTAGAAGGCGGGTTGCGTGAAAACAAGTAGAGTCGATTTCTTTGAATAATTTTTTTCTTCAAAAATAACTATTAGCATCGAATCGAATAACTTTTGAAGCGGCCATTTCATCGAAATATCGTAAGGGACATATTTGTAGAGTATCTGATTGACCACACGAAAATGTATCACACAAAAAAATCCTTCCATTGGTTTGTGTTCTAGGAATTTTTTATTGAAAAAAGAAATTTTTCCCCTGCTATTAGTAGGCAAAATATAAATAATTGATGAGCGACCTCTAAATGTTATTTCTTGGAGCTGATATTTTCACAAAGGTCTTTTTTCGATACCCTGAAGATAATTAGGGGGGGGGGGGGGTTCGTGAAAACAAAGAAAGTGGATTTTTTTGAATCAGTCTAGTATCCATGTATATCCCATAATGTGGGTTCCAGCGGTGGCTCATCCTATGAGGCAGATGAGGCACTGCCCCACCGAATAAATTTCGGAAAATCCACATATTGATCGAATATTTTATATTGATTCATTTCATCATCCTTCTTTTTTACACTCTCTATTTCCCGTCATAAGAGTCGGCACTGGGTCTCTGTTTCGTGTAACATCCAAGCTCTTTCTGCGATTCTTGTATATTCATCTCACTTCCGCTTCAAGAAGTAAATATACTGAGCCATTCCAAATGCCGCTCGCTTCCTTGTCTAGCCCGTCATCTGCATCGATCCAACGATATTCACGTTACCGATGGCGGGCTTTTAAAATGAATTCCAGGCATGCCCCGGGTCCTAGATCGCAATCGGCAATTATTCTTCAGTGTTCGGGTTAATCCGGAAGCGGGGTATAGGGGTAGGGAGATGGTTTGTGAGCTCGAGTTGTGATTTGGTGGTACCTATCGCATTTGCTGTGTCTCATGTAAGTTCGTCTTCGTGTTCAGTTTGTTCATCTGCCAGATCTGCCTAATAATTATTAGAAGATAAAATTTATTTAGCAGGAAGTGATTCGTCTCAAATTCACATGTTGAATGAAAATATTCGAAGTAGGTACTTGTGATTTTATAAATCTGTTGATGAATCAGCAAAATTTTTGCAGTTAATCTCATGAGGGTGAATTAAACATAATTGAAGAAGTTAAGCGACCTTTTCCAGATCTAAGTAAATTTTTTGTGACTATCGGTGGGGCCAAAAAACCAAATCGGGGTTTTCAAAATTCAATGTATGGAAAGTCCGACTGGCTTAAAGGCAGTATAAGTTTGAACAAATTACCTATTTTGTCAGCCAAGGCTTTCATTCGCACTCCGACAGAGTTTGATCAAAAAGTGGTTAAAGCGATTGGAAAAAATTATATCGGAGTATTTTGGTACCACATAAAAAAGCTCATCATATTTCATTGAATTGCAAGTTAACCCTCATGACAAAACAAAAACAATATATCGCCACAATAATAGACAAAGCGCGTCAAACTGAAATTCAAAATTTCAAGGCTAGAGTCGAAGACAATCGTCAAATTCTAAAGAGTCTGATAGATATTACGAAGCACCTCTGTATCCAAGAGTTACCTTTTTGCGGGCATGAATAACCTTATGAAACTTGTATTCTCGGAAATTTCAAAAAGTAGTTTATATTCCTTTTAATAAATTTGACATGAATTTAAAAACCATCTTAAAAAACGATATGAATATTTGTTCGATAATACGTAATCCAAATAAAGTGTGCGAGCCACAATAACACTTCTCAAGTCAAAAGTAGATCTTCATATGAAACGAAGCGTTCGATTGGCTTTTTTTGTGGTATTAAAAATATGTTGATCGAAGAGCAATTTGGAATCCATAGTAATACCGAGATCTTTCACAGAGTTAACGCGTGAAATAGTCTCACCGAGAATTGTAGCAGGCACAGAAAAAAGTGGGTCTTCTTGTTAATGTGATGGAACTACATTTTGATGAGTTCAGGAAAATTATTTATCGCAGCGCTCCATATATGTGAATCTGAATAGTTATTTGGTTACATGTGTCATCATTTTGTTTACTGATGATGCTTCTTTGGCGATAAAAGTGAGCGGTTTTCATGAATTGGATTTGCTATGAGCGGAACTCTTCAGGAGTTTCGCTGAGAAACATGAAAATATTTACTCTGAAATTCAAAAAGTCTTCCGGGCTTATTGGCCTACTGGTGTCAGAAATTCAGCTTTCAAAGTACAATCTTAGACCAAGGATACTCTGAAGATGCCTACCGCAATTGTAGGCGGAACGACAGGTGAAATTATTCCTAAAGCCCTGTTCTCAGAGCTTCGTCGTGTCGCTGGCGACGATCCCCACTCCTTCCTACATACTCACTTGACGCATGTGATCTCCGCTGTCATAAACAGCTGATTGTCAAACACGAAATAAATTATTGAAGATTGAATGATTCCCTTTCTATTGATTTGAATATATTTCACATATAATTGTGAAAATAACTTTTCGAGTTCCTGGCTATAATGTTAAAGTTGAATAGGACCATAATGTCCATAGTAAAGAATATCTTAGAAAAGATGCACGTGAATCCAGGTAAAATGGTTCTGGGTAGAACCTTTTCTTTTCCATTGCTGATTTATCCCCGAAGAAGGTGTATATTTTACAATTTTGCGTGGTCACAGTGGTCTCAAAGATACAAAGTAGGTAAGAAAATTATTTTTAAGTTTTACTTGGCATTAGTTGTTTGCTTCATACATAATATGTGTTAGACATTATATTTGAAAATAATATGTGTATTTAAAATTTTTCCCACATCTAGAATATTCAATTTTTCAGATAATGAATTCACCCGTGATGAAAGTTGTTGTTGAACATCCCACTGCTGGGCAACTGGAAATGACTTTGTCCCAAAAGGAGTATTTGAAATTCAACCATGGTATATACAATTTTTTCAAATAATAGAATTAATATTAGGATGTTAGATCCATAGCTGCTGTTTCCATTAAGATAATAATATAATAGAGATCTGGTAATTGCAAATCAGTTTTCAGGTTGGGTGGAAAATAAAAGGGCTAATTATTTGTGACCATAATTCAATTTTCTTTTCCACCTATCTGATCAAAAATTTTTATTGTTATCTAGATTAAGAGCCTCTAACATTTTAAATATTCTTCATGAGATTCCTGTGATCCTTTACTATATATGTCTGGATACTTTGTAATATGTATTTAAATTTTTGTAGATACCGCTTATCGTGATATCTTATTGAAAAGATTCCTAGAAAATTTTCAATGTGGACAAGGAGTGGTTCAGCAACATGAACCTAATGTGATGGTCCAACAAAGAAGAGCATGGATAGTGGAGGATGAAGAAACTCTAATAAAACTGGTTTCAGAGCGTCCTCCACTATATGACCATTCTCTTCCCATGAGGCAAAGGACCCGACTCATATTGAGGAATTTATGGAGGGAAATTATAGACGAAATGAATGGTAAGCTAAAAATTCCTTTTATGTAACGTAATCGGTAGTAGAAACAATAATGAAACAATGTTTTATAGGGCTAATGTAATATTTATATAATAATTATTATTACAGTGGATCTAGACGAGGAGGCTATCTCCAAAAGATGGAAAAATATAAGAGATAGCTATATAAGGGCTAGAGCCACCATCAATAAAAAATCCACATCTGGTTCTTCTGCTGACCACCGCATCCAAGCAGACAGAATACGGAAGAATCACAAGCATTATGAGTTGCTTTCGTTTTTAGATCGCTCCTTGGCAGCGAGGCCGTGAGTATTTGTTTTATGCAACTTGAAAATTATTGTTGATACAATCTGAATGAAATATTAATATCTCCTGGAATTTATAGGACTATCTCAAATCTGGAAAGCACCTCAGGTGCTTCAACAGAGGTATTAAGTTCGCCTCGTTCTCCTCGACTCCATGAAACGCCTTCAGCCTCTCAGGGAAGGCAAGAAGAGCCATCGTCCTCCAGGAGAAGGCAAGGCCAATTAACTCCGCAGGATGAGGCTTTCATCGCTGCTATCAAGGAGTTGCGGCCAGAGGAGAAGACCCCCATTGAACAATTTTGTTCTAGATTAGCGGATGGGTTGTCGAAACTGCCGAGGAGCGTGAGCAACCAACTGCAGGTGGAATTCTTGACTAAATTAGTGGAACAAGAGAATATCCACTTACATTAGCAAGATCCAATTACAGATTTAATTCCCTATATTATGTACTCATTCTTTAACATTGTCTTTTTTAAACCTCATTTATTTTATATTCATTAAAAAATCTAAAAAATAAAAATACTTTCTTCTAATGAATAACTCCCCATCAGTATGAAATACTTTTTTTCTCCACAAAAACTGAACCATATATTGAAGTAATACTTAATAAAGTAATTGTTAGATCACAATAATATAAGCCAGAAATATTTTCTGGCAATTTGAATTTTTTACTACGTTTTGATTGCAAATGTTATCAGTTGTCTCGAATCTTTACAATAATTCCCTATTGCATAATGATTCCTTAGGGTTTAAAAATGATACTGATATCGCAGAACACCAGGTTTTGAAATGGAGTACTCGTGGGAACAAGGTATACAAGCCACATTTGGTTTTTATTGAGGAATGGTAAATCAAAAATATGTTTTCATTTAATGTTTTATTTATCGAAGATGCTTATATTCATCAGTTTAAAAAAAAATTAGTTATTAAATAGGAATATATTTTGAAAGAAAATTGTTTTATTATAAATAAGTTGGAGCTGGGGCTAAGCCTATAGGCAGCTCTGAATGTATACAACTATTTGAAATAAAGTTCACATTGCACTTGCTACACAAAATTATCACACATCCTCTGGCACACAGGTTCTCTGAACAAAGCTGCCATGCAGTCGGTCTTTAAGGTCGAATATTTTGAGACGTTCGTCATAACATGGGCGATTGTGTCCAAATGGGAGACTAGTTGAAGCTTCTCTAGTTTATTCACATCACACTTGAGGTTAGGACACCATACTTCTTGTTTTGTCTGCTATCTTCTGAACTTGCATTGACCAGGAGAACTTTTATTTCATATATTGTCCCATTGCCATGGGACAGCACCTTCTTCAAAGAAATAAGTCTTGAATTCATCACGGACAACCCGTGCTGACCTGGAGAATGTATTAGAAGCCGTTTGCCCTACACTATTGAGATTGAAGGATTGTCTCCAATCATCAGGTACTAGAGAATTATCTTGAGCTATATCTCTCAGTGAAGCTGTTACGTACTCTGTTTTGTACCTGATTAAAAAATTGTGCAGGCAAGTAGCTCCTTTCATTATTTTTTCTACATTCTCCAGCTTCGCAATTATAGGACGAGAAAATATCCTCCACCGAGCCACCAAAATGCCAAAAGCATTTTCCGACACTCTTCTCGCTCTTGAATGTCGGTAATTGTATATTGTTTTCTCAAGATCTATATTTTCTCGTCCTGGATAAGGGCGCATTAAATTTTCTAACAGGGGGAAAGCTTCATCCCCCACAATAACATGGGGGAATAAAGGTCTGCCCTCAGAAACTTCTGTAGGAGGTGGAATATTCAGTGTCCCTTCAATCAATTTTTTTCCTATCATTGAATTTCTGAATATTCCACCGTCACTTTGCCTCCCTTGAGCCCCAATATCAACCATGATGAATTCATACTTATGGTTCACAACTGCCATAAGTACTACAGAGTGTGAACCCTTATAATTGTAGAAGATGCTGCCCGAGTGAGGGGGTGCCTGAAATAGGATTATTTGAATTAAGATATTATATTAATCAAAAGCTTTGACATATTTTTACCTGTATCATAACATGCTTTCCATCAATAGCTCCTATGCAATTGGGATAGTTCCAAACTGTTCTGAAACCTTCAGCGATTCTTTTAAAATCCTCCTCCTGTGGTGGTTTCAGTACCTCTGGTTGGAGTACCTTCCAAAATACTTCCAGGGTAGATGAAATTATTTCACTCACAGTGGATTTTCCTACTCTGAAGGCAAAAGAAAGGCTGGCCATACTATCCCCTGATGCAAGGTATCTGTAATATAAATAAAAAAGGTTTCCTTTCTAACATTATCAACATAAAGTTTAACTTAACCAATATGGTAATGAAAGAGATATCTAGCAAAAAACACTGGAAAAATATTGAAATCGTGTCAAAACATACCTCAATGTAATTGCCAGGCGTGTCTGCGGGTTAATTGGTTCTCTCCCCAAATCTGATCTTTGCAAGTCAGGTTCAACCAATTCTAACAAACTGTTGAACACATTGGCATTCATCCTAAAGAAATTGAATATATTATTCTCCGGATTCAATTTCATTTCTTCTACTAGTGTTTGTCCTGCACCTAATTCATTCCTCCTCTCAAAAATTGGACGAACCCAAAACCTAAACGAGGGATGATTTATAAAAAGCAGATTAAAAAAAAAACTTCTCACCTTCTTCTCCTAATCTGATTCCGTACGTTCCCAGTTCTTGCTTTTCTCCACAAATAAACGGCCGTAACTAAGGAAAGAAACTCCATTCTGGAATAAACAACTGTATGAAACAAAAAAAACCTCACTTCTCCATAATTAATATCATTGATATCTAAAATATATTCACAAAAATATTAATATTTACCTGAATTATGGATTGAAAATGTACCGTAAATAACTACAAATCTGAGAAAAACTATCTAAAACAAAATAATTCGTTCGAAACGTTTCCTGCGACTGACAGATTGGTTATGTTTACTTGTGGAAGTGTCGCAAGAATCATCGTGTAGTTGAAATATTTCAACTACAAACGGGGCGTGTCGCGACAGATTTTGACAACCAGAAATGAGAAGGTAGGGGTCAGGGGAAGTTTTGTTTACATGCTCTGATTGGCTGAACTACTGTCGCCAGCGACACGACGAAGCTCTGAGAACGAGGCTTTATGGACCCGGGCCAATAAGCCCGGGAGACTATTTAAATTTCAGTATATTCGGTCGTGAAAGCCTTAAACTATTTACATATTATTCACTCTGTGAATATACCAATCGAAAGATAACGTGCCTTAGTATATGTCCATAAAGTACCTTTCCTGAATAAATATCCATGTAATACGTATATTCAAGTAAAAACATCCATTGTTACGATTACGACAGTTACACAGGTTGAGAATTCATTTGTAACCTTTCCGAATTTCATTTGACGTTTTCTGAAATACATTTAATGCATTCTGAAATACATAAATATGAGACTTTCGGAAATTCATTTACCGTTTTCTGAAATACAATCTGGGGGCACGGAAGTGTCCCCGCCTAGACGACCCAAGCGGAGCGCCGCGCACCGCCGGTGCACTACCTATCTTTTCTCGTCGTATTTTTGAACCCTCACACCTTGAGTTTGGAATGAAGCAGATGAAAAAATTCTCAGGATATAATGCCAGTAGTGAACTCATCAAACGTGCAAAGTTTCGAGTGCATAGCCCGTACACTGTAGATTTTATAGATATCTGAAAGCCCCCGATTTCATCACTTACTCACTGTTACGTAAAAACTGTTAAGGTATTTCTGATGTCTAATGGAGTTGAAATTTGGTGCGTGAGCTAGTATCGGTACACAAACAACGGAAAAATTCTTAAACTTGAAACTTTCACCCCCCAACCCTTAGAACCATGGGATATATAAGTTTGTATGAGACTTCCGCCAATTTTGATACTAGTGGTCTGAAAATTAATAATAGTAATAATAATAATAATAATAATAATATTTATTAATCCTTTCAGACATAACAGTTATGTATAGGACAAGTCAGTATAAGTATAAAGGGAATTACATTACAAAATTATCATCGAGAAACTCTTTGACACTATAATATGCCTTTTTCAACATTAATTCCTTCACAGCTCTTCCGAAACTCCGACCGTCCATAGCTTTTACAGAAACAGGCAAGTGATTGTACAGTATTACACACTGGTACACAGGTGATTTTTCAAAATTAGTTGTCCTATGCAAGGGGACGGTCTGAGATTCGGAATCCCTGGTAGCATACTTATGAAAACTTGACAATTTGTTGATAAGTCCTTTACTTTCACTTAGGGATTCATTGTACTATAATATACAGTAATCAATGATTTAAGTGGAAGGGAATATTTCAATCTGTTGATAGCATAGAAAGATGAACAGAGTTTTTTACTAATATATGATCGCTCCATCTCAAATTCATATCCATCATAACACCCAGAAATTTACAACATCTCGTGGATACCAGGAAATGATCACCATTTCGAATAGCTATAGGTACACTCTCACTCAACTCAAACTTCATAAACTCAGTTTTGTTATTATTGAGTATGAGTGCATTTGATTGACACCATACATTGAATTTATCTATAGTTAACTCGCAGTTGTTAATGAGTTCAGTTTGACTTTTCGCAGCAATAATAAATGTAGTGTCATCAGCGAATATCAATGTTTTACTAGCCTTAATATGTTGTGGCAAGTCATTTATGAACAAAATGAAAAGGAGTGGTCCTAATATTGATCCCTGAGGAACTCCAATATTCACTTCATGTTCATTAGAATAAGAATTATCAGTTCTCACTGAAATTCTCCTATTGAGGAGATAGCTCGTAACCCAATCTACAAAAATTCCTCTAAAACCGATATTAAAAAGTTTGCTTCTTAAAAAATCCGGGACAATGCTATCGAATGCTCGAGATAAGTCAAAGAAAAGACGGCTACCAGGTATTGCTTATCCAGATGCAATTGAACAAACTGAACTAACTCAATACAAGCAGTCCTAGTTGTACGGCCCACCCGAAAGCCGTGCTGGCTCTCAGTAATTATATTAAACTTCTCAAGGTATAATAACATGCGATTGAATACTATTCGTTCAATGAGTTTTGAAAAAACTCCTTGAATTGAGATTGGGCGATAATTAGCAACGTTCTCTGTATCCCCTTTTTTTAAAACAGGAATTACCGTAGAATGTTTTAAACAGTCTGGGAAAATTCCAGAGGACACAGACTCATTTATGAGGAAAGTCAGATGGTCTGCTAATTGTTCAGCCAACAGTTTCAGGATTCTGGCTGAAATGAAGTCAGTTCCTGAGCAGTTTTTATTTTTCAAATTATTTATAGCATTAACTACCTCGCTTCTATCAACTGGATGGAAATAAAAATTAAAATTTAGGATGGACGATGTAGTGCAAACGCGACTCAATTCATTCCCGAAATGAACTTTCAGACTACGCTCAGCAACATTAGAGTAGAATTCTGAAAAGGTATTAGTCACGACTGATGGTTCAGAACATAAAACACCTTCAATTCGCAAAGTCAATTTACTTTTACCTCTTGTTTTCCTTTCAATTTCATCATTCACTAAATTCCAGACCGTTTTACCTTTATTATTGGATGTTCGGATAATATTTTCATGATAACTTAACTTAGTCGACTTTATCATACTATTAAATGCCTTTTTAGCTTTTTTATACATTTCGATTGATTCTTTTGATTTTCAATTTGCTTGAGTCCAATACAACTTCCTCAACTCATCCCTACTATATTTTATTTCATTGGTTATCCAACTTTTCGATGAGTTTCGTTTATCTGTCAAACGAACTAGAGGACAACAGAAGGTGATGGAACTTTTCACAATTTCAATAAAAGCTTCAAAAATGAAGTTAACATCTTCAATTCCGGAATAAATTTCAACGAATGAGCTTTCAGAAATATCATCAATCAATCTAAGTAAATTCTCATCTGACATATCTCGAGCTAACCTCTCACGAAAGCGGGGCCCACGTGACTCCCCCTGACCATCAAAGAAACAATCAAGTTGGAAAGCACAATGATCCCCAAAATGAGGCGGAAAGATTTCAGATACACAAGCATTCAAGTCCACATTTGTCACAATATAGTCAACTTTTGTTGAAGAGGTATGGCCTAGTACATTTGTGAATACCCTAGTAGGATCCAAAGAGGTAGTTGATTAATCGGAGGACTGCCTATTATGAATGTTTAAAAAAATATTCAAGAGTTTTTGTTGAAAATCACTCTAACATTTTGAAAAAGGGGGTTAAAATAAAGCGCTCGTAAAACGCCTCATGTGTATTTACACCAAATACAATTTCTCTGTAATAATCTCAACCACCGTTTTCATTGTGCAATTTCCCGTTGTGATCATTGTATAAAGATAGAATTTTTCATACAATGGTTGTGATGGCAGCTCGCAAATACATCGCGATCGCAGGTTGAACCTTGGTAGGTAAAGATATATTTCTCCACTTCGTACATTGTTGATTTCGAACATGGATTGTGAATTAGTGTGACTTGAAATAAATCTCCCAATAATTATATTTTCTTGAATCATTATTGAGGAAAAAAAGGACAAAATGAAAAGATTTTGTCATAAGCAACGTACAAAAAGAACTGAAATCCAACCAAAAACATTTTAATGTAAAATATTGCCAAGACTAGGCCGTATTTCTAACATAGTCAAAAAGTTATCAGATCTCATGAAGAGCCAAGCTGCTGATTCTACACTATGCCTTGGTCAAAGTAAGTGACTTGGCACCGGCCAACTCACCGTCGTTACTATAAGAACTATTTTATAACAGAAAAATTATGAACAGCGAATTAATTTTTCACTTCACGATCACGTGGTGAAAGACAAACGGCGAAGTCACTTAATTCGACCAAGGCAGAGAGTTTGTGAAATAAAGTCTTGTGAAGTTGAAGAGTGTCGAGTTAGCAGCGTGGCTCTATAGGCGATTCAACTTCATCTCGAAACCACCTAGCGGCAAAAATTTCAAACTAATTGTGAGTATCCCTTACTTTGAGATTGTACTGATTTCACAGTGATTGTTCGTGTATTTACTTTTTCTACAGTTGTTGGTGAGAGTTGAAAGCTTCAAAGTTCATTTTCTACTTCTCGTTGATTTATTTGTGTTTGAAAATGAATGATATAAGAAGCAATATTCCGAAAATCGGAGTTTAATGTTGTATTTATGGATGTAAACGTCGTGCTAACAAGGACCATGTTAAATGCTGAAAAGAAATGCAGTTCCTACAAAAAAAACTTCCTAAGGGATCTCATGAAACCACTACCATACAGAAAAGACCGACTATAATCAAATATGAGCCTGTATAGCCAATTGTAATAATTTTTATTTGCATAATGTTCTTTTCAATTAAAAGTAATTCATTTTCTGTTGAAAACCAATTATGGATCAATGGGAGATCCAGAAATTGACAAAGAGCTCCCTACACAGGTAAAGAACTGAAATATTCTCATAGTCATTATATTTAAGTTATAATTTCAGGAAATATCCAGAACAACCGACGAACGGTTGGCTGTGGAAGCTTAATGTGGTTTGGCAAAAGTTAAGTATGAAGATGTTGCAGTTGATAGTTTGAAAATTCGGAAAATATGTGACAATACAATATTAACTGACAAAAACTTAAACAGCATAACAGGGATGAATTCTTTTCATATGCTAGACACAAGCAAGAAATTCTGCAGAAGTGAATATGTCAACTTCGATTTTTTCAGATGATACGTTTTGAAAGTAGTTCCTCATCAGTATGTACTGTCCAAATATCTTTTGATTACTTTGTTCATAAATTTTACTTTATAGTGTCCAAATTATATATACCAAGTGAGCCCAAGGTGTGTACCAAGCTTTCTGGGGTTAATAGTACATTGAAAAATAAGTAAAGTTTGTTAAACTCATGGACCGAAATGCATATTGAGGGAAATATATCCTTCCAAAGTTGATGAAATTAAAAAATTATCTGCATAACTTCTGAACGGTGAATGCCACCAGATTAAAATTTCGTGTATAAATGTCCCTGAATACATTTTTTTATTACACTTCTACATTTCTGATACTTTCACCCTCAGAAAGCTTGGAATACATTTTTGACTCACCTTGTATACAAATGTCTTCTAGTTCTTTAAAAAAATTGAAAGTATAAAGGTATGTCAGAATAGAAACCTGGATGGTTGTAATTGTTTAACATATGTTATTTCATTGGCAATTGTTCAATTATGGGAATAAATTCATTGTTTATTTGTTTTGAAAATTTGTTTCATCTTCATGTTAACAAGGATTTATTAGTATCTTCAGTTACTTGACGAAAGTTTTCATGAAATTTGATACAGATATAAAATCCCAATTACATGTTTCTTATTTTGCATTATGACCATTACATCCCATAATAACACCAGCAATTTACGGGACCCAAGCCTTTGTGATTGCTTTTCCTATAATGTTAAGTAAATGAAAACTATTTTCATAATTTATTTGTACCCATCTTCTAAGACACTCCTACTTTTTGGAACGGCTCCCAAATATGTGAATTATTCACTCAAAGTAAGGAATACTCTAGTTCCGTATGAATCCATCATTCAACTTAAGAATATATTATATTGTAATATATTAACTCGCTCAAAGATCTTCATACACAAGAAAGTACAACACAAAGTGTTTCAGCAAACTCAATGTTTACAGAGGGCGCAACCTACCCTTGAATCGCGTATATGAGATCTGATAACTTTTTGACAATGTGAGAAATACGGCCTCGTCTTGACAATATTTTACATGAAAATGTTTTTGGTTGGAATTACTATTCTGAAAATAATTTGATGCTTTCTAACATACCTCTGACTAATCTAAAATACATTTTACGCCTTCCAAAATACATTTGACTATTCTGAAATCCATTTTACATTTTCTGATATACATTTGAATATTCTGAATTATATCATAGAGTTTTGAAGGCCGTAGAGATGTCGGTTACATCGGAACACCATAACAATATTAGTATACATAAGGACGTGAGGCAGATTCCACACTACTTAGGGCAGCATTCGAAATGAAATTATTAATATTTTAGCCGAATATATTCGTAAAGAGATGACACGCGTTATCAAAAAAAGAAAAACCATTAATTTGGATCCTACACCCGACAGTAGCCACACCGAACAAATACCATTTCTTCTGTGTCGGGAAAGAAATTTGACATTTTATCTTTGTTGACAGGTCATAAAATACTACTTTGTGAAATAAATTCTTCCCCGGGAAAGAGGGAGTTTTTTTTACCCGGATATTTGAAGGTTTCCTTAGCAACGCAGTTCTAATTGTCAGAAGCCTGCCAGTTGATAAATTCAATTTCACAATGATAATTTTCTGGCTTTAAAATTTTGTTGGGGCAAATTTGTTGTAGTTTTTATGGGCCTTCAGAATTCAGTACTAGAAAATGCATGAAAAAATTGTAATCCTAAAAATTTAATGTGATCTGTAATTTTTCAAATAAAACACTCTGTATTTTATTTTCCTAATCGGTAGAGCTCTTCCTGCTGATTTCTTATACCAATATATACTTTAATGAGGTTACCTCTGGCAATTTTCTGAAAACATAGATATTTTCGTCTGAACCTAAGGCGGCTGTCTAATGCTACACGAGTACAATGCGATTTCTTTATATCAGAGGAACCGTGGATAAAAACAACTGATATTTATTTTTTTATTCATTAACTTAAAGTTAAATGAAGTGTTGAAATGATCACTTTTACACACAGTCGATATCTTCTTATAAAGTTTTTGACGGATTTTCCTTACTATTTATTGAATATATTGAGATTGTCAATTTCTTCCTCTATTCTGAAATAAGTGTCTTCAATATTTTGCATACGGGCAATATACAGGGTGTTTCATCATAAACTGGACAAACTCATATGACGTATAGAGAACATCAGGAGAATCATTTTTTTCTTATGACATATTTCCCGTTTTCGAAGCATAAGGGAGATACACGGTGTTTAATGTCATTGTCGAGCGTTATTATATTGAGTGTGGTCGGTTATGTATGACACTGGAAGTAATAGTTTCTTGTCATATCGTAGTATTTTTGGATGCTTCATTCAGAAATGGTGTAGAGCTCCGAAAAAAAAATTACAAAATGGCGGAAAACCTGCAATGTTCGTGATTTTTTTTTTCGGTTGCCAAATTGATTTTCATTTCCTAAATCAGCACAATTTGTAAAGGATATCTGTGAAGAATTTTTTTCAAAAATCGAACACAACTTTTTTTTTACATGTCCACAGCAAAAAAAAAAATCACTCGAAATTGATGAAGTTTTTCACGATTGTACTTATTTTTATACCTAACACGAATATGAAAACAGAATCGAAAAATATCAAACGGTTTCGTTTTTACAGCCATTCAAATGTCCCGTTCGAATATCTGAAATAATAAAAAAACATGACACAGCTTGTGTTCTTAGGCCCATAATTTTTGAATTTGTATGTCGAAACATTCCAGATTGCAAAATGAATTAAAAAAAAATCAGTGAAACTTCATTGAGAGTTGAACTCCCTACTTTGAGTTAAGTATTGATGTGAAATATGAGTCTGTTCTAAGGTTCTGAGCAAAGATTATAGAGTTAGAAAGATAGGAAACGCCCTTGTATCTGTGGTACTAAAATCCGACTACGATTTTTGGCTAGTTTCTTACTTGTGACACATAGATGACGCTGAAAACATTATTCAGTACAGAAAACTATTTCAATAGGCGCGAAATTCGAAACACATTTCTCATAAATTTTCATTTAATTGAATACTTTGTCGAGCTTTTAAAAAAATATCCCGATCGACAAAAAAAAGGAAAGCTCCGCTTTTTGATCAAGATGATCTTTTCTTCTGCATATTGCTTTGAATCAAATGAAATTCGCTTCTGGATTCTTTATATTTTTATTTGAAATGATTGTGTAAAATCAACTGCAATACAATAATTATGAAATTGAGTACATTTCAAGAATTTTTTCACATATTAGAGAATTATCATAACAATTTCAAGAACTTATTGTGAGTGAACTCTCGATAAATCGAACATCGATAAGTCAAACAGTTGTTCTGGACCCGATTCATACATATCTTACCCAGTGTATTTTAACCTCAATGAGTCTAGAGGGTCTAGTAGATGAGTCGAACTGCTGGAAGGGTTGTCAAGAGAACCACCACCTCTATAAGTCGTTCTTCTGACCACCATTGCCTCTATGAGTGGAACTTTTTGATCTAATGAATGAGACCGAAGAAAATTCGGTTCGCAAACAAATTATCCAGAACAATATATTTTTACCCCGAAACCTCTATCCATTTGACAACACTGAAAATAAAAAGCAATGAACAAGACAATTACATGATAAGAGTTTCAAAACTTACATTTCCATTCTCATTGGTAATGAAAAGAATGCACATTCGAGATTGTTCTTTCTATTATTTCTGCAATTAATCACCATGCATTTCGAACGTCGGCCAGTTTTTAACAAAAAATTTATAACAGAAAAACACACGAACGAAGATTATGGAGTGAGCTAGTTGGTACACTTGTAGATTTCGAATTATTTCATTAGAAAATACGCGAGAAAATACAATCATCATTCAGCAAAAATATTTATTCAAGTATTTCTTTCAAAATTGACAACAGCCTACTAATAATCTCTATATAATCTATGTCAAATGGACCCTAATTAAATATTTTAACCATAGATCGATTACTTTTGAAAAACAGATGTCGCTGGCATCACTGTAGTCGCTTCGTTTCCCATCTTTATACTCTATAATCTTTGGTTCTGAGTATATTAATTTTCGTTGCCGAGCAACAGTAGCTGATAGAATTTGACAGGTGATTTGAATTTTACTGAATAATTCGAGTATATTGAAACGACTTGTTAGCAAACGAAAATGAAATATTCACTTTCAGAAAAAAATGATATGGTTCAGGCTTATTATGAAGCGAATTCCTCAGGGAGAAAAGAAAGGGAAATTTACGCTCGCAGATTTCCAAGCCGAAACGTTCCTAATTTTAAAACTTTCAAAGAAACAGTGCGTAAATTACGTGAAGAAGGTATTCTTCACCGCAAGAAGAAGGAAACAACCCGAAATAACGAAGAACGTATCCTGGATTTAGTGAGTGAAAATCCGATGGTATCAACGAGAACTCTAGCAAATCATCCATGTGTGAATACGAGTAAATCCACTGTATGGAGAGTTTTGAAAAGAAATAGCTACCATCCGTACCATTTCCGTTCATGTCAAATCTTAGAAGAAGGTGATTTTGAGAAGAGGAAAGAATTCTGTGAATTTATTTTAAGAAGGACACGTGAGAATAGGAATTTCCTACGTCTCATACTGTTTACGCATGAAGCAACATTCCACAGAGATGGTTTCTTCAACAACAAAAATAATATAATCTGGCAAAGGGGAAATCCACATGCAACAGTAGCAAAAAATAGCCAGAAGAGATTTTCTGTCAATGTTTGGGCGGGAATGAAGGATGGATTCATTATAGGACCGTACATTCTTCCTGAAATATTGACTGGAAATGGCTATAATCAATTTTTGAGGGAAACTCTGCCCGATCTATTGGAAGATATTTCTTTGAGTCACTTTCAAGGAATATGGTACCAGCATGATGGTTGCCCTGCTCACACAGTGAGGAGTGTACGAGAATTTTTAGACTCTCAATACCCTCGCCGATGGATCGGCCGATTGGGACCTGTCGCATGGCCTCCTCGTTTTCCAGATCTTACACCTATGGATTTTTATTTCTGGGGTCATATGAAGAGTCTTGTTTATGATAAGCGAGCTCCAGTAACTTCGAGAGAAGAACTGATTCAAAGAATCGAATCAGCCGCCGAAGAGATTCGCCGAATCCCGGAAATGGTTCGTTCAGCGGTGGATAGTGTGGCGAAAAGGTCGGGAAAGTGTATCCGGACAAATGGCAATATTTTTGAGAACGAATTATGAATAAATTTTATACTAATAGGTTTTTTTTGTTGCGTTTGTGAAATTGTGGAATTATTCGTAGAAATTTCCGCAATAATGCCATGCCATTAATATCTGGGGAGTATTAACCGCCAATTTCTACTCAAACTGCATAAATTGGTTTCAAGATACTTGCATTATTATATTCAGTAAAATTCAAATACTCTGTCAAATTCTATGAGCTGCCATTGCTTGCCAACGAAAATTAAAAACCTTTGAACAGTCTCAATTCAGATTCCACATTTATTTTAATAGGTACTTAACTCAGAGTAGGGAGTTCAACTCTCAATGAAGTTTCACTGATTTTTTTTTAATTCATTTTGCAATCTGGAATGTTTCGACATACAAATTCAAAAATTATGGGCCTAAGAACACAAGCTGTGTCATGTTTTTTTATTATTTCAGATATTCGAACGGGACATTTGAATGGCTGTAAAAACGAAACCGTTTGATATTTTTCGATTCTGTTTTCATATATATATATACGTCATATGAGTTTGTCCAGTTTATGATGAAACACCCTGCATATTCTGGGTTATTATAAATTTTATAGCCCCGTCACCGATTTTAAAAATATTTTGCACAGTGAATCTATAGGATTTCCTGATACTACAGTCTCAATCACAGCTCTGGGGAGGCAGTAATTTTCGAGCAAAGAAATAAATGAAACTCATAAATATACTCGATTTACCTCGGATACGGCTCTGATATAGTCTTATATATAGTAGATATAGTTTAGTTTAACAAGGTTCGGTTAGGTTAGGTTCATTTTCCCTACCAAAAGTTGAAAAAAAAAATTTTTTTTTAATTTGAAAAAAAAATTTAATAAAAAAATAAAACATCGATCCGCATTCAGGTTAGGTTAAGTTAGGTTAGGTTAGGTTCATTTTCCTTACCTCAAGATCACAAAAAAAAATACAAAAAAAATACAACTGGGCAGGAAACTTTATAATTACCATATTCTGAATTTCGCATAAAAAAGTGTCCAATGGAGTTGAGTCTGGACTGTCAGAAGGCCATAAAATGGAATTTCAATATACAGAAATTACGGCATTCTCCAGAGGCGTTCAACAGCTGCCTCAGATTGAGAGGAAAAAACGAGGGGTCTTCCACTGGCCATTTTTTGTACACTAAAATTCCAATTTCACATTAAATTTCATCAAATTCACCTCAATTCAATTAAATTTCCCTCAATTCCATTAAATTCACCTCATTTCCATTAAATTCACCTCAATTCCATTCAATTCACCAAAATTCCATTCAATTCACCACAATTCCATTTAATTCCTCACATTCAGTCGAGGGGTCTCTCACTAACCGAAATTTGTATACTAAATTACCTCTTCGAGAAAAAATTCCTCTTATTTCCCTAAAAAATGCCTTCATTACTCCTAATTGCTCCTTCATTTCCTTTCAATTCCCCTCATTTTCTCTCATTGCCTCTCATTTCCTCTCATTGCCTATCAATTCCTCTCATTGCCTTATCATTCGCCCTCATTTGCTTTCTCATTTCCCCTCATTACCCTTTCATTTCTTCCCAATTTAATCTCATTGCCCCTCCATTTTTTTCACACTTACATTATTTAAACAACTATTCTCAAGATCAAAAGGTAGAATTCTCTCCGCAGTTTCGTGAAAAAATATTTCATGAAGTACCTACATGAAAATATGCGATATATAATACGTCTATGAAAAACATGGACACAAAATAACAGTGGCATAGAAGAATGCATACAAACATTGATTGAAAAAAATATTTATTTGTTATAACAATGACCAAAATAAAGTATAAGCGCCTATCGACATAGAATATCATATATAAATTTCTAGAATTTTGAATATAAATTGGAAATATTACATTTATGAAAAAGCAAATAAAGACCTTTTATTCATATTTCAATAAATTTTCTCTGGAATGCTCTGAATTTTTTACATGCTGATAAGATCCATTTCCGTCAAATGAGACGGTCCCATCCATAAAAAGACCAATAAAATAACATTTTTCTGCCACTGGAAATATTTTCAGTGATGTGATGGTGAATTGCATTACAACTTTTGTATCTGAGCTTCTTCCTCAGAAGTTTCATTTGAACTTCACTTGGGGTATATTTCTCGGTATAATTCAATACAACCAATTATACTTATATTTTATATAAGTAAGTAGATATCTATGTGTCTGTAACACCTTTAGCACTATGGGAGGTTTCCTAACTGAACATCACAAATAGCTTCAATGTTTCGAGTAGAAAATCAAAAATGGGAGTGCTGTATGCTGGCTTTGATGAAAGCGTATTCGAAAACAATAAAAATTCAAATGTAAAAATAATAAAATTTATTAGAAAAAACACTTTGTATAAAAACCAACATTGAAACATTAAATAACAAAATAAATTATTTAATAAGGAACTCCTTCCATCACATTGATATCTATAACTGTAATATATATATATATATATATATATATATATATATATATATATATATATATATATATATATATATATATATGAAAAAAAATATATACCTATCAACGAAAATAATATTCGATCGATATCAACGAAGCTATAAAGGTTATAAGGAAAATAAAATTAATAAAATAAAAAATTGAGATTGAGCACAAACTTTTAAATTTTCAAAAAGAACACCATGTATATTTCAACGTCATATTTTTGCAATTACATTGATGTATCGCAACCTTACCTTTAATGGATTTCAGCTTCAAAAATCGGTAGAATCCATATTATGTTCGCTTTTTAATGAGGCCATGAATTCTTGCACTCATCAATTTAATTTTCACTCTTTTGAAACACCATGAGATTTAAACCTATTAATTTCATTATATTCAAATATAAACTCAAAATATCACTCTTCAACATGAACTTGAAAATGTTGAAAATGAAACAAATTTTAATATTAATATTGAAATTTTTATACATGTTCAATTCTTATGCATCTGTGGAAGATGCATGTCTTACTATTGAAAAAACAAACCAAACAAAAATGTGAATTTTTCTGATTACTAAAATTCATTAAATGTTAGGTTGTGATAAATTAATGTATTCTGAAAAGTAATTGCAAAAATTAGACGTTAAAATATATAGGGTGATCCATTTGAAAATTGAAAAGTTTGCGCTCAATCTCTGAAAGAGTGCCCTGAAAAAATATTTTAACTAAGCCACTGACTTCTACGTAAAAATATCTATTAAAGCAGTTTCCATTTTTTTTTTCTCATACAGGACCCGAGAAATAAAAATATGTCCAAAAAGTGCACATTTTCGCCCTGTACTTCAGAAACATTTCTTCAATAAAATAGATGAGATACAGTGTAGTCTCACCCAATTTGGGACACAGTGTAGAAAGCTGTAGATGTCGAAGTGTTGTTTTTTTCAGTGTAAGGCAACAAATCTTGAGAGGTTTTGGTCCCTAACAAATAAGTGCAAAAGTTTTACGCAATACGTTTCTTTATACAGGGTGTCCGGGGAATAACTGTACATACTCTAACCAGAGATAGAGTTGGACTAGGTGATTACTGATTGACTAAAAAAAATTAATTTCTGGATTTCCCTAGAAAGCTACAGGGTGATTTTCTAACTTCATGGAAATACTTAGACCATCATAAAATCCAAACTTATTGACGGATATTATTGAAACTTGGGAGGTTATTGGCACATGCTAAGGTCAAGTCAGAAAGACATCAATTATTTCATTATTCCAGGGCCGGACTCATTAATCTTCATTTAAAGTGTTCAGGGTAAAACAAACACTTTGTATTTCGAATCACAAATATTTTATTCGCCTTTCAGAAAGAAGCTGAATTATGCTTCAATTTGTCATATCGCCTAAAGTTGTCACATCAACAATTATTTTTTCATGAATTTTCGAATTTGGATAATGTTCGAAAAATTGAATTTATTTACCTGAACAGGACTTAGTCATCTTGTGGAGGTCGAAAATAAATGATAAATTTTCTTTAGGGATCTATTCCATGGCCTCCTCGATATCCAGATTTCAACCCGCTAGATTATTTTTCATGGGAAAAATTGAAGGATATGGTATATTCTGGAGAAATCCAGCCAAGAGAACAGCTGATGAACAGAATTATAACTGTTGGGATATTTTAAGAAATAATGGCGATATTATTCGCAAGGCTGTATCCAATTCGAACATTCGGCAAGAGAAATGTATACAAGCTAATGGTTTTAATTTCGAACCACTCCTGAAATAACGTTGACTCAGCAATTCATTCGTTCCTAATTTCATTTTTATTAGGTTCTCTTTACTGTATTTTAGTTTTTTTTTTATTTGTTATTGTTTCGTTATGGAATGTGCTTATGAAAATTTTTTACTAATACTTTCCATTTTATATTCAAATATGAGATTTTGGGTTCTCTTCATGTTGAAAAATTCAATTTTTCGAACTTAATCCCAATTCAAAAATTCATAAAAAATAATTTTTGATGTGACAACTTTGAGCGATATCACAAATTGAATCATAATTCAACTTCTTTCTGAAAAGCGAATCAATTATTTGTAATTCGAAATACAAAGTGTTTGTTTTACCCTGAACACTTCAAATGAAGATTAATGAGTCGGCCCTGGAATAATGAAATAATTAATATCTTTCTGACTCGACCTTAGCATGTGCCAATAACCTCCCAAATTTCAACAATATCCGTCAATAAGTTTGGATTTTATGATGGTCTAAATATTTCCATGAAGTTGGAAAATCACCCTGTAGCTTTCTAGGGAAATCCAGAAATAAATTTTTTATAGTCAATCAGTAATCACTTAGTCCAACTCTATCTCTGGTAAGAGTATGTACAGTTATTCCCCGGACACCCTGTATAATTAAAAAAATTTCTAAATTTTTGCCGATACTGGGAGAGAAAACCCTGACAGATCTCTCAATAATAATAATAATAATTCCGTTGATTGTGATATGAATATAAGAGTCGCTTTCAGAGATTCACTGCCAGAAAGACCGTCAAAACAGCGCATAAAGGTCATTTCAGCGTTTGTTTACCCCGGGGTTGCCTCTGTCATTTCGATGAGTATGTGACAAAAGTCGCAAAATGAAAATGGCAAAAAATAATAGAAGCTGAACCAGAAAAAAATTCAAAACTAGGCAGTTGTTGCTGTTGTCATAAAAAATGGCATTCGCTTAATGAATGAATTCTATTTTTCTATGGCTGACTCATGGTTACTTGATGATAATGTTTTTCCTAAACACTGTGAACTCAAACAAGAAAATGCAAGACATCTTTTTTTATGAATTATGGACCAATCGATACAAAATTGATTTTTTTATTGCCAAATATTGAAATGGAAAAAGTTTATTTGCTAAACAAGGTCAAGTGGTGACTCTATCTCCCCTTTGCAATCATATTATTCGATAAGGATTAACTCAAATTTTTTTCGCAATTATTTATAAACTCCTGTACTTATATTCGAAACCTTTCGATTTCAAGTGCGTTGACAAGTTTTAAAATCATCCTTTTGCGCATGTTCAATTCCGTTCAATTCCATTCAGTTCCATTACAATGCCGTTTGTTTAGCATTGAGTTTTTCTTCTCGCATTGCTTAAATTCTGGCCTCTAGGATGCTCGTTCATCGTTGCAGGCTGAGAGGCACTGATGAGTCCTAGAAAGGACGAAACCGGTCTGTCTCTGCTGAGCTTCGATGACGTCATTTTCTCATCTTGGATGAATCTGCAAACAGGGTCTCCACTAGTCCAATCCCCTATTCAATCAATGCCATTCAATTCCCGAATAATTCCTTTCAATTCCATGTAATTCCGTGTAATTCGTGCAATTCACTCACAATTCCGAAATTTTGTACACTAAATTTCAACAGTGAGAGACTCCTCAGAAAAAAAGCTAGATTTTTTTAAAATTGTCGAAAATATCCTTAATAAAGTACATATATTCGAAATCAGAAGGAAGAGCTCTACCTATTAGGAAAATAAAATATAGGGTGTACCATTAAAAAAATAACAGTTTAAAAAAATTTTCAGGTTTACGATGCTTTTATGCATTTCTTAGTTGTGAATTCTAATGCCCATAAAAAATACTTTAAATTTTCCCATTTTAACGTTTTTGTACGAACGATATTAAGTGAGATAGCTATTGAATAAAATATAAACAATAACCCTGTACATCGTTGGATTGGGAAACATCTTGTAAACTTATGTTATTTTCATCTGTAGGTTGTCGAGTGTGATCTTTATGGTCAATCAAATATTTCAATTTCTGTTTGTTTCCTTTTTCGGTCATCATACCAGTTAATGTACCATATGTCTTCCTCTAAACTATCAATTTGAGTTTAGTACTCGATTGCATGTAGGTGTTCAAGGAGATAATGATGCAGAGATTTCAACTCCAAATCAATGATGCCGAGTAAAGAGTAAATGATGTTGTCGATGTTTTTCAGACCTGTCGTAAACAGCCGCAGGTATTGTTTAGGCACTTCGGGATGACGTTATGAAGTTTACAATCGTGTGGAAAATCTATAGGCCATCTGTTTTGATTTTTAGATATTTTTTAGTGTATATATTAACAAATTTCGGAGTTATCCTATGCCTTTCGACGGAAAGGCATAGGATAACTCCGAAATTTCAACTGCTTTATTGTATGCCTTATAATGAAGAACATTTTATTTGCGTTTTCTTTGTGGAGAGGAAAGACATAGAACCGATTCTCAAGCACTCAACGCCCAATTGCCCATGTGCAATATAAGATATATTAGATGATTGAGTTAAATATAAAATTATTGATATTGTACGTTTGTATTTGGTATTCCAAACAGTTTCAAAAGCTCAAAGCTAGGAATGTTGATCAATAATAAGTAGCACAACTGGATTTTGAACTACAACACCGATACCTACATTTTTTAAAATGGTTATTCGGCAAAATATCTGGATACAGAAGAAGAATTTTTTTTTAAGTTGGTTAATTTGGGTTATGTCATCAAAGATGACAAAGTGAGACTTGTTACTTGACCTATTTACTTTTTCTCGTAGTCTTTATATGTAACATGTCACTGCTTTTTCATGTACCGTCATTTTTGTGCCGTTGGAAAATTTTACTGTGTTTCCTTAATGTACAAATTCGTAAATAATGCAATTCTGGAAGTTTTTCCGTAACTGTCGTATTAAAAGTGTCAATTTTGAACTACTTCGTAATAAGATCATAGAGTAGAATTTATTTCTCTATAATATTGGATCGCAATAGTCTAAGATCCCAGGGCCCCCAGACGTTACTTATTTTTGAAGTAACGAATTTTACAGTATAGATAGTCTTATATGTGTTTAATAGTGTGTGCATACTCGCTAGCTTGGCTAGGCGGCCCGTTCACAGGTAGCAGGTAGAAAAGATAGACAAAAACATACCGAACTTTTCTTGAATTCGAAGAACTGATTTTTATATATTTCGCGCAGAATATTATGAAAAATAAATATTTCATATTGCCAGACTGTTTCCGTGGACCGTAATTCCTCCCAGACGCTTTAAGTTTCAATAAAAAAATCACATTTAGAAACATTGTTGCGAAATGGCCAGATTCAGCACTTTTGTTGAATTCGAATCACTGATTTTTATATATGTCAAGCAGAATATTATAAAAAATAATTATTTCATATTGCCAGACCGTTTCCGTGGGCCGTAATTTCTCCCAGACGTATGTTTTTGTCTACCTTTTCTACCGGCTACCTGTGAACGGGTCGCCTAGCTAAGCTAGCGAGTATGCGCACACTATTAAACACATATAAGACTGTCTAAACTGTAAAATTCGTTACTTCAAAAATAAGTAACGTCTGGGGGCCCTGCGATCTTACTCTATAAGTATTGATTATTGGATAGTCTTGGTTTGGGTTTGGACCTTGTTGAAGTGAAGAAATTGGTTTCGAGGGGCAGTAACTCTTCTTTCGGTGTGGGCGTTTCATCTGAAACTACAACTATAATGAATGCGGAATTTTGGCTGAATGGTGTTTTAATCCGAGATTTTAGCTTTGAGAATTTTTTTCACAAGAATTCAATTGTACAACAAAAAACAAGGTTATCTAGTACATTACATTGGTATATCAAAATATTCAGTGTATTACTACCTCATTCGTTAAATTTAGTTAGTAGTTTTCTAGAGTAAGAAAATCCTGAAATTTTTGGTTTGACGTAACATTGGCAATCTTTTGAACAATTGAAATGTTATAATTTTAACGAGAGAAAGGTTCACATGGGGTTCCGCCCTTTATTGTAAAGAATCGATTGAATTCACTGTTAGGCAAGATCTGGAAAAACTGAGTAATACTAATGTCATGGAATGTTCAGCAATAGGGTTAAAATCAGGTTCTGAAAAACTAATTGTTGTCGGTATTTAAAGACCCGGTACTTTACCATTAGCAGATATTTATCAAAATTCCCCATCCCCGGAAAATTGTGAAAAACTGATGAATTCAGTTAATGCCAGTCGTAAAGAAAAATGGAACAGTGTAGTTTCGAGCATGAATTTCACGCATTCTGGTAGAAGTTCATGGGATATTTTGAGAAAACTAGGTGAGGCTACACCTCAAGTGATAACATCCACTAAAATTGATCCAAAATTAATAGCACAACGTCTCGTTGATGTTTCTAATTCAGTTGAAACCTCAAAATTAAAAGTCAAGGATACAAAGAAAAAATTACACAGATTTAGGAAATCAGCTCAAGCTGTAGAAAGTATATCGGGACCGTTCAATCTTGATGAACTGAAAGCAGCTATTAAACGCACGAAATCACGTAAAGCTGCGGGTTTCGACGGAATTTATCCTGAGTTTATTAAACATTTAGGAAAAAGGGAATTGAAGTGGTTGTTATCCTTCTACAATAACATTTTGTGTACTGGCAATTTTCCGGTTGAGTTTCGCAAAGCGAAAGTAATAGGCATTTTGAAACGTGGAAGGAATCCTTGAGAAGCGAGTAGTTATAGGCCAATTAGTTTATTGAGTGTTCCTATGAAAATTTTAGAAAGGTTGATTTTCATCAGGATTGAACCTACTATAGAGGATGTTCTTCAAAATTGTCAGGGCGGTTTCAGGAAAAATAGAAATTGCAATGATCAGGTTCTCAGTTTTACAACATTCATCGAATCAGGTTTCGATAATAAATTAAAAACAGGTTCAGCTTTCATAGATTTATCGTCTGCCTATGACACGGTATGGAAAGATGGTTTGATCTATAAACTTTATACACATCTTAAATGTGGAAAGATGATTCGTTCATTAGAGAATATGTTGTCGGATAGAAGATTTCGTGTTTTTGTTGTTGTAAATTCAAAATATTGAACAATGGTCTTCCACAAGGATCTGTTTTAGCACCCCTTCTATTCAATTTATATTTATGCGATATTCCTTGTACTTCATCTGAAAAATTCATTTACGCCGACGATATTGCACTCGCTTTCCGTCATTCTGATTTTAGAAGTATTGAGGAAAATTTAACTTATGATCTGAAAATTTTCAAAAATTATCTTTTCGAATGGCGTTCGTGTCCAAATCCAAATAAAACCGAGGTTTCGTTATTTCATTTGAATAACCATCAAAAATTTAGAAAATTAAATGTCCTTTTCGGGAACTTTCCTTTGAAACATAATTTTACCCCCAAATACTCAGGTGTTAAATTAGATTCCTCTCTGAATTACAAAGCACATTTGGATGACTTACGAATGAAGCTGAAAACGAGAAATAACATTCTACAGAAACTTGCTGGTACGTCATGGGGTGCTGACCCGACTACACTTCGCACAGCAGCCGTTGCCCTGGTTTTTTCCACCGCTGAATATTGTTGCCCTGTTTGGCTCAATAGTGTTCATGTTCAGAAAATCGATGCACAGCTCAATTTTTCAATGAGAATAATTACTGGAACCATCCGATCTACACCTATCCAATGGCTACAAGTACTATCGAATATAGTTCCTCCCCATATTCGAAGACAGTCTGCAACTTGGAATTCTTGGAATAAATTCAATTCATTTCCGGATTTTTTTCCGATACTTTCCTACGTTCCAGAAAATAGAATTCCAAGACTGAAATCTCGTAAACCTATTTGGTCGAATAACTTTTTGAATTCGAACTTCAGCTACAACGAAATCTGGAAATCCGAATGGGATATATGTTCTTTATCTAATAAAGATCTAATATCTGATCCATCGAATAAAGTTCCTGGTTTTAACCTTCCCAGGAGAATATGGTCCCTTCTTAATCGAATAAGAACAGGTCATGGTCGAACCAACAGCATTCTTTTCAAGTGGAATTCGGTTGATAGTCCTAATTATTAATGTGGTGAATCAGAGGAAACAGTTGAACACCTAATTAATAATTGTTCGATTTATAAATTCCAAGATGGCATTAGAGCCATACACAATATATCAAACTTATTTTTGCAATAGGTTGAAAATTTCAGCTCAATTTGATGAAGTATAAATTGAATTCTCTTGCTGTTCTGGCTTTTTTTATTTTCAGGTTGGAGTTTGTGTTTCTAAATCCTTCCTCCGAAGAGCCGTCCTGCTGATCGTGATGTCCTTCTATATGGAATATTCAGATACATTAATTTTATTTCTATTTTTTCAACGGAGAGACAGGTTTTTTCGGCTGAGGTTTTTTCCCCTGGCTCTATAGTATCGTATGCTACTGGTGATGATAGTATCGTATGATACTATAGTATCATACGAAGAATGTTGTGGTACCCCGTTCCTTTTTTTTACCCCAGCTTAGGTTCTTTTTGTTTCAACATTTATTGTATTATTTTAGCTCTCTTATTCTAAAGAATATATATATATATATATATATATATATATATATATATATATATATATATATATATATTATATATCAATAAGACTGTTTCAAAAAATCGACATTTTTTGTTTTCACGACACCCCCCCCCTAACCCAACTAGCAAAGATATTTTATAATTCCTTACTGTTGGTGCTATTTTATTTTATAATTGCTTTGTTACTGCTCATTGAACACAATTTTGTTTCATTAAAATTGCCAGTGACACAATTAAGCTTTCAAGAAGTATTTTGCTTTATGAAGGAGTTGTAAAAACGTTCTTAGTGCAAAAATACAAAACAGTTTCACGACAAATTATAATATTGTTTTATAAACGTGTACACAACAATTTTATACAACATTTCAGCTTACCGAACAAATTTGTTTCATAATAGACTTATACTGGTGTTATCCGATACTAGTTTGTTTCTTTGCGAACATCTATAAAACAGTTTTAATAGCGCTATGCGAAACATTTACAAAATCAATTTATTAATGTTTTCTTTCTGATATTATTGATGTTCAGAGCATATTGCACTCAGACGAAACCTTAAAAAACTATTATATAATTATCATGAACACGGTTATAATAAAAAACTAAAAATAATAATTATAAACCAAAAAATGTTCATAAGGACAAAAAAGCATTTGTCAATACATTTATAAAACAGATGGTCATTTTACAACCATTTTTTGATCTTAGCATTGTCGCGTGACCATATTAATATGAATTCGCAAGGTAGATGGAAGAGAGTAAAACAAAGTGGAGCATTTCACGGAAAAGTTAAGAAGTGCTACCGAAACATCTTGCTAAGAAACGGCAATCTGCCATTACGCCAAATTGCAAAAAGAAAGAGCGAAATAATACAAAGTGAAATGAGTTAATTGAACAAAAATTCTATTTGTTTCCGTTCTTACTTATTTCCTATTATGAAAAATAAAAAGTTTTACGTTTTTTGCTATGGAATTGAATTTGAGACTTTTGCTGTGGCCCATGATAACTGTAATAAATGATTTCATACCAAAGAGAATCAGGTTATTGCTATGAAATATGTAAAATTACAAAACGGAACAACGCCTTATATGTTTAGCAGTGAAATAATAAATTTTAATAATGTTTTTGAGACGCACATAAAATCCCCCTTCCTCAACTTTATTGAAAATCCTTCTATCATACTATATTAAATACTGTCTCATTTTTATTCATCTTGGAAAACGAATGTTCAACTTAACTTAGTCCAAAACAAAAAGACAAGACAGCTACCAATAAAATTTTACTTTTCAAACAAAAGAACAACATTAACAATGAAACCTGAACTGAAAATGAGGTTAGCTTTTTGCTTCTAAAACATAAGCGGAGATGTTGCGCCAGACACAAATCAATTCTGCTGTTGCTGCATGTGTGACATATTTGAGAGCAAATTATTTTATAACTGATCCACCCGAAGCATTTAAACAACGCTGATACTTTCCGTTTTGTTAATGTTCTATAAATGTATTATTAGGGATAAATCTTCGTTACATGAACATCATGCACAAGAATATCAATATTGATAATCCCTTGCAAGAATAAGTATGTTTTTTTATACCAACCCTTTTTTCCTGTAGTACATCTCTGTAGAACGAAAGTATACATTTTATTAGAATTTCTCTTGAATCGAAAATAGTTTATAAGAACTTTCAAAGTGATTAAAGTATTTTATACCATGGAAGCCATATTTTGTGTTGCTCTAACTTCACTTTACAGCGGCCATTTTTGAATGTTTTACGTAAAATCATTTTTTTTTTATGATAAAACTAACTACTAACTACTTTAGTATTTATATTGTGGTAAAAGATGCACCCTTTGAAAGGTTTTTTCACAATGTAAGCCAAAATGAGAGAAAAAACACACAATTAAATATTTTACCATTTCTCCTAAAAACAAAAAATAACCAGTATATTGGAGGCGCTTCAAAATTTTGTTATATATGTCTCATATATTATGCAGAAAATTTTTTTCGCAGTAAAATCAACCATCAGATGGCAAATCGACTTTCTGTCTGTCCGGTATTGTATATGTACATATCAGAACTAAATGTATTATGGCTGTCGTACTGATTGGAACAAATATTTCATTTATTAGAATATTTGCAAGCATTGCTTGCTTTCTTGAGGACCATTAAAAAATAAATTATTCTCAGCGGGTATACTTTAACAACAAAATGCTTCTACTTTAAGTGTTAGTCAGAACAAAAAAGCTACATCTGAGATGATAAAACAACTTTTTCAAAACTGTTTTATTCTAGCTCGATAAATGTTATATAATTGTCATGATAATCAAAAAATATTTCGCCTTATAACTGTTTTCAATAAAGCTGTTTTATAATTGTTGCAAACTATGTTTTATAATTATTTTGTAAATGTTTAGATAATTATCCGGTAATAGCTCTGGAAGCCGTAATAAAACAAATTAAAGGACAAAATTGCTGCACAAGAGTGCGCCCTTTTTGGGTTTATAGGCGTTGTATAATCGTTGTAAGAACGTTTATATCGATATTCATATTTTATAAAAATAGTTCTGTAAACGTTTTCGGGCCATTTATAAAACATAAATTGTTAGTTGGGAATTATCTTCAGGGTATCGAAAAGAGACCTCTATGAAAATATCAGCTTCAAATAATAATATTTAGAGGTCGCTCATCAATTATTTCTATTTTCCCTACTAATAGAAGGAAAAAAATTTCTTTTTTCAATAAAAAATTCCTATTCAAAGCCAATATTTTCACAGACGGCTTCTGTCTATGTCCTGAAGATGATTAGAAGGCGGGTTGCGTGAAAACAAGTAAAGTCGATTTTTGTGAATAATTGTTTTCTTCAAAAATACCTCAATATAAGCATCGAATCGAATAACTTTTGAAGCGGCCGTTTTATCGAAATATCGTAAGGGACATATTTGTAGAGTATCTGATGGCCTACACGAAAAGGTATCACACGAAGAAATCCGCCTATTGGTTTGTGTTCTAGGAATTTTTTTATGAAAAAAGAAATTTTTTCCCTGCTATTAGTAGGCAAAAGAGAAATAATTGATGAGCGACCTCTAAATGTTATTATTTTGAGCTGATATTTTCGCAAAGGTGTTTTTTCGATACCCTGAAGATAATTAGGGGGGGGTTTCGTGAAAACAAAAAAATTCGATTTTTTTGAATCAGTCTAATGTATATATATATATATATATATATATATATATATATATGTGTATATATATATATATATATATATATATATATATATATTATATATATATATATATATAATTATATTATATATATATATATTATATATATATTATATATATATATAAATATATCCGAACGAGATCCGTTCATGAAGTTTTCTGAACGGTCCGAGATCCATTTGGCAGAACGAGATCCGAAAACGGATCTCGTGTTTTTTTGCGTGTATATGGTTAGATCTAGGTCCACTGATCCTAAAATACTCATTTTCGAAAATTTCGATCGGATCTCGTTTCGGTCAAAAAACATCATGCATATATACAGTTTTAGTTCCACGATCTGACGGTTGGCGGCGACAAAATCGCCACCTGTATATCGAGTCTCGTTTATAAGGACCAGATACATTCGAGCCGGCAACGCCGGGTACTTGCGACGGCTGATATCATGGAGTTTCGAATATTCGCGATATGCTTATGGATGCGAATTCTTATCATTGCAAACGATTGTTTATGGATATATTCTCATATCATTCGGAGAGTATCGAATTCAAGATTGAAATCCAAACGTTTTGCGAAGTTTAGGTCTGATTCAGTGTCCATTGATTAAAAAAAAAATGCATGAATGTGATTCACACCCTATCCCAACACATAATTTCAATGGTGTGACATCTTCAACTAGTACTGGAAAAATTTCGTTCACTCCTCTGGTGTCTTTTTCTTATTTCTTCCACGGATTCGAATCCTACATTATCTGGGATTGATTTTCAGACATTTGAAATTTATTGCAGAATTTGAATTCGGCATCTCAATTTCGTTTTGAAATCTATATAAAGTTGAGAACGACCTGCTCATGTTATTCTGGCTATTTGATGATTCTGTGAAATGTTCTCATATTTATCCTAAGCATCACCTTACAATGACTGAGAAAGGTTGTCACTATTATTGCTTGAAAATATACAATAAACTGCCAAGGCGCATTAGGAGAGAAACAAATATTAGAAAATTAAAAAAAAATATATATGAAATGTTAATGACATTAGAGCCCTATGATTTAGGATAATTTCATAATAAATTGTAATTTTTTTCTTTTTTGACACTATTATCTTCTGCTGCTTGTAGTTACTAGAAATAGAGATTTTTTCTATTCTCCTCTATTCTATTACAAACTTCCTCAGATTTTCCCAAAATATAATTTAAGTTTCATAAATTTTTTCAGCGATTTTATTCGGAATGATATTTTGCGGATTTCGGAAATATTTTCCAAAAATGAAATTGAAAATTTTCCAAGAATAAGACACAATTCAATGTGACTCATTTTTTCCTGATTAAATCTGAAACATTGATTCATCGGAGTAACTAACAGATTCGGCAATAATTTTCATATTTTACCTCAGAGAAATTTAACTTTGAAAAGTTATTGAGCTTTCAAAACAATGTTTCCAGTTTTTTTCCTGTGATGGTAGACAAAAATATATATTTCAAGTATCAAACTCGGAACATGAAACATTATCATGTTAAATTATTCCAAGAAAGAAATAAATGTGGGGGAAAGATATGAAAAAGCATAGTGACAGCGAAAGATTTCATCTCATTCAAATCTATCATTTTATTATTAACGAACACGTTTTAATTTTCTAGATACTGTTCCTTAAAAAGTATCGCAATTCGGAAGGATATTTCAACAGAGAGTAAGTATACCGGGTGATTGTTTCATATGTTTCATCAGAATTTCTCGAGAAAGAAATTGTAATAAGAATTCAAGATTTTGCATTTTGGTTTCATAGTCCATTCTATCAACGAATGTGAAGTAAGTTATTTCAAATGTAAACATCTCTGAGTTCTTCATTCAATTCTACACAAGTTTGATGAAACAAGGCTTCGAAGTGAGCATTGGTCAAACTATAAAATTTCTTTTTTTTCGAATGGCAACCAAATAATTTTATAATTCCTATAGATTGCTCGTCAAAAAGAAGTAAGAGAATGCCAAACAGTTCATGGTTTCAAAATTAGTAATTTTGAAGTTATTGAATGAAATTCGAATTTGGGATTAAAGAAAGCCAGGTTTCTTAGAAGAATATTAGATTTATTTTGATAGTTTTCATGTTGACTTTGTCAAAAGTAAATATATCAATTTATTTATAATGCATTGTTGAGAATTGTCATTCATACTCGTTGTTTGATGAATCGGGCACTAAGCAGAATCAGAATTGTGTTAACAGTGATGTATTGAATATGTTCTCCATTCATACTGAATGTAACAAAATATCAGAGGTTCGTAAAAATAGGAGTTTGAAGTTGGGGTGCAGGTTGCACTGCGGGATTCATCTCACCTACAGAGGGTGGAGTTCGTAGAAGAATTAATTAAATTGAAAATTTGATTGAATATGTATTATTGGGTGAAAGTTTTAAACTGAAATTTTTGTTTGTTTATTTGATCATTATGAAAAAAGTAAGATTGACAGTTCTTAATATAGCCTACTAAAAACACAAGCATACCAATGAATTCGACTGAGTGAAACCTGGCTTTGGTCGTGAAACTCGAATTTTATTCAATAACGGCACAAATACTGACTTCAAAGGCATGAAATGTTGGGCATACTCTAACTAGTTTTTGCTGAGCAATCGATCGGAATTAAAAGTTGTTAGGTTGCCATTTGAAAAAATTAGGATTCATTATTTTATCAAGTCTCACTTTGAAGCCCTGTTTCAGACACCCAGTATAAAATTTACCCATAAGTTATATCACCAGACATCCAAGTCATTTCTGTCCATTTTCGCTTGAACCATAATTCAAACGTCAGGTTCGCCAGTTAGCGCCATAATTTATAAATTCGCATGAAGCAGCCCTAGTGGCTTTAGTAGAAATTCTGGTGCTCGAGATGTCTACTACAAGACAGAACGTAAGTAAAATTTCATTCAATCATCAATGATGTTCTCAAAGAATATATATTTTATCCATCTCGGAACATATTTTGTTGAAGTAATTTTTTTTCGTTACAGAAAATCATTGCTGTTATTTATTTGATATACTGCATTTGCTTATGTCATCGGTGGTTGTCATGGTGAACTTACTACCTTGCACAGAGGACGTTTCACAGGAAGATGAAGCTAGGGCAACTGAAATTATAAAGGATGCAACACCACCTGGCTCCACCTTTGTTGGAGTCAGACCCGAAATGAGGCTCGGGAGAAATCCCCACAGATGGATAGGTATTTTTCTAGCTGACAGTGACTCCTACGAAACTGGATGTCAGTCTATGAGATATTTAAAACAACAGTTCAGGAGATTTGTTTCTCAATGATCAGATATTTCTGCAGTCAAAATTACCACCAGCACATCAATAAAAACGATTGAAGTGGAATATCTTGTGAATTGCTACTGCTCCAAAGTATCTCGAAGAAGACGAAGTCTATATCCGAGGTGCCAATTACAAGGCTTTACCACAGAGTCAGGTGTATGTAGAAAATGAATAATTTCAAATTTCTGATTGATGTTTAAATTTCGTATATTTTATTTAACGTTTTTTCTTCACTTACCATTTTGATTTTTGAAATTACTGTTAGATTTAAGACGTTTATCACGTGATACCTTGTATATACACTTTCTATGTGAGTTTAGTTTTTAGTACCAAAATTTACAGAAAAACATTCTACGCCTTCATTGTGACACCTCAGGTTTAAGGTTTTCAAGTTCTAGACGGTTTTTCATCTCTCCTGTACAATTGGCGAAAAAGTATATTCAAGGTTTCAAGCTTTAACAATCGATATGTAGAAGTGTTCATTGAAAAGACCTATTCTTTGAAAAACTGTTGTAACTTCAAGATAAAATATGTATTTCTTATATTTCAGTTGAATTTCTGATATTCAAATATGATCAAAAATTTAGTACTATAGATAATGTATGTTATAATTGATGGTAATTTTATTTTCTTCATCAATGTGCTCTAACAACTCCGGTACTCATCGTTGAATGGGAATTTTCCAAAAAAATCAAATGATATTTTTTGTCCTTTTGTACATTAGAATAAACAGTTCATGTTACAATCAGAATCATTTTAAAAAATTGCTCAATTCGAAATGAGTGAAAGTATTGCAATCAGGATGGAAAAATATCAGACCGAAATTGTTGAAAGAACATAGACGAATTCGATCTACGGATTTACTTCATTCATGATCATGATTATATACTACAATATAATGCAAATTGATTTAGTTGTTTCAAGGAACACCTTTCAAATTGGATTTCAATAATTCAATAGGTACATTTTTTTTACGAATAAATGGAAATTTTCAATGAAATCAATGATGCATGTGTAATTGACGATAATTTTTGACATTATGTGAAATAACTTCAGAAACGGTGGGCTTGAGTCACCCATGTGGTATTGTTTTGAATTTAGCCACTAGACCTTTATTCAGAGTCTTTATTTGACCATATACTCTTGCTTGAAGCACTCTTTATTATGACTGAAATATCTTTGATTTCTTGAGAATAAATATTCAGGTTAGCAGTCTATTGATAAAATTTCTACCGAATAATCATTCACATATAAGTTTACATTGTATCAGTTGATATCCCATATCCAACACATACTAAGAACTGTCCTTTCATTAATGTGTGGTTGTATCTTGAAGGGAAGCCCCTATCATCATCGAACTTGAATTAATTTTCGGAAAAGTCGAAATTTTCAATAAATATGTTCGAACTCACTTTCAAAAGTTGGGTTCATTGAATTTCTTATATGATTAAATAATGTGATGATATATAAAGGTGATAATGAGGAGAATATATCATATGGGTCGTGTGATCCATCACATCAATGGAAACCTTTATTCCAGAAATAATTTCATGCGATAAAATTATTCACGTGAAATATTAGAAAATTTTCTTCTTCAGCCTGTCTCTTTTCCACTGAACTGAATCGGAATGACGAAGTGTGTTTCCTTTGAACTCATGAATCGTTATACGTTTAAAATATACAATATGTACATATCATTTTCATGTGAATCATAAAAATTATGTGAAACGTGTACTTGTAGTTTTAGTCCGATATATAAAATTTTCCTGAAACTGAGTTTTGGTTTTCAACAAAAAAATTCCAATCCCTTCGATTAATCTGACACCTCAATATATTACAGGTTTTAATTATTCGAACGTGGTACCTACTTTTTTATTGTCCGTAGAAAATGAATCAATGTTTGGCAAGTGGATTTCTGTTTTTGTTATCCCAGCTGCACCAATTCGAACTTTTATGTTTAATTAAAAGAAAAATAACGTTCTGTCATGAATATGGATAATCTTTCATCAAGCAACGATAGAATGTCGTCAAGGAAATATATATGACATGTTCTTCTCCATGTACCCAGTACATTGATTTGGGAATACAGATATTTGATTTGATTTATAAATAAAAATTCAAATAATATAGCAATCAATAATAAAGGCAAATGTTCTCCAAGAAATATAAATGAAATATATTCATTCAGATTATTGTGATAGATATCATTCAACTTTTAGAGTTGGATTGATTGAATTTCTGGTATAATTATTTGAGTATAATGTTATGAAATTGAAGAAGTCTCCGGGGCCTATTGACTCTGGTCCATAAGAAATTATTTCACCCAACGTTTCACCCACAATACGCCGAACCCTGAATTTCTGAGAGTGTAGGAAATCGTGGCTCATACATACGGACAAGTTACATGAAGAAAGATGTCACAATTATTATTATATGATTAGAAAAACAAAAAATTCAATGGGAAGAATGAAATATCGTAAAGCCTATACACTAAACCGAACCTTTTTTTTCTCCGCGAATTTCATTACTATTAAAGACACATATGTTCGAGGTCGAAACAATTATTGTATGAGGCAATTCTACCCCGTTCCCGGAAAATGTGCAAGAACCCATGCTACACTGTGTATTAGCGTTGATCAACGTTATTACTCAAAGACCTTTTATCCTATGATTAGTCTATGGTGTTACACCTTGGCCGCTTGACAAGCGAAACCTCGGACGGGCAAACACCCTCACCATGTGAAACCAGGCTGAGAGTTCAAGCTGGTTGCAATCGAACATTTGTCATACAAATATTCCACTTAGAACGGATTATTAAATCTTTTTCTAGTTTGTAGAGTGTGTTTGGTGTGCATTGAATTCGAATGAAAATTCTTGAGTCTAGGTGTTTCGATTTCTATGGCAAAGTCTGCCGTCGAGAAGACATCAAATCTTTTGCACCTTATTTTTCCAAATAGGATGAAATTAAATTTTTGATTGTCCTCTCAGTCTACGTCGAAAAATAGTTGATAAGGGTAATATATATTTATACAAACGGTCTCAGATCATTATTTCTTGAGGTAATCGGTCTAATTTTTTTTCAGAATACAGCATGTGATCCCCATTTCCATTGTTGCTCAAGAAATCACTTGTGCAAAAACAGACGATTACTTCCGCTGAAATCTCGTTTTGGCGAAATTTGGCTTTCTTTGTTCAGGTTAATACCTTTAGAAATCATAATCTTTTTCGGATATGAATTATTTTCAAAATTCCATTATGCCCATTCTACAAGCATATTTTCGTTGTTGTAATCTATTCAGAGTAATGGATTTATAATTATGTAAGTTGGGCCTACAAAGAATTATATGTTTAGGAGCGGAAACCATTTCCAAATTAGCAAGAGCCGATTTGAAGGACCTAGGCTTGGATAAGCATGGAAATATCGAAGAGTAGTGATACCATTGTATTTCTTATCGGAAACCTTTTACAATCTCACATTAGGTCTCACTACTTGTATGATTCTCTCTATGAAATTTTCCTTTCGTCATTTGAGGGGGGAAATGGATATTCTGTCTTTTTTTGCTTGCTCCATATGTTCTCCCAGATACTCCGTTAACAGTTCGGTTTCCACTATACATCATAACAGATAAATCGTGAATACATTCGAAGTCCGAAGGCGAAAAATAATTCTTAGCATCATAACTACACCATCTCCAAATGGTTTTCAGAAACCGTCAATTGTATTTTAGATTAGTCACTTCAATTTCAGAAAGCGTCAATTGAATTTCAGATTAGTCAGTTGAATATCAGGAAATATCATTTTTTTATTCAGATTAAATCATATGTATTTCAGAAACTGTTATTTGTAATTCAGTTCGAATGTAATTTCAATTCATGTCGGATTTTGAGTCATATATTACTCTTTTTCATAATGGATATCATATCGTCAATCTTATATCATTTCCAATTAGATCAAGAATTATGAAGATGCACTCTGAAACTAAAGTGGATACTTCTGTGAATGAAAAAAAAAATTCACAGGAATAAGTGGAACATATTACTTGTGGTTTGCCTTATTATTTCGGACAAAAATCGCTGAAAATCCTTGATGCAATCTTTTGTTGTTAGTATCTAGGCTTGGATTAAACTCTTTCAATGTCAACATGAATATGACCATCATATTTAGGTAAATACACATTTCAGAACAGAAAAACTGTAAACTTATACAATATTTTTTTGATGTAGATTCCACCCGACCAATTAAACATGATTGGTTCTCATTAGGAAAAATGAGTCTTGGAGATTATGTCATGGTGGACTCAGACGTAGAAGTAGCAAAAGTTCAGCTGAATGTAATATAAACTCAGGAGAAGAATTTTGATGTTCCCTGACAGAACCCATAAAATTAGAAATTCTCATTCGAAAACATAATACATTATTACCGTTGGAATGAATTGTTCTTTGAAAATTCTGTAGAAGTAATGAGCAAATAAACCATTGAATCAATTCAGACTTCAATGAGTAATCTGATAATGAACTAAGAAAGCTAGATGTTCGTGTCATTACTGATGAAATCGGAAGTCGAACGATTCTGGAATACCTCACAAGAAATCTTTCGACTACAAATAGTTCAATAACTTCAAATTCAAAAATTCATGTGTCTATTTCGAGTGTTTTTTTGAACTATTCCAACCAACAGTCTGTATCAATGAAAAAACTTCAGGTTGCTTTCAGTGCTTTCCATTGCTGTATTCTAACGATTCGATGAAAACATTATATGAGTATTTGCATTAACAAGGGATCATTCATTCATGGCATTGAAAGAATAAAGTTATCAGAACTCACATCCAAGAGATTGTTCAACATAAACACTAGATTACCGCACCCGTATTATACCAACTCGTATTTGTTCTCACACCTATTTTGAGGAATTGGTACAAATCGTGCGACGTCGCAGGATCTCGAGTAACTGTCAATACATCATTTTATACAGCCGAGGATCTCGATCATTAAAGAACATATCACCGGATCTGGTTTGGTATACGAAACTTTTTGTGTATAAAAAAACAAAAATTAACTTACCCCTCGAAGTGTTCCCTATCTTAATTCATATTATTGATTGTGCTACTGTGATAATTTTTCAGATATTCGAATTTGAACTGCTGGATCTCTGGTGGGTCTTAATATATAACGGATCTCGTGTTGATACGAATATGTGTATATATATATATATATATATATATATATATATATATATATATATATATGAGAAAGATATGAATATTGAGGGATCGGTAAAATACATGGATAAGATTTATTGGACATAACCCTCTGAAATGAACCGTAGACAGCTGTCTACGGTTCATTTCAGTTATGTCCAATAAATCTTATCCATGTATTTTACCGATTTCAGAGGGTTATGTCCAATAAATCTTATCCATGTATTTTACCGATCCTCTGAAACTGAAATGAACCGTAGACAGCTGTCTACGGTTCATTTCAGTTTCAGAGGGTTATGTCCAATAAATCTTATCCATGTATATATATATATATATATATATATATATATATATATATATATATATATATTTTTTTTTTTTAATTTCACACTTCTCGTGGTAGTCGTGATACCCGGGCGCACGCGCCAAGAGTACCTCCGTGAGCTAGTGGGGATATATTATTTTTCTCACTATGCTGACAGTTCCCAGGATTACTGCTTCCTGCATCCACGTGATTGTGTTGTGCGGCAGGTCCAGTTCATTTAGATGTTGAGTGGTCTTACGGTGTACGAGGCCATTCACGCTTATTATTAGGGGCATTATAGTCACTGCTTTGAGCCTCCACATGTCCTTCATTTGCTGTGCTAGTGCCTCATATTTGAATATTTTTTCGGCATAGCTTTTCGCTAGGTTGTTATCTTGCGGCACAGCAAAGTCAATAATAATGACGGTCTTCTTTTTGTTATCCCATACCACCATGTCCGGTCTATTGTATATATATATATATATATATATATATATATATATATAGGAAACAGAGGCAGCCCTGTTTGCTATCCAAGATCAGGTGAGCCCGACCAGAAACTATCTAAAGTTCATAGTTAAGCAGCAGGTTGACAATACAAGGTGTAGGATCTGTAATGAGGCCGAGGAGACTGTCCAACATCTGTCGGGGGGCTGTTAGGTCCTTGCACCGACTAAGTACCTAGGGAGACACAACAGCATGGGAAGTGTGGTGCACCAGATGATTGCGCTAAAGTGGGGATTATCTGAGAACTTCGTTCCACATCATATATACACGCCCCAAGCAGTAGTAGAAAACAGTCGAGCCAAACTCTACTGGGACTTCCCTTTCACGACAGATCGACCGGTAGAGCACAAACGACCGGACATGGTTCTATGGAACAGACAAGAAAAGGAGGCAGTGATAGTGGATTTCGCTGTGCCCCTTGATCACAACATGGCTCAAACATACGCAACAAAAATCGAGAGTTATACAAATCTGAGCAGAGAATTGAAAAGTTTATGGAAGCTCACGAAGATCGAGATATTTCCACTTATCATCAGTTCTAACGGGCTCGTTCACATCAACACCGTGAAACACTTGGCCGAGCTTCAACTGCCAAACGATACAATTACATGGACGCAGAACGCTGTCGTGCTGGGAACGGTGGCTATCATCAGACAAATTGTCTTCCCGCAGTGACCGCTGTGCCTGCCCTTGGCTTTGAAAGCCCGGATAGTCGCAGAAAAAGACTCCACTTCATGTGTGAAAAAAAAATATATGTATTTTATATATATATATATATATATATATATATATATATATATATATATATATATATATATATATATATATATATATATATATATAATATATATATATATATATGTATCTATCTATATATATATATATATATATATATATATATGATATACATATATATATATATATATATATATATATATATATATATATATATATATATATATATATCCAACGAACAAACTGGCATCTTTTCCGAAACGGTATAGGCCTGCATCCTCGTGTATATTGGTGTATATTCAAGAAAGTTTGAACCGTACATTTCGACTTCCAGTTATATCGAGCGGATGTACTGACATCCGTATATTTTGATATAGGTAGGAAACAGTTCGACCTCTATATATTCTATTTCCAGGTAATCTGCCTTCCAGCAATGTTGCCAATTCGATTTTACTCTCATGTTCGTCATCGGAAGTCATTCAAGATGTTTATTCATTTGATTTATCGAAATGCTGAAAGTAATTTCACACTTGACTGAATGGTTTTTTATTTCGTTATCAATTGCGTAATTGGTAATTGTTTATCCATGCGATAATCATGTTTTTCAGGTTCAAAAGTTCTATTATTTGTTTCGATCTGGATTTCGTCCACATTAATTCAGAATATACAAAAATTTCTAAACGCCCTATATCAGTAAGCCTGAATTTTGGATACTATTTGATTCAGAAATGGAGAAGTATAGATTCAATTTGAAAGACTTCTGGGTTTGACAACTATATATGAGATGCGATTTTTCCGTGTTTCGATATGACTATTCTGGATGTGTTTTTTCATATCACGTATTCTAAAAAAAATCCTCAAACTTTTCGTGGCATATCGAAGATGTATCAGAATAACATATTAATCAATAAAAATAATAAAGGCCTTTATTTATGCATATGATATTGCAAATGAAAAAAAAGCACATACTTATTTTGAACAACAAAAAGGCAGGATCCAGTGCACATTTAGTACAACTGTTCAATCGTACCTTATCCATTGGAGACATCAAAACGTATAGAATTCCCACTGGCATGAGGGCTGACAACCAAGATATCAAATACATCAATTTATCCTATATAAGAAGTCATTCCCTCATTCGAATCGACTTTCATCTCTTCACATTCTACCGCGAAAAACTCTTCTCTATTGAACAAAAATACCCAGAAATACTTGCCATCTTGGCAACTGCCAGATGACTTCTATGGTGATCGTGGTGGTTCTATAGGAAAAGATATCAAAGAAGCAGCTGCACCCAAATTCCCGTTTTTCGACGTTTCTAGCTCTCGTCTGACTCTTCAGATGTCACTCTGGACATCTCAATGGGATTATATTTACATGCATTTATTTCTGAGAACAACTGTGAAGGTACCTAATTCATGCAAATCAATAAAATCTATAACTTTAGCAGTATTAACTGAAATTCATTATATCAACAAAATTTTGCAGATTTTCGACGAAGTTTAACTCGGAGTTCAGCGATATCGATCCTTTTAATACGTCCATTTCTCAATTTGAAAAACTGCTAGTACAAAGGCTATCACAATAAATATTAAAAGAAAAATTTTCATTTTGTACAATTTTAACTATTGTATGATCAAATTTTTCATTTGATTGTATGATTTTTTCCACGTAATTTGTGAATACTTTTTTGGGTTGGAACCCCTTTTTATATTCCTATCTTTCATAAATTATATTAAATGAAAATAAATGAAAATATCGGAGATGTTATAGTTTGATTATTCGAACCATCAGAACATGCGAAGAATGATGATAACACATGCATCATGGTACGTTTCAAATCAAACAATTCAAGAAGACTTGAAGGTACCATATATGTGAAAGGTGTCATCAAGAAAAAAAGCGGGAATCACCACATGAACCACGTAAATATTTTACTTCACCTACTAACTGAAGTGCACAACGATAGGGATAGGCGACTCAAACGAGAATGTCCAGCAGATCTGAAATAGATGTCAAAAAAAACTGCCACTGGGTAGGACCTCTCAACGACACTTGAAAGCACTCAGCTCTGTAGCCAGCAGATAAGCTTACTATTCTAACAAGAAAAAGTCCCACACATTCACTCGGTTACTGAATTTAATTAATTAATTATACGTATAACGTTAAAAAAACTTTTCAAGTTGTTGGCGGATAAAAAAGCTTTTGTAAACCCCAATGTAGTCAAAAGCCTACCTTAGACTCACGTTTCGAACAAAATCTCTGCATAATCGTATTGAACCCCCCACGAAAAGATTGATAATTTAAAAAAAGGGAATTGAAATTAGATGAATTCCAAATGAAAAAAATCACCTGCAAAGACAACGCATATAATATTCTACGGTCTTAATAACTGTTATAGTTTTTTGGTGCGACTTCGAAGTTCTCAAGGCAGAATGAAAATAGATCAATTCACAGTTTGGTGACAAGAACAAAATAATGGGTGTATTCTGCTTCTTATCTTCCAATCGTGCGGTACAGGGTACAGATCTGTGACGTAGGATTGATCTTCACCTTTTTGACCACCTTACAAATTTGAGAATAATGCATTTTTCAGTTCCAAAGTACCTGTGATTAAGATAAATGCAGCAACAACTTCAGAATTATTGACGGATCTGATAGTCGATGAAATCGTATGCTACAGATGAAAAGCAGAATTCACCCATGAATCGGAAAGAATTGTACAGGGTGATTAGGTTTGAGTTTGTTATAAGATTCATTACTGATTATATAAGATAAATTTTCCGAGATCTAGCCAATCACCATTCTGAATGAATGACGCTGTATATTTCGTTTGAAATTCTTATGTTTTGTCGAAAAAATTGTAATCAAAGTAGGTACAAATGAATGTTTTCTTCATATTGAGGTTGATTCTGATGTAAATCTCGACATACCATATTTTCAATATGATTGTAGACAGATCTAAAACTTAGAATATTTCTGTGTACTAAATATATGCAATAATAATAATTCTCGGAGTTCCATTCGGAGTTTTCTCCACCTACTTTATCAACATTTGAGAAGAATCAATAGATTTTGAGCAGTTTCTACTTCGACAAAGAATCTAAGTTAATATATCAATCGGTTGATACGTGTATGGACACGTACACGTCGATACCATATCAGTAGTTTTTTGTGTTAAAACTCGGGGCAACTCATTTTCGAGTGATTCGGTCACTCATGAAGACCAGGTTCGTAACAAAACCCAGTACATTTTAGGTACAAACCGCGAACAGTCCTATAATACAACTTATCGGCATCATCGAAAATAGAAAAGATTTTTACGAAATGAACTTTTCTGCAAAAACCAGGAACCATGAGTACCTGTATCAGAGGTTGGAGAGAACTCAGAATAAAATGAAAGTTTCCTCAAACTTCTGATAGACCATCACGGTAAATCATCCTGGATGGGATAAATTCATATTTGAAATCATAAAATATATTCATTTCAATACCTATTCAACGGGAGATAATGGTTATTAGCCTGAAATATCATTATCTGATAAAGCACAGGTGGAAAGTTTCCACCGTTTCGGATATATACTAAAAAAAAATGAAAATTTTTCCCTCTCATTTCGAATCTAATTTAACCAAATAAAGTTTCCATTCATCTAATTTTCACATAATTCAAGTCGACTGTCCTTTCAATATTTTTAATATAATAATTCGTGAAGAATATAATCTCACGATTAAAATATAATTAATCATCTCAATGAATATATTTCAGGATGAATCTTTCTAATAATTATGATCATGATTATTCTTGCACAAATGCAGAAGCAGAAATAGTTCAATTTTAGATTTCCCGCACCATATTAAAATCCCAGCAGAATATCTTCTCCCGCCAGCTGCAATGTTATGCTTATCTCTTTACGATGCAAAAAACGTCTATAAAGCCATAAAACTCGTCCCGTGAATGACATTCCAGTGATGCCGCTTGCTCCAGATGCCACTTCAACCGCTACATGTAAAACCGAGAATATACATATCCGTGAATATAATATACACGAGTGTGACGAGAGCGCCACCAAACTCGATCGCGCGGAACCTCTTACATACAGGACGTTCAGAAATGGTAAAATTTGGCGTCCAGCCAATTATCATCGCAATGTATAGAGGATGCCATGCTGAACCTTTCTGTGTGATTTTCAGCTGATGGTAAAGTGGCATCCGTATATCGGATGCCACATTACCGCGGATGCCACTCTTACCGCGATTTTAACATGAGAGGATGCCAAAATGTACCATAGATATATATATATATATATATATATATATATATATATATATATATATATATATATATATCAGCACCTCAGAGGTAGAGTGTGTTAAGTCACATTTTTTCAGACACGAACTATCTACAATATTGGATTCACATTAGTGAATTCTAGCTAGTGGAAAACATTTTTGACTACCTAGATATATCAAGTCGCCAAATAATGGCACTGAACATTCTTTGAAACAATAATCGAACTGAAAAATCTCTGTTTTGTCCAATTTTGAAATTGTGACTTGACACACTTTACCTCTGGGGTGCTGATATATATATATATATATATATATATATATATATATATATATATATATATATATATATATATATATATATATATATGTATATATGTATATATATATGTAACATTTTACTTTTTTATAATGCACTTTTCTGGATAGTTGAATTATTTATGTTTCAATCTTAATGAGAAGTGTTTTCTATTATATGCTGCCTTTCGCCATTCATTTCACAACTTGTCCTATCATCCTGAGGAAGGTCCCAAACTAAAGACCGAAATGTAGATGTTAAAATACCAAATGTTGTATTGAATAAATTGAAGCCCTATGCCGAGTACCCAAACAAGAATTTTGAAAATTATATATATAAATATATATATACGCATTAGACTATCTTTACCAAGCCCGCCATAAGACACAGGTGAAGTGAAGCCAGGGTGTGCGGTGATACAAGGGGGGTGTGTATAATTTATACATTCAGGAGTACGTATCATAACCCATTAGAAGCCTGTCATATGGTAATGCCATACCAAGCCTATTTGTGTAAAAAATAGATGATTCACGGTCTATGGCAAGCCCGAGCAGTGTTGCCAAAATATTCCAGTTGAATATTGCGTCTGAATTATTCCGCTGTATTATTTTCGATTTGTTTCATATTCAGATATATACATGCGACACAAGGTGCAGCCAACCGAAGCCACGAATTGAGTCATTGGATGTACAATGAGGGTGATACCATTTCATCATCGATTTGATATCCTCGGATACCACGAGAGCTGTTTTTCGGAGAATGAAAGATAAGGAAAACGCTACGATTATTTTCTGTGAAATATTGTTTCAAATCTTCATGTAGTAAAAAGAATTCAAAATTTTCTTTATTCTCCAATTTTCATTCAATGTCATTTCAAGTCAATTGCTTGAAAAAAGCTTTCACGTCCGTTGCGTACGTGATAAGTTTCATGCGAAAACTTGATGAGACCTTCTATTCAAAACTATTCGTGGATAAAAAAGTAGATACTCGAACGACGCTAGAATCTCGGAGAGATTTTCTTTCGAAAATTTCAAAGGGTGCGCAATTATTAATTGTTTTCAAATACAGGTATCCCACCATTTCCGTTCGTTGGAAAGGAATCGAAATTCACATTTGAAATTTCGAGATCCAGTTGGACTGAAAGTAACACTTTCCACTCTTCAAATCGAAATGAAGCTCTGTTTGATCACGGATAACCTTAATTTGACAAGATGTTTTTGTGTAAATGCTTGAAATTACAAGTCATGATAAAGTGGATACCGTGAGTCTCAAAATTGATGACAACGAGAAGTCATAATTGAATATATTGCATTGAAAGATATCGTAGGTGTGCAGATATCACAATTAAAAAAAATCCGTATTTTTTGAGAAATGCTTGAAATCAATTTTCTCGGTCATATTTCGAATTTTGGTTTTCTTAAACATACGAACGGAAGTGGCGATTAACTGTTACGAAATGTCTTTCTTCTGTTAAAAACATTTTAGTCGCAACTGTTCTCTATAACATTCGAGTTAACTCTCTTCCTGCTTATAACCTATAAATAGACAGTGAGTAGGGTGAGATTAGGAAAAAAGGGGGTCAAAGTAATGAAACGCTTTTCCTTCACCAAGGGTCTTTGAATAATGCCGTGAATTTTCTTGGAATCCTTTTTTCAAAAAATTTTATGTTGAATCTAAATTTCGTTAAATAGTTTTGTCACTGGATATTTCGCTTATCATATTGAATTCTGAATAATATTGATGAGTAAACCTTGTTTGTATTTCGTATACAATAAGCGGGAATAACACCACTAACATAAAATGTATATCTTCTGAAATATTCAAGAGGAACATATTTGTTGGTAACATTTCGAATTCAACTCTTCTCAAAAATACAAACAAGGTCCAATTTAGAATTCACGTTCGAAATGTCGTCCATTCAATTCGAGACATATCGATCACGACCAGACTGTGTTGTCTAAACAATTTCATTAGGATCTGAACTATGAAAAACTTAACATACTTTGATTCGCAACTGTTCTAATTAATTGTACCTCATAAAAAGTAATCTAGTGGGGAAGATCTGGAGATCGAAGCGGTCGAAGAAATCGACCCCTATTTCACCAGCAACATTCCTCAAATATTTTTGACGAATTTTCTCTGGTGTTAGCAAATTTTTCCTGTACCAATTATTGAATGCGAGGTGCAATTCACGCAAGAAATTTTCGACTAGGTTTTCAAATGAAATATCTGAGTTGGTCATCTGTGACAAGGCAGAATACAGTTAGTGGAAATTGAAATACAGTTTGAACTTCCTTGACTTTGTTTCGTTCGTTATTCCTTGTTGGGTAAATTTAGCTTGGTCAGATCAAATAATATGTTTCAAGAAGTTTTTGTGTTCTTGAATTTTCAGTAAAAATCCTTCACAAAAAATTACCATTTATTGGACGGGGTAAAAATTATCAATGAACAAGATTCTCTGATCTTCTAAATCCTCAAAAGATGACCGAGGATGAGTTTGATAATAACCCATAACGTCGATTTGTTTTTTTTTACGATTACGGTAATGATTTTGTTTCTCCTGTACCATGAAATTCAGCTGGATCCTGAGAAACTTTACTATCGTTATCCAGGTAACTCGGGATATCTGATATCGCTTCTTGCGCTTTCTCTATATATAACAGCTTTTTTGCAAAATAAAAATTCTGAACATTTTATTTAGAGAAATGAATAACAAAGAAGGCCAGTATGCTCGCAGGAATGAACATTTTCTGACATATTATCAATTTATTTATTGTTTCAATATTATAAGATTTTTTCAACAATTGATGACGAGAACATTATGGTCGAAATGGAATAAAAATTTTGATATAAAATTGATTTAACCCGGAGCCGATGAGGTGGAGTCTGGCAGACTCCTTCATATTTTTTATCCGCTATCACTTCTTCGCAGATCAAATGGCTTTATCGGGGCTCCCAGCAACTTTCAATTTATGTACGGTGAGTTGCTAGAAAATATCGAAAATTCACAGGAAAACATATTTTCAGTGCGAGGGAATGTGTACAAAGCCAGTGTGCTGATTTTGTAGTCAAAAATTTTGAATTCAATGTATTGCGGGAATGAAATAAGTAGGAATGAAAATGTGATATTTGGACATGTTGTCAGTTTTTTTCAGTTTCGATAGATTGTTTTCTTCTGCGTTCAATGTTTCATCGACACATTCAATAAATAAAAAAATTTTGATTCCCCTAAAAATTCGTATTCATTTTTTGGCAGTTGATACGGAATGGAAGTTTGTAACAATTCCGCACATTTTCTGCTCTTCGTTTTTAAAATTAATATATTCATAAAATTTCATTGAAAATACAAGGTAAGTCATCTGGTTTCATCTATTTTTCATAGTGCGTTATGGAAATAATAATTTGTTTTAGACAATTGAAGTGACACATTCTTATATGTCAATAGTTGCAATTCAATTGGCCATGGAGATATTTCCGATGAATCAATGAATTTATGTAGTAAAACAATTTATATTAAATAATTTTTCGTCGTGAATTTAATGTGAAAAGACACGGACGAATTCCAAAATGCCAAAACATATTTAGGTGGGTAAGAGATTATGATGTTAGAGGGAATGTGGCATCAAATTTTTGTGGAGGTGTCTGCGTATAGTCAGAACACCCGAAAATATTGAACGGGTGAGACAAGCTGTGATAAGAAGTCCGAATAGATTTGCATCAAGGAAGTCACTTGTGTTGCACATTTCCAACAAGACAATGCGAAGAATTTTTAAAACGTAAATTGCACATATTATTATCGTTATTTTTCAAAATTTTGTTTCAATAAAATGTTTTTTGCTTTTATAACAGATTTTTTTTAAATAGGTGACACCAAATGCCTAACCCGTTAGTTGAATACATTCATGACATAGTATTTCTATTGTGAGAAGCCAAAAAGAAAGAGCTATGGACAGAGAAAAATCATATAAAATTGCAGGTGTGTGAGAGACACCATCCTACTCTCTATGGCAGTGAAATACCACCTCACCGGTTAATATAACCAGTTGAATTAATTGATAATTGCCAATAATTGTATTTCTCGGGGAAGTAAAATTCAAAATACAATGTCCAAAGAAATTGATTTCCCACAATTGAAAAAAACTTTGCAATTCGAAGCAATTCCCATTTTTTCACACATACATTATTTTCTTATTTGTTTTTTGTTTAAGCGAAGCTCTATTTTCAGATAAATATTCATAATTTCATTTGAAAAACAAAAGGCTGGCCTAATCTATTATTTTTCTGTTATTCATATTGATCCAGTTCGCAATCATACATCAAATCAGTGAAAAATTGATCGAAGAATTCCAAAATGTTTGAATATGCAGGGTTTACTTTAGCAATGATGAAGTTCCAGTAAAAATGGAACTATACTTCGCTCGAAAATATTTTATGATTTGAGTTCATCTACTCTTAAACAGAATAATAAAATCTTGAATTCGTATAACTATTCCTTCATCGAATAGGTCCAATGAAACATTTGAAAAAAACACCCTGTAGATGATATCTTGAAAAGCGCAGCTTGAAATACCAATAAATTAAAGTATCATCTAATGAAGACGATTGAATCCAATATTCGTTGATTCTTCCGATGAGAAATTTTTCCTATCCTTCCTAGCGATATTTCTCCATCCATTAGTCTTTCAGGAGAATCATTTCACCCTGAGATAGTTCTAACGAATTCCGATAGAATGCGACATTGCCAAACTTACGGGCTTCGAATAACAGCGAGACATAGCGGGATTCCTATAATCGGGATTATATCGCCAAAATGTATATATTTATATACGGAACTACTGGAGCACCACCTACAGGTGGATCCCGTGAACTAAGCGCGCAAATTTTTAGGAAGCCCGATCCGGGCTTTGTAAAAATGATTTTGGCTCAGTAGGGGTAGTCGCGTGTAGCATTTTCGGCTCCGTAAGGTCGCGTAATACGTATATATATATATATATATATATATATATATATATATATATATATATATATATACAGTGGAACTTCCCTACAGCGAACGTCTCTACAACGAATGTCTCTGTACAACGAATTTCGTATCTGTCATTGCACCTTGAAACCAAATACCCTGTTAAAAATACCCTCTAAAACGAAGTGAATTCTCTCTATAACGAATCATTCCAGGAAAATCACTCTCTAAATGCGTATTGGTAAGAAGGTTTTTCCGAGAGTATACTTAGGGATGGTTTTTTCCGTAATTCTGTCGGACGTAGGTAATAAATCCCGATCATAAACTAAACCATTAGGTACGACGGACGGAGAGTTCCTTCTGAAACAGGAGGCTATACACATTGTTCAGTTTTCAGATTTTCTCTGATCGTAAATGAAAAAAGTAGTGCGAGAATGTCCAGAAGGACGTGCTTAAATAAATTATGTATAATGTATTCAAATAATAAAAATGCAAGTGAACGTTGCTTTTTTCGACACTTGATACAATAAAAAAAAATTTCTGCATAACGAAAGTTCTGTATAACGAAATTTTTTTGCGGATTTAGCGTATTCGTTATAGGGAAGTTCCACTGTATATATATATATATATATATATATATATATATATATATATATATATATATATATATATATATATATATATATATATATATATACTAGACTGATTAAAAAAAATCGACTTTTTTTGTTTTCACGAAACCCCCCCAATTATCTTCAGGGTATCGAAAAAAGACATTTGTGGAAATATCAGCTCCAAATAATGACATTTAGAGGTCGCTCATCAATTATTTCTATTTTGCCTACTAATAAGCAGGCGAAAAATTTCTTTTTTCAATAAAAAATTCCTAGAACACAAACCAATAGGCGGATTTCTTTGTGTGATACATTTTCGTGTAGGCAATCAGATACTTCACAAATATGTCCCTTACGATATTTCGATAAAACGGCCGCTTCAAAAGTTATTCGATTCGATGCTAATATTGAGGTATTTTCGAAGAAAAAAATTATTCAAAAAAATCGACTTCACTTGTTTTCACGCAACCCGCCTCCTAATCATCTTCAGGGCATAGACAAAAGCCGTCTGAGAAAATATTAGCTTTGAATATCAATATTTAGAGGTCGCTCATCGATAGTTTCTATTTTCGCTGCTGATGGCAGGAAAAAAATTTTTTTTAAATAAAAAATTTTTTGTTCACGGACCAATAGACGGATTCCACTGTATGATACATTTTGGTGTAGGGAACTAGATACTCTACGAAAATGTTCAATACGATATCTCGATAAAACCACTTATTTGAATATTTTTTCGAAAATACCTCAATATAAGTTATTAATATAGGGGTATTTTTGAAGAAAAAGTTCGAATAACTTTTGAACGAGCGGTTTTATCGAAATATCGTTTGAGACATTTTCGTAGAGCATCTAGTTCCCTATACAAAAATGTATATCACAATGGAATCCGTCAATTGGTTCGTGAAGAAAATTTTTTTTATTGAAAGAAGAAAATTTTTTCCTGCTATCAACAGCGGAAATAGAAGTTATCGCTGAGCGACCTCTAAATATTAATATTCAAAGCTAATATCTTCACAGACGCCTTTTTTCGATACCCTGAAGATAATTTGAAATAGAGTTTCGTGAAAACAAACAGAATCGATTTTTTTGAATAATTTTTTTCTTCAAAAATACCTCAATATTAGCATCGAATCGAATAACTTCTGAAGGGGCCGTTTTACCGAAATATCGTAGGAGTCATTTTTGTAGAGTATCTGATTGTCTACACGAAAATGTATTACACAATGAAATCCGTCTATTGGTTTCTGCTCTAGGAATTTTTTATTGAAAAAAGAAATTTTTTATTGAAAAAAGAAATTTTTTCCTTGCTATTAGTAGGGAAAATAGAAATAATTGATGAGCGACCTCTAAATATCATTATTTGAAGCTGATATTTTCATAGAGGTCTCTTTTCGATACCCTGAAGATAATTAGGGGGGGGGTTTCGTGAACACAAAAAATGTCGATTTTTTTGAAACAGTATAATATATATATATATATATATATATATATATATATATATATATATATATATATATATATAGTTATAAAGGGTCATTTTCACCTCCAAAACAGAAACTCGTTTCACGCTCTGACCTCATATATAACGCTGTCACCTCCGATTTCGGAGGTGACAACGTATCGCCTTGTTTTTTAGCTTGTTGGAATCAGGATGACTCAAGGATCAACATATCAAAAAATCGTTTTGAGGTCACAAGGCACCCTGTTTATGTACTGAACAATCTTTTAGTTCGGGTATATATCACGGGCGCTAGTGTGCTGCGCCATATATGGATGAATAACTCTGAGAGACTCGAAAGACGTATCCTCCTCCGTAAATGACAACATGTGTATTGGTACACCCTCAGAGCAGATGTCAACAGGTGGCATATCTCAAAGGTTATTTTATCGCTTTTTCAAGTGGAATGGTGTGATGCATTAGGAAGACAAGCTTTAACTTCGTCCTATGAGGGAATTAATATATGCTTGTTTTCCATCGTCCAACGTATTCATTTTGTACCATTCACGCATAACTGAAAGAGAATGAAAGCTTTTTACGTATCTATACGGGGAATATAGCTTGTCCCCAATATAGATGTAAAATATGAACATTTGTTTGATGAAATCTAAATTATTAAATTAGATACAATCCTTTTCTCTAATCAATCTGAATACATACGGTGTCTTCAAATGTAACGCTTTGTATTGACAGGTAATAGATTTCATCAACATGAAAACATTTTGAATATTCACTCTTCCCAATTTATTTGAACCAGAGTTACCCGCAAATATGAGAAATGCCAAGTCCAAATCTGACTTGAACGTATTGAAACTTCTATATTGATTATGTTCGAACATCAGTTTTGGAATATGCTGCAGATTTATTCCAATAGTGACCTGTTGATATGATTCAAATTGATCGAATTCGATGATGAATTCAATCTGATCGAACAATGATCATTACGACCAATTCATGAAAACAATTTAGACGAGTTTTATAGCTGGATTTGTGAATTTTTGTTTAACAAAGAAATTTTTCTGTCCCCACTTTGGAATTAACTATTTTTCTCAGAAAAAATCGCCAGATAGAAGTTGAAAAATAATTCTACATGTTTACTAAAAATTTAAGTGCGTCGAACAGATCGCAAAACAGTCGAGTGAGTATTTTATTCGATGTTCAACTTCCTAAAAACGCGGCATTGATTCATAACAGGTGAGCAATATGGATGTTTGAATTATGGATTTTGATGAGTTCTACTACCTGTCAAAAAAAAAACTTCTCCCTTAAAAAATACCCTGTGCATTTCGTAAGAAAATACTGGAGTATCTTCAAATCCCAATGGAATGAATTCTTATAAAAATGAATGTGGTTGTTATCTGCGACATTTATTCTTGATGAAAAATGCCCCTTGATTAACGAAATTGTTTCCTCGCTCAACACTTGGTGAAACATCTTTGGTCAATTGAAAAAATAAAAACACAAGACTACGTTCACAATATTTTAATAAATTAAACATCTAATAAGTCGACATGTTTCGGGTTTTATCCCATTCTCAAGACTGAAAAGTAAACGCATAAGTCAAAGAAATAAACATCAAACAACAGATGTTAAAACCGGAGATAAGCGGAAATCTAATTGATCGTTCACAATTGGTTGTTTATATTTGGAGGCAGAAAATATTTCCAAAATTTCTAGAAGATCTAGGCGTCTTCTTTTTCCCCTTCGTGCAATATTCTTGTTTTATTAAAATCTATGAAATGGTTACAAGTGATACAATGATCAGAAAAACCAGTTGTTAATTTGGTTTGAAGAATTGACTTTTTATGTTCATCAACCCTCATCTTAAGAGAACGACCAGTCTGACCCATGTAAAAAGCTGGGCATTCGTCACAAAAAATTTTATAGATACCACTTTTTTCAAAAGTTGTTTAACTATCCTTTCCATTACAAAACATTGATTTCAAATTTTTCTAGTTGGTCCATACAAAGTCAGTTTTATTTCGTCTTAATCTACTACAAATATTATCGCTTATTTGTGGGATATAGTTTATATAAGCAAATTTATCAATACAGTTATTAATTTTGGTGGGGTATATACTTGATAATAGTTTTTGATATTGTTTTCTGTCAATTAATTCATCTATAATATTGGGAGAGAAACCATTGTTCAATGCCAATGTCCTTAACACTTCCACTTCTTTTTCGAAATCAGCTGTTGAAAGTGGTATTGATACTAATATCAATACCACTTTCAACAGTGTACCAGGGAATGAAAGCTGACATTTTTATTTTATATGGATGTGAACTACTATTATGGATGAGGATGTCTGAAAAAGTAGGTTTTCTATACACTTCAAATTCCATATGATCTACTATTTTTATTCGAATGTCCAAAAAGTTTAACGACTTATTTTCATTTTCCATTTCCAATGTGCACTGGACCGACACATACCAATAGTTTATCAGTTGGAAAAACAATTCAAGCTCAAAATCTGAGCAAGTCCAAATACAAAACACGTCATCCACATATCGTCTCCAGTATAGTACAAATTCAGTCACATTGTTATTAATTGACGAGAATATTTTCTTTTGCAAATGTGTCATGAATACTTCGCTTAAAAGAGGAGATAAAGGAGAACCCATTGGTAGACCATCCAACTGTAGATAGAATTTTCCATTGAACTTGAAATAACTCTGTTCAAGACACAACTGCAAAAATTTATTTGTTTCATCTATCAATTCTGCACTGAGGGAAAAATTATTATGAAGCTGTTCATTGATTAAATTTTTAACTTCTGTATGAGGTATTGATGGGAATAAATTTACTACATCGAACGAAATTAACCTAGCATTCGGAGGGATTTTCAGTGACTTTAATTCATCTGTAAGTTGGATTGTGTTTTTGATGGAGTAAATCGGTTCATGTTGAATAATTTTTGGTAAAATAGAATTCAGATATCTACAGAGTTTTGAAGCTGATGCATGAGAATAGGAAACAATGGGTCTCATAGGACAATTCTTTTTATGGATTTTAGGTAGAGCATATAATTGCGGTATTCTTGGATTCATTATCGTCAAAGGAAAAGTTATTTCAGATAATACATTTGGGCAATTTTTGATATACTTTTTGAGTGAATTTTGGAATTTCGATGTTGGGTCAACTCTCAGTTCTCGGAAGTTATCAGAGTTCAACAATAATTCTGTTTTTTGTAAATAATCAGTCTTGTTCAAAATTGTAACTATATTGCCTTTGCCAGCTTTTGTAATTATCAGATCGTTCTCAGAGGCTTTCTTTTTGATTTGATTCAAAACGGCAACTTCGATTTTATCCTGTCTAATACGAGCATTGGATATCATTCTCGCACAAACAGATTTTTCAAAGTTTTGTATCTCAGGAGATTCGATCTTATTTAAAGCTAATTCTACATTAACTGCTAAATGTTTGAGGTCCTTATTATTAAACATATTCGGACAGTGTTCCAAACCTTTTTCCAATAATCTTAATTCAGCTTCTTCGAAATGTACTCTGTAAAATTCTTCACTTTTTCATAAAACTTCACTGCACTTTCACTGGCGCGCAGAGAAAACTCGAATCTCTTATGCATTTTAGGGATAAATTCAAGCCTGATCTGTCGATGCGCGCCAGTGAAAGTGCAGTGAAGTTTTATGAAAAAGTAAAGAATTTTACAGAAGTACATTTCGAAGAAGCTGAATTAAGATTAGTCCGCCCCAGGTACACTGAAAATGCTATTTCAAAGGTCAATATTTCAAGAGGTCCTTACTACTCACTATTCATCATATCAATTTTAATTTAATCATATTGCGAATTTAAAAAATAAGAAGGAACTTTTTCATTTGAAGTGATCATAGACGGAAAACCACTTTCAAGGTGGGATTCACAAAACTTTGAATGCCTGATGACGTACTGTACCATTTAGAAAACAACAATAGTTTAGAACAAATTTTTAGGTTTACGAAAACTGTATTTCCTAGTACTGAATTCTGAATGCCCATGAAAAATAGGTACGTCAATTTTGCTCATTTAAACTTTTTTTCACGACAAATATTAACCCTGTACACGTTCACTATATTATGCTACTTTTCATTAGATGCTTCAACTTGCAGATATTGTGCATCAGATGAACGTGAGAACAGAAAATCAACAAATCTCAATATGAAAAATTAAATCAAAAAATAATTACAATTATTATCAATATCAAAAAATCTTAAACCTCAATGATGGAGAAAACTTGAAACAATATCAAGTTATCAAATGATTCGTTAGAATCAATCAAATGAAGCGTTAGAACGCTTCGTTACGATAGATCGTAAATTTTATTTCTTGTCTAAATTTTTATTTCAGCCTCTCGTCATATCTCGGGAAATATTCTTCAGGAAACTATGCTTTGAAAAGCATTTTTTATAAGGAATGATAACAGTCATATTTATTTAAATTTTAATTCATTCCATACCAGTCAAAAGGTCCCTTCAAATTGAACATTGATTTGGATTGAATTGAATATGGTAAAATTGGTTATCGAGGGTTATCCCCGATGAGAGTTAGACATATGTAGTCGCGGACTTTTATGTATAAATTTTCTTACACTACAAAAATGTCTCTTTCGAGTTCCACTATCTCTTGTAGTTCATCCAGCGTCGTCCGTAAAGGCCATGAATCAAATGGTTCATATAACAACTTGTTCATGAAAATTCTATATTTGCCCCATTTCCTCGTTGAGTATATTAGAATCAATTCCACAATCAAACCGGACATTTGCTTCCCGATTTCTGTGAAGACAAATAAACAAACTAACGAAAACAAAGACTTTCATATTATACTCGAAAGCATTATTGTTCTTCAGAGGTATAATATTCTTCATTGAATATCGTTAAAGATGTCCAGCAACGAGACGAAACCAAATTTTTGGGAGGGCGGAAACATCGAAAATTTTCCCACCGTGCATTGAAGGAATAGAAAACTGATATTAAATTATAAAAACCATTAGATAACCAATGGTTTTTATAATTTAATATAACGTATAATATTTGTTTTGGCTAAAAAGGTTCAATTATGATTAATCCCATCAATGTTGTGAGTAATAAACTTTTCTTCGTCTTTTCAACATTCAGTTGCATGTTTCCCAATTCAATAGAATTCGTTTCTTCTGTAAAAAGTATCTCGATTTATAATGCGAAACTTTGAGAAACCTCTCGTTCTATTTCATAGCCGTGTATAGGGACCATTAGTTCACGAAGCCTTTGTCAGGCACAAGACGATGTATCTTTATTTATTCCGATGCTCCGGAATGAGCAGCGTAAAGCACTTATCTTTCCAAACATGTGTTGAAAGAACAGCCGCATTCCATATATGATTATTCCGAACATATTTACCTTCTGTCCTCCGAAAATGTGGCATCGTTGCAGGAGGACACAGCGCACGACCCATACAAAATATAAGCGGAGGTAGCAAGGTCTGTCTCATATGAAAAAAATTTTTTCGAGCAAAATCTTGGGTCCGTCAAGTTGGCCCGGTAGTTGTGGCATTTTTACAAAACTTTTTGCTTATTGCTAATGCTAGGTAAGTGCTGGCGAGTGCTCAAGAAAAAACTGGAAAATCTTCGATGGTACTCGTAAAAATGAAAATTTAATTTTCCGGGCCAACTTGTATGCAGCCCGGAAAAACCAGCATTTTTCATCGAGAGCTTGAAAAAACCTAATGCTAGCTAAGTGCTGGCGAGTGCTGAAGAAAAAATTTGAAAATCTCACTCAGGAGTGGAGAAATTTGTAATTGAATTTTCCGGGCCAACTTTATGCAGCCCGGAAAACCCAGCATTTTTCAACGGAATTTTGAAAAAAGTTAATGCTAGCCAAGTGCTGGCGAGTGCTGAACAAAAAATTTAAAAATTTCATTCGGAAGTGGAAAAATTTGCAATTGAATTTTCCGGGCCAACTTGATGCTGCCCGAAAAAATCAGACTTTTTCCATGAAATCTTGAAGGAAGTTGATATTAGTGAAGTGCTGTCGAGTGCTAAAAAAAATTTGAAAAATCTGCCATGGAAATAAAAAAAATAAGGAGTTACTTTTGCGTAGCCATTTTGCAGGGCAACGTATAGAGCAGCCAACAGAAAAAGGTTTTATCCAACACATAACAATTATGAGATTTCTTATTAATGTCATTGTTGATAAATCAAACACTAGTATGTTATGATCCATAACGCACTAGTGACTTATGGATTATAACCCCCTTTCATATTTATTCATAACTATTACAAGCTGAATTCACACTGATATTTAAATTTGAGAACGCCAACGGTTTTTTCTTATATGAAGTTATTGTTACGCTAAATTCACACAAACCGGTTTGTGGCCGGCCGAATTTCTGCCGGTCGTCCAAATCGCACCCTGATTGATGCTGGCGTGAATGCCAGGTCGCATTCACCAATCAGCGTTCGATTTGGAAGACCGGCATGAAATTGACCGACCAAAAACCGGTGTGTGTGGATCTAGCGTTTACTACGTTGGTTAGTTAACTGGAACCAGTGGCTACCCTATCGGTACAACTGCTGATAGTGCTTGAAGACGCTGATGCATTACAAACTTGCAACTTTTCTGCAATTTGTACCGATTCTTTACGGTATCAGGGGTGGCGTTTCAAAAGTAGTGATATTTCCCCTGCATCGATTTCTCTAATTTTCCACACATTTGCTGTCACACCTCCAATTTTTGTGAGAAACAAAATAGTTGCTGGTCTCAAAGACATGTATTTTTCCATTTTTGTTTGAGTGAAACTGACGGAATAGAAAAATCGGGAAAATCCACTTTATCCGAACAGAAAAAACCGAGGGAAAATCAATATCTTAAATCCCTGATCGCTGACGATAGTGAATCTACAGAAGAAAAAATTATTTTTAATAGCGTTCTCACTGATGAAGAAACTAACTCAACTCAGTTGGAATTACTGGAATCAGACGAATATGAATCTAAGTTCAAAACTTGGTCGTTATCTATCTACGATAAATCAAAAATGGCCAGTGGTGAAGAAGTGATGGGGATTATGATAATATGCAGTACCTACCTAAAATCATAAAACCAATAACTAATTATTGTAAATTAATCATTGCTGCTTTGGATAGCAGTGATGACGCCAATCCTGAATAATTGCGGGACAGTTTGTTCCAGTGCGTAGAAAGAGCATAGAAAGCAATTTCAACAATATGAAAAACAGAAATTTTCACAACTTTCAGCTGCCTGTAAAAGTTAATGACGTGATTAGAAGGCACATGTATAGGAAGGAATAATGTGCCTTGCTCTAAGTTCGAGTGCTTCTTCAGGCACAAGTGCTGACAAAATGTCGATGACTCAAAAAATGTCATAACGATCACCTGCACGATAGATTGTCTTCTTCAAATTCTGAGTACCGCTTATTATGATTTGCCTGAATTTAAGTTGAGAATAGAAAACTGGTATGAGAGTGAAGAACACTACATGATTTCTATAGTTCAAAAACTTGTCACAGATGAAATGGGTGCTCAAGTTCATGAAATGAGGAGTAAACTTATGAAAATAATTCATAAGGGACAAATGCCGCCAAACAATTTGAACCTCATCTCGACACACGAGATGGTTGTGACACACACAACCCTACCAGAACTGCTGATCAAACTCATGAATATCGATTTTACCTTGGTGTAAAACTGCTGATGTTTTTTGTCCTGGTTGTGACTATGAAGAAGTCATCAAATCAGCTTTATTACCGGTTAGTTGTAAATATGACTTCGAAAAAAAAGTCCAAACTTCACTTTCTACCAAATAGATATTCTGTTGAAGTAGTAAGCGGAAATCTAAGGATATAAAATATAGAACAAATGATTATGTTTGAAATGGAGAGATATAAAAGGAGGTGATCAACAATGCAAACTCTCAGATATTCCAAATTGCATTTCTCTGCAAGAAAAATACACACTCTGAGAGGTATAATTGAAATAACTGGCGAAAAACAAAATTCGTATAAATGAGGATACTAGAGTGACAACCGCGCTATTGATGTTCACCTGTTGAAGGAATAGGTTTTTATGCTTTTATTATTGAAATTTTATTTTTGTAATCCAACTTCAATATTGTATATAAATATATGTATACATAAATATATATGTTTTTTCACGAATAAATTTATTAAAATGATACTTTTCTCCTTGATTCATTCCCATCTAACGAAATCATCGAAAAAACAACTTATTTTCAACTAGGATTCACGGATCATTGTCCGTTTCATCATATTCTCTCTCAAGGTTTACAAATTCAATTTTCTCACTTTTTCAGACGATATTTTCTAACATGAAATATGAAAAATTTCCTTTCAGTTTTTCTTTCCTCGAAATTCATCTCTATTGGATTCATTCAGATTTTTTATGATAAATTTTATCGTAATTTTTTTTTCATTTTATTCATTTTTCATGCAGTTTCCCCAGTTACCCACTTGATACATATTCTCTGTCAATACAGAATGCTGTTATTTCCGGGAGACTTATGAGTTGAACCGGAAAATTTTATCGAAATTCATTTTTCTGTTCTCGAAAATTTTTATTTTTTCAAGTAATTACTTGCTAGAATCCAACTAGTACTCGCTAGAATCGAACTAGCCTCCGACAAAAAAACGTTTTTTTAGGGCAGTCATAGGTTGTGCCGCAAAATGGCTACGCAAAATTCACCCCTAAAAGTTTTTGTTCCCATGGCAGATTTGTGAAATTTTTTTTTTAGCACTCGACAGCACTTCACTAATATCAACTTCCTTCAAGATTTCATGGAAAAAGTCTAATTTTTTCGGGCAGCATCAAGTTGGCCCGGAAAATTCAATTGCAAATTTTTCAACTTCCGAATGAGATTTTTAAATTTTTTGTTCAGCACTCGCCAGCACTTGGCTAGCATTACCTTTTTCCAAAATTCCGTTGAAGAATGTTGTGTTTTCCGGGCTGCATAAAGTTGGCCCGGAAAATTCAATTACAAATTTTTCCATTCCTGAGTGAGATTTTCAAATTTTTTCTTCAGCACTCGCCAGCACTTAGCTAGCATTAAGTTTTTTCAAGCTCTCGATGAAAAATGCTGGTTTTTCCGGGCTGCATACAAGTTGGCCCGGAAAATTGAATATTCATTTTCACGAGTACCATCAAAGATTTTCCAGTTTTTTTTTCAGCACTCGCCAGCACTTACCTAGCATTAGCAATATACAAAAAATTTTGTAAAAATGCCACAACTACCGGGCCAACTTGACGGACCCCAAAATCTTTTCCCCTCTCAAGGTCCCTATATTTCTTGCCTTCCCCTCTAAATCTATCGACAAAAAAAATTTCAATCACACCACTCCCTCACCCGGAGGTCAGGTCGCCCACTGAACTTAACGGAGGTCACAACGCACTACGAATCCATATATATATATATATATATATATATATATATATATATATATATATATAATGGCTACATTATACATCTAGGTTGAAATTAGAGTCAATCGCAGTGTCAGTCGGGTGTAAAGCTAGCTCGCCTCCTCGTGGCACACCCTGAGTAACTCTAAATGAACTAGCAAAAGTTGGCGATCAAACAATCTTTGAATTGTTCTTTTTCATGCTGGTGACTCACAGTGAAAACTCGAAATATCTCGAAAACTGTATGGACATAAAATTCATAACATACGGCACAAATTGGCATAAAATGAGCACAATATATCCCAAGCAGAAAATGTCCATATATGAGTCACAGCGTCAAGTTGGTGACTCACAGTGAAAACTCAAAATATCTCGAAAACCCAAAAAATTTCGATATCAAAATGCCAGGAGTGAGTCACCAACTTGACGAACTGAGATCAGTTGCAGTTGCGAATCAAGATAAGGAAAGTAATTCATAGTTTTGATTCCGACGAAACCCGAAATATCAAATTTTGAAATTTCTCGAACTATTACCTTTTGCATATTTTATTTTGAATATTGGAGTTCGTTTGTATTTTTGCGAAATGAGAAATATGCAAATGGTCCGAGGGACTTGTTTCTTTTGAATTTCTCAGAAAATTAACATGGTGTTATTTCCACATCACACCTTCTTTTTCTTTAACTTGGATCTACCTCTTCAAGCTTGCTAACTTTAACGACGATTTTGTGACCTCCTTCATCATGATTTGTAATTTTGATTATCATTAATTTGTGAGAAGGGGAGACCGAGGGGTTTTGAAACAGAGGTGAGTTGAAGGAACATCGATTTCCCGAAATTTGGAATCGTTAGCAAGATAACAACAAATAAATTATATCACTTTTTACACAGGCGCAGACTCTCAATTGCGGTTGAGCCGTTCTGGAAACTCTCAGAAATCGTGAAAAATTTATTTTTTACGATTTTTTCAGTGACCTCTAGTTTAATAATTAGTTCAAAATACAGTGCAAGCTATATATTAATCGAAAGCTCATTTATTCAGGATTCAATTCATCATATCATTACAGCTGATTCACGCGTTTTTTTTTTTACAATTTGTTGTAAATGACGAAATAAAGCAATTTCGACACTGAGGGTATTTGAAACAGAGCGTTTCAAATCACCTCGTTGCAGGTCTGTATATATGATTTTACTAACCAATGGGTTTTCTGGTTATTTCTCCGTTTATTTCATTTCAGCATGCCTACTGATTATATAAAATGAAGAGGTAGCATTGCAACAGAAATCTCTTTGCGATGTTGCTTTCAGTTACAACATCAATCAAACTACAGTATCTAGAATTCAAAGCTTGGGCAGTTGAAGCTTGTAGTACTACTAATATATTATTTTTTATTTCGTTTGATATGTTTGTTCTCATGAACATGATTTTTTCAATTACATAAGAAACTAGAACTAATGCAAATTTCAAGGCTGATTAGAGTTAGAGTCATATTTCTGGAAGTTTTTTCAAGGTTTCCTCTCCCAGTTTGTGAAAAAAAAATTTTGTAGTGCTGGTTCATTTTTCAATGTTAGGCAAAAATTTTTTGGAAGTATTTCGCATTTGTCAAATTGGTGAACAAATTTTAGGCAGGAACCATTTTTTTTGTTATTTGAAAATTTCTTTCTAATTGATTATCGTTTCAAAGACTGGGAGAAAAACCCTAGAAAAACTTTCAGAAAAATGTAAAGACCTCCCATAAAATATTTCAATAGATATCTGGAGATATTGATTGACTGAAATTTGATATATTATGAGAGCATGTTTTTTTTGTTTCCTATTACCGTTTTGCTAATTACTGTTACATTCGTTGTAATGATCTCTTTTGTAATCTTTATCATGGTTACAATTAACCAAGTTCAATAGTCTTTCATGTTTTAATCGTGATAACCGATACAACATGTTATGAAAAATGTTGAAGAAGTAGCTCTAGAAGTTTTATTTCGATAATGTTTTCGAATTTTTCAATCTTTTATCCTTCACAACCCAATTATCTACCCTAAAATAATGTCTTTCAAGTCACCTCGGTATGACAAGAGTGGAAACAGAATGACTTTTCACGTTGAAGTCGATTTTTCTGTCATAAATTTGACACTTCAGTCAATGAAATAAACTATCGAAAGGTTTTGATCTCATGCGGTTTGTGTTTATAGTTTTTTCACTATGCAGCAAAATGTAAAAATTGTTTCAACTCCCCTCGGTCTCCCCTACGATATTTCTGCTCCGAATCTTATTTTGTTTGTTTTTCTTTTCCATCAAATACAAAAACTATGAATATGAAAGTTTTTCTCATTCAGGGTTGATTCACATTAGACAGTGGTGAAGGATGCCGTCCCGGAGAGTGTGGCGAAGAAAAATTCCTCTGGAAATGATTCTCCATTTAAACAAATAGGCGAAGATGGATTCTAATTTTCAGTAGGGACGAGCGTACACCTCACAGAAAGACGCACTTTCCAGGAAGGCATTCGTCTAATGTGAATCAGCCTTTAATCGGCTCATGAATTTCAATTAGAAAAATAACTTTTTTCTGTGGAGATAATTCAAACGGTAAAAATGAATTTGTTTCTACAACATTTTTGCCATCTTATTCAGTATCGTAAACGATTGGAGGAATCCCATTTCCAAACAATAATCTCATCCCATGTTTTCCCATATCTCAGGAAACATAAAGATAATATTCCGGAAATTTGAAAAAAAAACATTCCAATCGGTCAGATCATGATACTGTCTGATATATAAAGAGATAGAAGATTGTACAAAACGAAGTGTCCTATTCAATGAAATGAATCTAACGTCACCAGACTTCAAACATCATGTTTAACATTTTTGGTTGGATTGGCAATCAAATCAACAGCACCTTGAACATTTATTATGTAGTTTTATCCATCATCAATAAACTCATCGGCTGCTTCAGCAAAATTAAAATGTAAGTAAATTCTTCCAATAAATTTTTTTTTCTGAGGGTGTTCTTCTTCTTTCACCAACTATGTTTATATTCTGTTTTTCCTCTCCACGTTTTCAGAGATTTTGCTGATATATTTGCTCCACCTTTGGATCTTGGCGAACAAATGCAAAAAGATATGGAGGAAAACACGAGAAAAATGGAGGAGAACTCAAAAAAACTAGAAAAAGATATGGAGGAAAACTCTAGAAAAATGCAAAAGCAGTTCAATAAAGGACTACAAGATTTCCAGAATTTATTTGCGACACCTGCTGCAGGAGCAACTTCTTAAAAATCATGCAAATCCACAACATTAATCTGAATTGTTAAAATATTGCATATTCATTTTAACTGTATTTCAGAGGTATCAGCGTGAAAACAATTTCAATACATTTTAACAAATTTTATGTATACCATGTAACAGTTTTCTCAAATTCTCCTATTCCAATAACGATGACCTGGCTAATATGGCCATATGGTCAGGCTGTGGAATTGTCTTCCATACCCAGACAATCGACACCACAAAGGATTTTTAGATCTTTCACAATAAATCTTTCAAATCTAGGAGTTCCAAACTGTGACGTTAGGAGAGAACAATCTCACCGTGACGACCATTTTGGAACTAGCGGCCAGTTACTCGACTCGAAGACAATCACAGAAGTTGAGTTGTATCAATTCATTCCGGGATTAATAATATCAAAATAAATCTGTCAAGAGAATAGTGAATTACATATATATTCATTTCACGATGTGAAAAGAGATAAATATTTCAGGAATGAAAAGACAATAATTAAGATATCAATAAAGAAATATTTATCTCAAGGGCTATTTATGGCCTTTCAATACACTTTGGATTCATTAGAGCAACAAGAATTTTCATATTTTGGATCAATGAATTTTCACAAAATGATTTCAAGATTCATGAACTAAATCGATATGCCGATCAGAGCCAAGTGAAATGTGTTTCTACTTTCTACAGAAATACTAAAAGTATTACTGGAATGCTGGAAGTTGATGCAAACAACTTGTAAGCCCCTCGAGAATTTTCTTGAAGTTTGTTTATAATTCAATGTTTTAAATGTTTTGTTTTTCAATCGCGAAAAAGGGGTTAACAACATTATGAAAACAATATTAGGTTGAAGACAAAACATACCGTCGAGAGGTCACAGGGATGACGGCAGTTTAGAAACAGAGGGTTCCTACGGACAAGGCGAAGAAAACTTCAGAACGTTGTTGAAGTATTGCATGAACATGTGAAAAAATGTGGTGCTGAAAACGCAAATCTACACAGAATTACTTAATTGACTGCTGTGACGAATTAATTAGAAACAATAGTGTGGAAATTTTTCACCATTATAGCTGATAAGGTCACAAATAATTTTGTGTGTGAGCAACTATTCATTTTTATTCCCCATTAAGATGTATACAAACGAAATACAAGAAGACTTCTTAATGTTTTCTCGCCCATAAATTTGACAGAAAATAAATAAATTCATGGCTGGAGGCCAACATGTAATCAATAAGAAATATTACCATTGAAACTGTTTAAGAATGAGACATTCTCGCAGGATTTTGTTTCAGATGTGGCAGAATGAACGCATTTGACACAAAATTAGGGAGCAACTATCCATTTGTATTCGCTTTATCTTTCGCTATCATTGTAGATACGAACGAAATAGAAGAAATCTTCCTAATGTTTCTCGAAGTTGATAAACCTGCTGGTGAAAACTTTGCGGTAATTATAAAGTTTTTACAAATTCTTTTTTTTTTTCAACTTTTTGTAGGGAAATTGTTGGGGTTGGTTCAAGAATGTGAAAATTAGATGGATTCAGAATAGTTGGAATATCCGGAAAATAAATAAATTTGAAATTGATCAAAATTAAACAAAAATGATGAGCTAGTGGACTGTAGTTTGTAGAATTAAAATTAGGAAACAATGTCCCAACACAATACGAAGTGGATAAGTGAACAAGTCGAAAATAATAAAATCTTACCTTCTCCAGCAGAGGGTAGTTGTTAAGGATCGGCTTGATCTTTGTTTTTTCTAAGGTCGGTAACCAGGCGCTATGCAAGAAAGGGGTCTCTTCTTATTTCCAATATTAGAAGTTACTATCCCAGGCTGAACATGGAAGCCATTGAAATTTATAAACACAAAAATAACATAAATAGAAAAGAAGAGGCCCCTTTCTTGCATAGCGCCTGGTTACCGACCTTAGAAAAAACAAAGATCAAGCCGACACGAAGCGGGAGCGATGGGCCAATCAGCATCGCGCACGTAGAGGCGCCACTTTTTCCCGCCATAAACCGGCGCGCAGATGACGTTTCCGGTTCGAACGCGCCAGTGTCAGATATTCAGCGTTCGAGGTACAACCTTAGACCGAGAATCCTCTGAAGATGCCTACCGAAGTTGTAGGCGAAACGTTAGGTGAAATTATTCCTAATGGACCACGGCCAGAAGCCCGGAAATAAACTTGTTGAAAATGGTAGCAGATGCTTCGTGAGTCGAATTTTCTCTCTTACTGACGAAGAAGGAATAAAAATGTGTTGATAAAAATGAAATATGCTTCGACTCAAGAAAACCTAGAGCTGGTAGCATATGGCACATATTACGAATTTGAATTCGAGCGGACGAATTAATTTATTTTCGATTTCAAAATTATGAAAGGAAAAAATGAATTTTTATTAAATTTTACGAATTTATTTTTCGTTCACTTGGCGTGAACAATCCGCCCACTTAACATTAACCTAATTTTACATGATTAAATATTATACAAAACAATGTTAATGTTAGAATGAACATTTTAAAATTTAGCGGGACTAATTTCGCTACAGCTCTAGTATAAGTACCGGTTGCCGTCTTAACTGACGCAACTCGAGGAATACGGTCGGGTCCGGGAAATAATTCAATGATTCGGCCAATGGGCCAAGATGCCGGATTTGAATCTATTTCCTTAATAAGAACTACGTCGCCAATAGCTGGGCAAGTTTTATCCACCTGCCATTTGTTGCGTTGAATTATCGTATGCAAATACTCTTGAGATCACCTTTTCCAAAAATGTCGAAACAGCTTTTGCTGATGTTCCCATCTACTTACTGGAGTATGATTGTCGCAATGCGAGACGTCCGGTGGAGACAATAAGGGAGCGCCGATCAAAAAATGACCAGGTGTCAAGAAATCGCTCGATTCAGAAGGGTCTGAAGAAAGAGGGCATATTGGTCGACCTTTTAATACAGCCTCGATACGAGAAAATAGAGTAGCTAATTCTTCAAAGGTAAACGCGACAGAACGAAGCTGCTTAGTGAATAAGCGTTTCGCCGATTTCACCCCGGCTTCCCATACTCCACCGAGATGGGGCGAATACGGTGGAATGAATTTCCATTTGATGGATTTATTGGAAAGATTGTCACATATGTCCAAATTGTTTTGCTTCGAAAAATTTGAAACCTCTAAGTGATATCGCGAAGCTCCAACGAAATTACGACCATTATCTGACCAGATTTCTTGAGGAAGTCCTCTTCGAGCAATGAATCGGTTTAAAGTCGACAGGAAAGCCTCTACAGAAAGAAAAGACACCAACTCTAAATGAACAGCCTTGGTGGCTAGACAGACAAACAACGCCAAGTATGCCTTCAACATGGTTGGCTTTCTAGAGATATTTGATCTTTACAAGAATGGTCCAGCAGAGTCAACACTCACTTTACTAAAAGTCCGTGACACGTTTACTCTCACTGAAGGCAAAGGGGCCATTTGAGGCTGATAAGTAGTACCTCTAAATCTTGCGCAAGTGGAACAATTCCTGACACACTCTCTTACGAGACCTCTTAAGGAATATTGTTGGCGAATTAAACTCATGGTGGTATTAGGACCAGAGTGCAAAGAGATTAAATGGAAATGGGTACAAATTAAACGAGTAAGCATCGATCCTTTTGGTAAAAGAATTGGATGATTTGCTTCTTGGGGCAATGAAGAAAATTGAAGCCTTCCGCCCACTCTGATTAATCCAACTGAATCAATATAAGGAGTTAATGCTCTCAAAGATCTACTGAGAGATCTTTTTTTTTTTAAATCACGATGAAGATTTGCAAAATGATTTTGCTGAGTTATCAATATCATTGTATGAAGAGAGGCTTTTAATTCTTCTGGATCAATCGGACCAGACAATTTAGCTTGAAAATTAAATTTCGAACTACAATTGTGAATGAATCTCCGAATATAAGCAAACATTTTCTTGCCTTTATTCAAACTTGTAAAGCGTTCTGTAATTTCCAATAATGTGTTCCCAGGAACTGGAGCAGCGGCGGCCACATTGATATTGGTTTTCAGTTCGGGGACGACACACTTAGAGGAATAACGAAAAGGTTCTGGCCAATCAGAAAGTGGCCTTTTCAAAAATTTCGGACCTTGTAACCAAAATTGAAAAATTCTTGTTTCCACGAACTGTTGGGGCGCCACACCTCTAGAAGGCAAATCGGCGGGATTTCTTTCAGTTTCTATGTGATGCCGAGAAGCATTGGGAACATACTCTCCGGTATTGCTACGACCGGATTAGCAATGAAAGTTTTGAGAAGATGCGGTGATGAGTTGATCCAGGAGAGGACTATTTCGGAGTCGGAAAATAAATGGACTCCAGAATGATATGGGGGTATTAATTTTCAAAATATCCGCCACTAACTCGGCTTATAATAATGCAGCGGATAACTCTAATCCGGGAATAGATAATGTTTTCAGAGGGGCTACCTTAACTGAGAGATCTTTTTTTTTTTAAATCACGATAAAGATTTGCAAAATGATTTTGCTGAGTTATCAATATCATTGTATGAAGAGAGGCTTTTAATTCTTCTGGATCAATCGGACCAGACAATTTAGCTTGAAAATTAAATTTCGAACTACAATTGTGAATGAATCTCCGAATATAGCAAACATTTTCTTGCCAAAATATCCGCCACTAACTCGGCTAATAATAATGCAGCGGATAACTCTAATCTGGGAATAGATAATGTTTTCAGAGGGGCTACCTTAATTTTAGAATCCAATAGATAAGCCGAAATGAAGTTGCCCTGTATGACAGAAATATAAACGGCGGCAGCATATGCCTTTTCAGACGCATCGCAGAAACCTGCCAACCTTATTTGACATTCTCGTGAGAGAACTACTTTTCGTGGAATAGTTATCTCGGAGACGAGTGATATACGATCAGTAATTTTGAACCATTCGTTTCGAAGAATGGCGGAAACATACTCATCCTAACTTAACTTCTCAAGCCACAATTTTTGTATAAAAATTTTCATACAAACTACTATAGGAGCTAAGAAACCAATGGCATCGAAGATGCGTGCTATGTAAGACAAAATTGATCTTGTTGTTGGAGTGTAATGACGTTAAAACTGAATTTGTCGGTTGTAGGAACCCAATTCAAACCCAAAATTCTGAGTCCCAACTGATCATCGTCAAAGTTCAATTTGGATTCGATGTGATTTGAAGGTATTCCCTTCAAAACTTCAGGACGACTGCTCGACCATTTTTTCAATGAAAAACTGCCCTTTTCCAATAAGTTTTGGAGTTCGCGACGCAATTCAACTGCTTGTTGAACATCGAAAGCTCCAGTTATAATATCATCTAAGTAAATATCATTGTGAATAACTTTGGATGCTTTTGGGTAATTTTTGCCCTCGTCATTAACTAACTGATCAAGTACTCGGATTGCCAAATACGCAGATGGTTTTAAGCCGTACGTCACGGTATTTAATTCGAATTCAGATACCGGTTGATTGGGGAAAGGACGCTAATATATATGCTGATATTTTCGATCAGAAGGATTTGATAAAATTTGTCTATACATCTTTTCGATGTCAGCACAAATAGCAACTGGGTACAACCTGAAACATATCAGCATGTTTTTTATGTCCTTTTGAAGTTTAGGACCGCTGAGCAGACGATCATTCAAGGACTTAAAGAACGAGTCAGAATCCGAGGCATTAAAAACAACTCTGAATTTTGTCGTTGAACTTAATTCTTTTCGAACTACATGATGGGGTATGACGTAGTTGTTTTGAGCTTTGGCAAGAGACATATGGTTCAAGTCCAGGTATTCTGACATAAAATTTTTGTAAGCATCAAACGAATCTTGACTTTTCGGAAGTCTCTTCTCAAGTGACAAGAAAGATCGGAGTGACCTATTGGAATTAGAACCGAGTTCTGAACATTCTTCCTCGCGTTTGAAAGGTAAAGAAACAATATACCGGCCGCTTTTATCGCGGGAATGAGTCTCTTGAAAATGCTTCTTTACATAATCGTCGGTTGGATTCAACACTCGAGCCTCGGCAACTTCTTCCAACGACCAAAATTTCTGAAACGCATCATGAAGAGCACATTCAGTGAGCAGCATTGAATTGGAGGTAGAAATTATTCTATTTGTGTTTATAGGACCGATAATAGTCCAGCCGAAAAATGTATCGACTGCTGTCGGGAAGCCAGTGGATGACAAACGACCATTCCTATCGAATACCACTGAATACGTGTCGGCTCCTAATAACATATTCACAGGATGCGACAAATGGAAATCTCTGTCAGCTAAATCTAAATGTTCGAAGTGTTCAATAACTTCGGACGACAAGGACGAAGAAAGTAAGCTATTGGTTATGTGGGGTAATACGACAGCCTGCAACTCTAGCACATTTGAATTTGATATTGTTTATAATTAGCATTCAACCATACCTAATGTCCTAGTCTTAGATTTACCGATACCAGAAATATGAACAGCTGCTGGATTGACTTTTAGACCTAATCTACGGACCAAATGTTCAGTAATCGCGGAAACTTGGGAACCTAGATCCAGAACAGCTCTGACGGAAACCATGGAAACATGAAACATGGACGCCTGAACAGTACCTAAGAGAACCTGCTTGGCAGTGGCTACCTTCTTATTTAAATGACAAGAATTGACTACATTGTCGCCAGAAGTTTGGGCGTCGTACTTGACACCTTCCTCACTGACTGAAGCAACGAGTGAACCAAGAGTATGTTCACCTGGGGATTTGGGGAAGACATGACCGCCAAAACTAGAAACACTTTTGGCGTGTAAACTGGTGTGATGACGATTAGAACCACAGAACTTACATGAATTCTTTGACGAGCAATCCTTAATATTATGTAGACCTAAACAATTGAAACAGCGTTTCGAACTTTTCAAAAAATCAAGCTTAGCTTGTCGTGACATACTGGTGTATTATGAACATGTAAATAATGGATGCGAGTCATTACATTTCGGACAACGAAATTATCGAACATATGGGATTCTGCGAGATTCATCCGTAGTTTGAGTTTGAGAAGTGGAATCAGAATTAGCTATGAACATATTGTGCGTGTTAGGCTTAACTGGATTAGCCTGACGCGAAGTACTTGGTTTGGACGGGGTCTTGGAAGAGTTTTGCTCATAAAATTCATGTGTTTGAAGTTGCTGGGTAACGAAATCCATTAAAGTTTTGTACATTGGAATTTCAGACGTACCTAATTGATTTTCAAATAATCTCCTCGTATGAGTATCGACGTTCCGTAACGCCAACGAAAATAGTAAAAAATCTGTTGAGTCTTTGATCTGTAATGCTTCGATAGCATTGACAGCTGTCTGATGACAATTCAAAAACTCCTTCAGATTGGCAGCCGAGCTATTATGGAAAGGTGTAAAATTCAAGATTTCATTTGAATACATAGTTCCAAGAAGCCTTGGATTTTGAAATCGATTCTGCAAGGCTTCTAAAGCTAAATTATAGTTAGAATTTGACAACTGTAAACCCGATATCACAACGAGGGCGTCATTCCTCAAGTATGACTTCAAGAGCTGAAATTTCTGAATGGGTGCTAAACTTTGGTTCTCTTGTACCAACGAGTTGAACAACTGAAAGAATTCTGGCCATTTTTGGAAGTAAAAGAGGTGAATTGGAATTAGACTGGGAATTTTGCGAATTAACTAAGGAGGTTGAAGATAATTCTTGGCGTTTTAAAGATAAAAATAAGGCTCTGATTTGAGAAATTACGCCACTGTATGCTAATTCTGCGTTATTCGTGTAGACACGTTGTTCCGCGGAAAGCGTAGAATTCAACTCTATTATTTCCCCCTATATCTCCTGAAATCTCGATTCATAAGCAAGAATTTTTTCCTGATACGCTTCCAGTTCAAATAACCTTGAAAGATCGAAATGCTTCACTAGATCCCAAATACGGTTACAAATGAAAAAACATTAGCTCTCTTGTCAACTAATTTGTTCAGAGCAGCTTTGCCAGTGTCAGTTTTCGGTGGCATCTTCGTTTATATTAATACAAAGAAACTAGAAACGAACGCAGGCAAAAAAATATTGTTTTCAATCCGATTGATGAACTGAATTGAAAGAGATGTTGAAAACTTGAAATTAAAATACGCGGTCTTACCAGCTGTAGGCGATGTTGCCAGGCGTTGATGAATGTCTGGTGAAAGGGAAATCTTTCACAGAGGGTAAGTATTGTACGAAATGAAAAAATTTCGAATATTCTTTCTGATTTGGTTCAAGAATGTGAAAATTAGATGGATTCAGAATAGTTGAAATATCCGGAAAATGAAGAAATTTGAAATTGATCAAAATTGAAGAAAAATGATGAGCTAGTGGACTGTAGTTTGTAGAATTAAAATTAGGAAACAATGTCCAAACACAATACGAAGTGGATAAGTGAACAAGTCGAAAATAATGAAATCTTACCTTCTCCAGCAGAGGGTAGTTGTTGAGGATCTTGATGTATTCACCGCCACAATGAACAGATTGATTGAGCTCATCAACCGAACACAGGGCAGGGCGTCTGATCCTGAAGCTGTCGTGCTGAGAAAAGACTTCTTCACTTATCCTTGTGACCGTTTGCTAGTCACGCCACTGACTCGAATACGCAGTGAAAATTCACAAGTCTTTGAATTGTCCAAAGGTTGCACTAAATTGCATTTTGATGTTCTCGGATTGAGATCGCGAGATTGAAATAGGTATATGGAAACTTTGTGTTATGAATATAGAAACTTTGAATTGAATCAAATTATCGGAAACGAAATAAACTTGTTGAAAGTGATAGCAGATGCTTCGTGAGTCGAATTTTCTCTCTTGCTGACGAAGAAGGAATAAAAATGTGTTGATAAAAATGAAATATGCGTCGACTCAAGAAAACCTACAGCTGGTAGCATAAGGTACATATTACGAATTTGAATTCGAGCGGAGGAATTAATTTATTTTCGATTTCAGAATTATGAAAGGAAACAATGAATTTTTATTAAATTTTACGAAATTATTTTTCGTTCACTTGGCGTGAACACCTAACCTAACCTAACCTTGTAAAACTAAACTATATAAGACTATATCAGAGCCGTATCCGAGGTAAATGGAGTATATTTATGAGTTTCATTTATTTTTTTTCTCGAAAATTACTGCCTCCCCAGAGCTCTAATTCAGAGTGTAGTATCAGGAAGTCCTATAGATTCACCGTGTAAAATATTTTTAAAATCGGTGACGGGGCCTATAAAATTCATAATAACCAACTTTGCTCACCAAATTTTGAGGGATTTCGAAAATCTTAACCTGGACATTTCATAGTGTGAGATCAAGCATATGGTGGAGAACTGGAGGAGCCAACATGAGCGGTTAAATGAAAGTTGTTCAGGCATGCAGAACCAACGTTCACTATTTCTTCTCAGATATTAGTACATACTGCAGGTTATCCAGCTTAAGAAATACTGTATTGATTATATCAACTGTGTAATACATTTTTTTTGAGACAAATACATCTCCTCATAAAATAAATGTAACCTCAGCTGCCAAAAAAAAACAAAATATATCGAAAAAAATTTGTGGAACCAGATGAGCAATTTGAAGCGTTTTTGACATTTCATCATGTCTTCCTGAAATTTTGCGAAAAATGTCTGTTGAAGATCAAGCAAAATGAAGAAGTACTACACTTCTAAAATGTCGTCGGAATTTCTCATAAGATTTGTAATTCTCTCAGACAATTTGGAAATCATGCTACCCTTATCCCCATCATCACAAGCCATTGAAATCGATATACTTAAAGTACATATACACGCACCGGCGAACTGCAGTCCGGGACTGCAGGAACGTAGATCTACAGTTTTATTATCACTACACATGCACAGATAATCGATTAGTCCCGGCCGACAGTTTCGGCAAATCGTTTGAAAAACTGTCGTGTGTAGAGCAATCAGGTCTTACGATTTAACTGTATCGTGTGTAGTGCGCTACAGACCTTGACTGTCAGTTCAAATCGACAGTCCTGGGACTGCAGGCCGCCGGATCGTGTATAGGTTTATAATAGCGTCGACACAAAATCTGCAATGACAATGTGAAATTACCGACACACTAAATAACTTTTCAATCAGACTGAGACAATCGCAAATGAAATTGGTAAATTGGAATTCAACCGACTTTAAGTTCATATTTATTTTGTCACCTGTTCTTTCGAGCATTTCGGATCTCGTCGTGAATTAGTTCTCTACGTTCCGCCAGTTCGAGTGTCTGGCATCTTCAGGAGTTATATTTCAGGGGATTTTTCCGCTGAAATGAGCTGCCTGAGTATGACGGGGACGCAGATTGTACGTATAACCTCGGTCGGGGGGCTTGGTCGCGTCTGACCGGTCTCGTCCCGATCCCGAACTCGATTTATATTGCAGGGAAGTGGTCTGGTGTTTTTGAGTAATGGCGCCCATATTCCGTTGATTTTAAAAGTTTCTTCTGACTTATTGAAATTCGTTGGGTGTTTAGGAATTTCGATTGCTTCCCTGCAAAGCTTTTGGTATTATGCGGTAGTGGTACATAACACTTGGGTTTGGTCGAATGGTATTGCATGATTTGTGTTGTTCAGTGTGTGCTCTGTGAAGGCGGATTTCTCTGAATGGCCCCCACATAATTTCAATGGTGTGACATCTTCAACTAGTACTGGAAAAATTTCGTTCACTCCTCTGGTGTCTTTTTCTTATTTCTTTCACGGATTCGAATCCTACATTATCTGGGATTGATTTTCAGACATTTGAAATTTATTGCAGAATTTGAATTCGGCATCTCAATTTCGTTTTGAAATCTATATAAAGTTGAGAACGACCTGCTCATGTTATTCTGGCTATTTAATGATTCTGTGAAATGTTCTCATATTTATCCTAAGCATCACCTTACAATGACTGAGAAAGGTTGTCACTATTCTTGCTTGAAAATATACAATGAACTGCCAAGTCACATTAGGAGAGAAACAAATATTAGAAATTTTAAAAAAACTATATATAAAATGTTAATGACATTAGAGCCCTATGATTTAGGAGAATTTTATAATAAATTGTGATTTTTTTCTTTTTTGACACTATTATCTTCTGCTGCTTGTAGTTACTAGAAATAGAGATTTTTTCTATTCTATTCTTTTCTATTACAAACTTCTTCAGTTTTTCCCAAAATATAATTTAAGTTTCATAAATTTTTTCAGCGATTTTATTCGAAATGATATTTTGCGGATTTCGGCAATATTTTCCAAAAATGAAATTGAAAATTTTCAAAGAATAAGACACAATTCAACGTGACTCATTTTTTCCTGATTAAATCTGAAACATTGATTCATCGGAGTAACTAACAGATTCGGCAATAATTTTCATATTTCACCTCAGAGAAGTTTAACTTTGAAAAGTTATTGAGCTTTCAAAACAATGTTTCCAGTTTTTTTCCCGTGATGGTAGTCAAAAATATATATTTCAAGTATCAAACTCGGAACATGAAACATAATCATGTTAAATTATTCCAAGAATGAAATAAATGTAGGGGAAAGATATGAAAAAGCATAGTGACAGTGAAAGATTTCATCTCATTCAAATCTATCATTTTATTATTAACGAACACGTTTTAATTTTCTATGTACTGTTCCTTAAATAGTATCGCAATTCGGAAGGATATTTCAACAGAGAGTATACCGGGTGATTGTTTCATATGTTTCATCAGAATTTCTCGAGAAAGAAATTGTAATAAGAATTCAAGATTTTGCATTTTGGTTTCATAGTCCATTCTATCAACGAATGTGAAGTAGGTTATTTCAAATGTAAACATCTCTGAGTTCTTTCATTTAATTCTACACAAGTTTGATGAAACAAGGCTTCGAAGTGAGCATTGGTCAAACTATAAAATTTCTTTTTTTCGAATGGCAACCAAATAATTTTATAATTTCTATAGATTGCTCGTCAAAAGGTAGTAAGAGAATGCCCAACAGTTCATGGTTTTAAAATTAGTAATTTTGCTTCATTGAATGAAATTCGAATTTGGGATTAAAGAAAGCCAGGTTTCTTAGAAGAATATTAGATTTATTCTGATAGTTTTCATGTTGACTTTGTCACAAGTAAATATATTAATTTATTTATAATGCATTGTTGAGAATTGTCATTCATACTCGTTGTTTGATGAATCGGGCACTGAGCAAAATCAGAATTGTGTTAACAGTGATGTATTGAATATGTTCTCCATTCATACTGAATGTAACAAAATATCAGATTCAATGGTCCATAAGAGTGGCCCCCTCATTCTCCAGACCTAACACCCCTTGATTTTTATCTATGGAGTACTATAAAATGAGAGGTTCGTAAAAATAGGAGTTTGAAGTTGGGGTGCAGGTTGCACTGCGGGATTAATCTCACCTACAGAGGGTGGAGTTCGTAGAAGAATTAATTAAATTGAAAATTTTATTGAAGGGGTATTATTGGGTGAAAGTTTCAAACTGAAATTTTTGTTTGTTTATTTGATCATTATGAAAAAAGTAAGATTGACAGTTCTTAACACAGCCTACTAAAAACACAAGCATACAAATGAATTCGACTGAGTGAAACCTGGCTTTGGTCGTGAAACTCGAATTTTATTCAATAACGGCACAAATACTGACTTCATGAAATGTTGGGCATACTCTAACTAGTTTTTGCTGAGCAATCGATCGGAATTACAAAGTTGTTAGTCTCACTTTGAAGCCCTGTTTCAGACACCCTGTATAAAATTTCCCCATATGTTATACTACCAGCAGCATCATCGAACATCGAATGGAGTGTGATGAATATATCTAAAACGAAAAATTTTCTTCAGGCGTTGATGATAATCAGAAAGCAAGACTTACTTTACCGTGATTAATTTTTTCTTGGATAAATCTGGAGTATTCATATCGTGGGAAATAACATAGGTATGCCGAAAATTTTTCATATTACTTCTCAGGGGAATGTTCCAAAAATCTATTGAAAAGTAATTGAATTCGAAGAAATTAGACATCCAGGTCATTTCTGTCCATTTTCGCTTGAACCATAATTCAAACGTCAGGTTCGCCAGTGAGCGCCATAATTTATAAATTCGCATGAAGCAGCCCTAGTGTCTTTAGTAGAAAATCTGGTGCTCGAGATGTCTACTACAAGACAGAACGTAAGTAAAATTTCATTCAATCAATTCATTCAATCATTAATGATGTTCTCAAAGAATATATATTTTATCCATAAGAATCTCGGAACAATATTTTGTTGAAGTAAATTTTTTTTTCGTTACAGAAAATCATTGCTGTTATTTATTTGATATACTGCATTTGCCTTATGTCATCGGTGGTTGTCATGGTGAACTTACTACCTTGCACAGAGGACGTTTTACAGGAAGATGAAGCTAGGGCAACTGAAATTATAAAGGATGCAACACCACCTGGCTTCACCTTTGTTGGAGTCAGACCCGAAGTGAGGCTCGGGAGAAATCCCCACAGATGGATAGGTATTTTTCCAGCTGACAGTGACTCTTACGAAAATGGATGTCAGTCTATGAGATATTTAAAAAAACAGTTCAGGTGATTTGTTCCTCAATGATCAGATATTTCTGCAGTCAAAATTACCACCAGCACATCAATAAAAACGATTGAAGTGGAATATCTTGTGAATTGCTACTGCTCCAAAGTATCTCGAAGAAGACGAAGTCTATATCCGAGGTGCCAATTACAAGGCTATACCACAAAGTCAGGTGTATGTAGAAAATGAATAATTTCAAATTTCTGATTGATGTTTAAATTTCGTATATTTTATTTAACGTTTGTTCTTCACTTACCATTTTGATTTTTGAAATTACTCTTAGATTTAAGACGTTCATCACGTGATACCTTGTATATACTTTTTCTATGTGAGTTTAGTTTTTAGTACCAAAATTTACAGAAAAACATTCTACGCCTTCATTGTGACACCTCAGATTTAAGGTTTTCAAGTTCTAGACGGTTTTTCATCTCTCCTGTAAAATTGGCGAAAAAGTATATTCAAGGTATCAAGCTTTAACAATCGATATGTGGAAGTGTTCATTGAAAGGACCTATTCTTTGAAAAACTGTTGTAACTTCAAGACAAAATATGTATTTCTTATATTTCAGTTGAATTTCTGATATTCAAATATGATCAAAAATTTAGTTCTATAGATAATGTATGTTATGATTGATGGTAATTTTATTTTCTTCATCAATGTGTTCTAACAACTCTAGTACTCATCGTTGAATGGGAATTTTCCAAAAAAATCAAATGATATTTTTTGTCCTTTTGTACATTAGAATAAACAGGTCATGTTACAATCAGAATCATTTTAAAAAATTGCTCAATTCGAAATGAGTGAGAGTATTGCAATCAGGATGGAAAAATATCAGACCGAAATTGTTGAAAGAACATAGACGAATTCAATCTACGGATTTACTTCATTCATGATCATGATTATATACTACAATATAATGGAAATTGATTTAGTTGTTTCAAGGAACACCTTTAAAATTGGATTTCAATAATTCAATAGGTACATTTTCTTTACGAATAAATGGAAATTTTCAATGAAATCAATGATGCATGTCTAATTAACGATAATTTTTGACACATTATGTGAAATAACTTCAGAAACGGTGGGCTTGAGTCACCCATGTGGTATTGTTTTGAATTTAGCCACTAGACCTTTATTCAGAATCTTTATTTGACCATATACTCTTGCTTGAAGCACTCTTTATTATGACTGAAATATCTTGCTTTCTTGAGAATAAATATTCAGGTTAGCAGTCTATTGATAAAATTTAATAATGATGATAATAATAATAATAATAATAATCGTCTTTATTGGGCGAAAGTTTAGCTTAAGCTATTCTTACACTTTAACCCATAATGTTACAACATATCCCTTAATGTCTAACAAAAATATCAATAATTATGATTAACGAAAAAGAAAGGAAATTATACAATAATATTCTATCACTTATGAAACAGTAGATTATTCTACCCGAATAAGCATTCACATGTAAGTTTACATTGTATCAGTTTATATCCCATATCGCACACATACTAAGAACTGTCCTGTTATTAATGTATGGTTGTATCTTGAAGGGAAGCCCCTAGCATCATCAAACTTGAATTAATTTTCGGAAAAGTCGAAATTTTCAATAAATATGTTCGAACTCACTTTCAAAAGTTCGGTTCATTGAATTTCTTATATGATTATATAATGTGATGATATATAAAGGTGATAATGAGGAGAATATATCATATGGGTCGTGTGATCCATCACATCAATGGAAACTTTTATTCCAGAAATAATTTCATGCGATAAAATCATTCACGTGAAATATTAGAAAATTTTCTTCTTCAGCCTGTCTATTTTCCACTAAACTGAATCGGAATGACGAAGTGTGTTTCCTTTGAACTCATGAATCGTTATACTTTTAAAATATACAATATGTACATATCAGAGGTATTTTCAGAAGATTTCCGTTATTTTCATGTGAAACATACAAATTATGTGAAACGTGTACTTGTAGTCTTAGTCCGATATATAAAATCTTCCTGAAACTGAGTTTTGGTTTTCAACAAAAAAATTCCAATCCCTTCGATTAATCTGACACCTCAATATATAACAGGTTTTAATTATTCGAACGTGGTACCTACTTTTTTATTGTCCGTAGAAAATGAATCAATGTTTGGCAAGTGGATTTCTGTTTTTGTTAACCCAGCTGCACCAATTCGAACTTTTATGTTTTCTTAAAAGAAAAATAACGTTGTGTCATGAATATGGATAATCTTTCATCAAGCAACGATAGAATGTCGTCAAGGAGATATATATGACATGTTCTTCTCCATGTGGCCAGTACATTTATTTGGGAATACAGATATTTGATTTGATTTATAAATGAAAATTCAAATAATATAGCAATCAATAATAAAGGCAAATGTTCTCCAATAAATATAAATGAAATATATTATCATTCAGATTATTGTGCTAGATATCATTCAACTTTTAGAGTTGGATTGATTGAATTTCTGGTATAATTATTTGAGTATAATGTAATGAAATTGAAGAAATCTCCGGGGCCAATTGACTCTGGTCCATAAGAACTTATTTCACCCAACGTTTCATCTACAATACGCCGAACGCTGTATTTCTGAGAGTGTAGGAAATCGTGGCTGATACATACGGACAATATACATGAAGAAAGATGTCACAATTATTATTATATGATTAGAAAAACAAAAAATTCAATGGGAAGAATGAAATATCGTAAAGCCTATACACTAAACCGAACCTTTTTTCCTCCGCGAATTTCATTACTTTTAAAGACACATATGTTCGAGGTCGAAACAATTATTGTATGAGGCAATTCTACCCCGTTTCCGAAAAATGTGTAAGAACCCATGCTACACTGTGTATTAGCGTTGATCAACGTTATTACTCAAAGACCTTTTATCCTATGATTAGTCTATGGTATTACACCTTGGCCGGTTGACAAGCGAAACCTCGGACGGGCAAACACCCTCACCATGTGAAACCAGGCTGAGAGTTCAAGCTGGTTGCAATCGAACATTTGTCATACAAATATTCCACTAAGAAAGGATTATTAAATCTTTTTCTAGTTTGTAGAGTGTGTTTGGTGTGCATTGAATTCGAATGAAAATTCTAGAGTCTAGGTGTTTCGATTTCTATGGCAAAGTCTGCCGTCGAGAAGACATCAAATCTTTTGGACCTTGTTTTTCCAAATGGGATGGAATTAAATTTTTGATTGTCCGCTCAGTCTACGTCGAAAAATAGTTGATAAGGGTAATATATATATATATATATATATATATATATATATATATATATATATATATATATATATATATATATGTATATATATATATATATATATATATATATATATATACAAACGGTCTCAGATCATTATTTCTTGAGGTAATCGGTCTGATTTTTTTTCTGAATACAGCATGCGATCCCCGTTTCCATTGTTGCTCAAGAAATCACCTGTGCAGAAACAGACGATTACTTCCGCTGAAATCTCGTTTTGGCGAAATTTGGCTTTCTTTGTTCAGATTAATACTTTTAGAAATCATGATCTTTTTCGGATATGAATTATTTTCAAAATTCCATTATGCCCATTCTACAAGCATATTTTCGTTGTTGTAATCTATTCAGAGTAATGGATTTATAATTATGTAAGTTGGGCCTACAAAGAATTATATGTTTAGGAGCGGAAACCATTTCCAAATTAGCAAAAGCCGATTTGAAGGACCTAGGCTTGGATAAGCATGGAAATATCGGAGAGTAGTGATACCATTGTATTTCTTATCGGAAACCTCTTATAATCTCACATTAAGTCTCACTACTTGTATGATTCTCTCTATGAAATTTTCCTTTCGTCATTTGGGGGGGGGAAATGGATATTCTGTCTTTTTTTGCTTGCTCCATATGTTCTCCCAGATACTCCGTTAACAGTTCGGTATCCACTATACATCATAACAGATAAATCGTAAATACATTCGAAGTCCGAAGGCGAAAAATAATTCTTAGCATCATAACTACACCATCTCCAGATGGTTTTAGAAACCGTCAATTGTATTTTAGATTAGTCACTTCAATTTCAGAAAGCGTCAATTGAATTCCAGATTAGTCAGTTGAATATCATTAAATATCATTTTTTATTCAGATTAAATCATATGTATTTCAGAAACTGTTATTTGTAATTCAGTTCGAATATAATCTCAATTCATGTCGGATTTTGAGTCATATATTACTCATTTTCATAATGGATATCATATCGTCAATCTTATATCATTTCCAATCAGGTCAAGAATTATAAAGATGCACTCTGAAACTAAAGTAGATACTTCTGTGAATGGAAAATAAGACTCACAGGAATAAGTGGAGCATATTACTTGTGTTTTTCCTCATTTTTTCGGACAAAAATCGCTGAAAATCCTTGATGCAATCTTTTGTTGTTAGTATCTAGGCTTGGATTAAACTCTTTTAATGTCAACATGAATATGACCATCATCTTTAGGTAAATACACATTTCAGAACAGAAAAACTGTAAACTTATACAATATTTTTTCGATGTAGATTCCACCCGACCAATTAAACATGATTGGTTCTCATTAGGAAAAATGAGTCTTGGAGATTATGTCATGGTGGACTCAGACGTAGAAATAGCAAAAGTTCAGCTGAATGTAATATAAACTCAGGAGAAGAATTTTGATGTTTCCTGACAGAACCCATAAAATTAGAAATTCTCATTCGAAAACATAATACATTATTACCGTTGGAATGAACTGTTCTTTGAAAATTCTGTAGAAGTAATGAGCAAATAAACCATTGAATCAATTCAGACTTCAATGAGTAATCTGATAATGAACTAAGAAGCTAGATGTTCGTGTCATTACTGATGAAATCGGAAGTCGAACGATTCTGGAATACCTCACAAGAAATCTTTCGACTACAAATAGTTCAATAACTTTAAATTCAATAATTTCATGTGTCCATTTCGAGTGTTTTTTTTGAACTATTCCAACCAACAGTCTGTATCAATGTGCTTTCCATTGCTGTATTCTAACGATTCGATGAAAACATTATATGCGTATTTGCATTAACAAGGGATCATTCATTCATGGCATTGAAAGAATAAAGTTATCAGAACTCACATCCAAGAGATTGTTCAACATAAACACTAGATTACCGCACCCGTATTATACCAACTCGTATTTGTTTTCATACCTATTTTGAGGAATTGGTACAAATCGTGCGACGTCGCAGGATCTCGAGTAACTGTCAATACATCATTTTATACAGCCGAGGATCTCGATCATTTAGGAACATATCACCGGATCTGGTTTGGTATACGTTACTTTTTGTGTATAAAAAACCAAAATTAACTTACCCCTCTGAGTGTTTCCTATCTTAATTCATATTATTGATTGTGCTACTGTGATAATTTTTCAGATATTCGAATTTGAACTGCTGGATCTCTGGTGGGTCTGAATATATAACGGATCTCGTGTTGATACGAATATGTGGATATATATATATATATATATATTTATAGATATATATATATATTTATCCTGCGTACCATATTGCGTCCATACATTGACATTGGGCCATACACAGTTGCGTCCTCAATGATACTGCGTCCGTATACCGGACGCAGCATTGTTTTTCTACAATATCTCTGATGTTTCAAGGTATTCAATGATGGGAGTTGCCGCTAAATGTGCAGTGTAATCAGAGCTTTCCTTGATAAAGCAATAAAATTCATTCATGACTTAATTAATGAGTTACAACATTTTTAAAATCGTATTCGCGGACGTAGTAACGTGTGGTCCATGTAACCAATAGTATATTTTTAGTTCACACAAATTCTGCTAAGAGGGCGCTTTAGATGGTGAAAGTTCATATACATCCAAATATACATGTTTCATTTAAAGTATAATGTTGCGTCCCCAATCTGGCATCGATGCACAAGAATACATGCGGTTCGGTCTTCACTCACATCTAAAATAGTTTTAACTCCCGCCGATTCAATGTCGCTTCGGCTTTCGGTGCACCGTTTGAAGAAGAAATACTGTTATCGTGTCCCAACCGAAATCGTTTGTGAGCATTGCACAATCTGAAATCTGTTAACGTTTTCAATCACTTTCTTTGAAAATCTGGTTTTTCGATATTTGTTTTCAGTCCTTTCTATCATTAGACATCTACACTTGATACACATTATATGTTTTCTTTGAGTTTTGAATTGCTCATAATATGAAGTTGGATTCATTCAACTAATGAACATCAATATGATGAACTCATATTGGTATGAGTGTGATGGGGGGAAAAAATGAAATTTCATTTTTTAAGAACCAGGATTATCGATATATCAATTACTCACTAAACCTTTGTGGTAGAAGATAGAATGAAAACGATATAATTCAATGAACATTTCATTACGAACAAATTGATTATGAAATATCTGTTTTGAGAGGTAGGGATATCTCATTGATTATCCTCGATTGACACAATCAATTTTTGCCATTGAATTGAAAACATGTCTTCACTGAGCCAAACTTGAAATTGGTTTGCACCGTTGTCGTTTCGGAAATGAAAAAAATATTGTTCTTCAGAACAACAAATTCAATATTTACAGGGTAATGACTTTCAACATAGAGCGTATTTTCCGAATTTCGAAAAAATCCCTTTCATGAATGCTTCTATGTTCAAAAGTATTTCTGATTCATTCAAATAACACTGTACGATGATTTCAAATTACTTAACTGTAAATAGGTTCTGTTTTTGATTTTCCATTCACGATACCCAACTGTTTTATTTTCTTACTGGTATGATTTTTCTTTGTTTTTTTAATTGGTTTGTTAGTTTCGTTTTTTATTTCGAAAAATTTTTGTTTGAGTTGATCTCTTACATCCACATTATTCTTGAACTTATCATAATCAATAATTTTTTTTTCGATGAATATTTTTCTATTTATGTGTTTTTGCTTAGTTTTTATATCAATTAAAATTTTTTCATGATTTGAAATTGGTGTTTCGAATAACTGCATCTTTCCTTCAAATTTTTGGGGTAGTATTGTATGATCAATAAGTGGTTCCTTCTTTTTGATTGAACATAGTTATTTGATTTTTGTTGGTGTATTATCAATGAAATAAGATACATGTTCGGGACATGAACAGTGAAATTTTTTGGGGATATTGTTGGGGTAATTTTCAAGCTTTTTCATTCTGGGACCTAGGGTTCTTAGAATCATGGTTGACAAGAAATGATTATTTAATGTTTTCTTCACAAATAACCTAAATTCACGCTCTTCAAGGTGAGGTTAGATGTATGTTTGTAAAATTGGCATTTTTTCAAATTCTTACCTCTTATCCATGCTATTCAAATAATCAAAAGTGTTTATTTAAATTATTGACGGTCCCAAATATGAGACATACCAGGTTTTTCATTTTGCAAACTTAGTAACTGTTCAAAATAAAATCAACTTCAGAATAAAATTTAAAAAAATGCTAGCAAGAACTGAGAGCTTCATTTCATTTTGATAAATTCGTTAGTTGATGACGTTTCTAATGGTATGCTTCAAAATTGATGGAAAAATTATTTCTGTTTCGAAATACCGATATTCCGTGAGCAAAAAAAAATTATTCAGAAGTATCAACAAGAATATAATATCCCAATATTGGTATTCTTGTTATAAATTTTACTGGAACTTTTCTCCTCTGTTCCTCTTCTTTTTTCCTTCTTCAATCGTTATGGTATATAAACTCATTTCATCTCATTGCTACAAAAACGGCGTTTATTCTTACGATTAACACTCCTCTCGGCACTTTTTCAACGAAAAATTAGAGACAACCCAAACAACTCATTTTCTAACTCGAAAATAGGTAGAAGCGGTCCGATTTCTTGGCCCGCACGATCTCCAGACCTAACTCTCATAGGTATTAACTTATGAGGACAGCCAAAGCATTAGTTCAAGCTAAGGAAGTACCCACGAGATAGGTGTTAATCGAAAGAATAGACACTTTATTTCAACTAATGAGAAATCTAAAATCAGACTAAAGGTCTTGGTAGTACTCTGTTCTATCGTTTTTCAAAAGTTTTAGCAAGGTTCTCATTGTATTATTCAGGAAGCTTTACAATCGTTATGTAGCTTCTTCAGAAGTGATCAGTTGTTGTTATCTTTGCATTTTATTTTCGATTCTTGCCCCTCATCATTGTATCTCGTCTAGATTGATCTTCAAAATTTACTTATGGACATCGACATCGACATCGACTAAAAATATTAGATTATTCAGAAGTAGGTTTCTGTAAATCATAATCCATAATCGTTTTAAAATCACCAGTCCACAATTATGGACAAATTGAGTCAGGGTAACCAAAATTTGTCCAATGTATTCGTACAAAGGGGAGGTATGAAAAAAGAAAAGAATCATATGTAATCATTTGACAAACTTCAGATTTATCAAAAAAATCTCAAATAAAATGGAACAAACGTCCGGCTTTTTAGTTGTGGAGGGGAGGGGAGAATGTGAAGAAAAACTAAATGATGACTTTTCTGTACTAAATATAATCGAATATTTTTTTTGAGGAATATATCTTATTTCATATGCAACGATTCTGAAATTCACTTGTGCCTCAGGCAAAGGAGGTGATTTCTTCAATACCATATTATAACCGTTATTTCGAAAGTTTTTTGTTTTTTTTTTGCATTTTAATATTGTAATAATTTTATTCAGAATATTCATTCTTTATATTTTCTTATATTTTCTCATTGCAATAAAATATTCGACAAAATGGAATTAATGGTTTGTATAATGAAGCATTACCACTGCATCAGAGGATAACATTGAGTGTATTTGTCCATAATTGTGAACATTTTTTTTCTATGAAAAAACAAATTTTACTTAAAAAACAAATTTTTTTTTTTCGTGAACCATATCTCATATTTGGGGTCTGGTAGTAAAAGAAAACAGTTTCAACAGGCACTAGATCGCCAAAACTATCATATCAGGAATGATACTTGACATTCTTGAAGTATAACAAATACATAATCAATTTATAAATCGATTACACATCTCCACTAAATACATTTCTATCATCAATCATCTTTCAATACATTAGTTTTCCCCATTACATCGAACAAATCTTCCATTTGAAACCATGGTTTCTTCTCGAGTTCGAAGATTAAAACAGAAAAATTTGATTTGTTTCATATTTAGATCCTTTCCAATGCAAAATACCGATAAAATCCATATTAATTGACTTCAGAATAAATGCGCTACGCTTCAATATTTCAACTAGAATTGATTCACTTGGAACTATCTGAAAGTGAAAAGAAATAGGAGAAAACTCTATTTCAGAATGTAACATACGGTATTTAAAGTTTCCACCCTTGAAATATGTAAGGTAATGTATGTATGGAATTCGGAAAATTTTATAGAATTATGTACTTTTCACCTAGAATTTATTTATTGTACAATAATGAACGTTATCAATTATTCTTAACTTTCATGATACTTCGGAGCAAAGTTCACATTGTACACGTCCAAAAGACAAAAAAATATTAAACATCGAAATCTGAGGTATGAGGTACAAATATGTCAACTTCTTTTACCTAGAGTGTTCAATAACTCATCATTATTTGAGATTGTGCTAATTATAGTTAGTGTGTTGGTTTATTCAGTCAAAAAAGTATCGACATATATTTCATCTTAACAACTACCCAAGTTGTTTCACTCAATATCAACACTCGCGAGGCGATGCTAAATGCAGATGCTAGCTTTGCCCTTAATGACTCATGAATATGTCATTATGGTCGAATATTCTCATGTAAGAATATTCAAGAAAAATGATAAACTTGGCAACAGCGCTGGACGCCATAACATGCTGAGTATGAAGGAACGAAAAAAACATGGACGCAATATTGTACTGAATGTGAAAGCAGTATATTAACTGGACGCAATAATGGTTGCAAGATGAAAGGACGTCATATTGTACATGTATATTTCGTTCTTATTTCTGAAGATACAGATGATCTGAAACGGGCGATCTACTCAATTTTTTGCGTAGATTAATATACTTCGATCAGATGTTTCCTAACTAGCGTATTTCTGGTGGACGCAATAAGGTCGTTTTATGAAAGGACGCAACATGGTACGCAGGATGTATATATATATATATATATATATATATATATATATATATATATATATATATATATATATATGATCAATGGTTATTTGCTGGACAGTTGAAGTAATAAATATTGTAACATGACAAGTTCCCATTTCTTCCGATTCATCATTTATATATGCGGCTACTTTTGACTGGTTTCACAATTTTCCTTTTTAAATTACTCAAAAGAAATATCATTAAACATCCATGTGAAAGTAAACAGATGGCGTGAGTCGTCTGAAATTCAACTGTAATTTCTTAAAAAGAAATAATTTGATAAGAAGATAAGAACATCTGGGAATTCATTGAATTCTTTCTTCAACAATTTCGATTTTTACCTGAAAAGGGATATATGTGAATTTTGTGAAATTGGACGTATCGTTTTAAATTGGACAATTTTCGTTTTCTCTCGAGTTCGGGGAATTTCCGCCGGAGGCTTTGTCAGATACGCTGTAAGGGATTAGAGGACATCTTCATTTCAACGCACGATTTTCTGTTGTTCACCCCAGGACATCGGAGTTTCTACCACAAAAATCTTAAAAATTGTTTACCAAGAAATACTTCACCAGATATTAAGGTCAGTATTATTTTTCATTTTTGAGAAAGTGGACTATCACATAAACCGCAATAGTTTGGTGTACCTACAGTTTGAGTGTACCGATGGCTAATTGGAGAACATTTCTATCATCTTTTCGAACGATATTCGTATGTACAGATTCATACTAACCCTTTACGTTGAATATACTCTGTATGAAAGTTAATGTTAAATTTATTTTTATACCTATTATTTGATAAATTTGAACATCATTTCATCTCATAAATAATTGTTTGTTCTTGATTTCGAACTTTTATCATACTTAAAAGACAAAAAAAATCAAGTGGCGCCCATTTATTAAAGATTTGGTATTTGCTCTATTCTATCAAAGTTTTATGACCCTACTCACCGGCCTAAGGCTGCCGTTCGCACCGTGGACCTTATATCTCTTGTCAAAATCAGGATGAGGTTACACAAATGGCGCCCAACGTGGGGCCTACCTCTAAGGAATTGTAACTCAAAATTATCATTATATCTGATCTTTGCTTTTTTATATTCATCTATCGTCTGTGTTTGAATTTTTGAATTGCTTTCATGTATTTTGATTATTGATTGTAACGATTTATGTTGTGATGCACCAAACTATTCGATTATTTCGTAACATTTTCTAGTAAACGGCCACTTAATTATTTCTCCGAAGTATACTATTTTTTTTTGTATTCATATTTCAATGAAAACAAAATATGGCAGATGAAATGAAACCAGTTCACCTTTCATTAAACGAATTAAACTATGAATTGCGCATTAGGGGAGTCATTTCAAATAGGGGTCAGGATGAAAAGAGGAAGATTTTGCGTAGGTTACTGGCACGACAACAGACAGGGAAAAGGTTTACATTAGTAGATCCTACATTTTCTTTCGATACCGAACAACAAGAAATAAATTCGACTTAAGAATCTATAACGCAGGTTATAATTGAATTTGAAGGTAATAAGGAGGATTCCGCCTTCAAAAGAGCTAGATCGCGCTTGTCTCATATATCGGCGCGGATTTCTCGATTGCCCATTGACAATGCAGGTGACGATGCAAAGGATCGACTATCATTTAAAAATGAGGCATTTGCGGCTTGTATCAGTTTGGAAGCAGATCTATACGACAAAGTCGTAGATCAAACGCCTGCTCCGGCTGATCCCGGCGCTGTTGCTCAGAGTTCTTTTATTCAAGGCGTCCCAGATCCTTCGCATTCACGTTCACAAATTTTCAAACCCATACCCATTCATAAATGGGGTGAAACTTTTTCAGGAGACGAGAACACTTTGTCCTCGTTCTTAGAAAACGTGGAAGAATTAAGAAAAGCACGTCATGTGAGTAAAACCGAATTATATGAATCGGCTAGAGACCTGTTTGTGGGTGATGCTCTCTGCTGGTATCGCCAGGTCGTTTCGGATGCTAAAGATTGGGACACGCTTGTAGATTTACTTAAAAGAGATTTTCAGTCGCCGTATCACGATGAAGATTTGTGGGAATCAATTAGATCTCGTCAACAGTTAAAAAACGAGAGTGTTACGATATATTTCGCTCGAATGCACGAATTATTCAATCGCTCAACACGTCCTCCAGCTGAACAAACGAAATTGCGATATCTCCGAAAAAATTTTTTGGGTGCCTATAGGAAAGCGATTGCTACCGTTGATACGCCGACCGTTTCAGAACTCTATAAATTATCTAAACGTTTAGAAGACGATAACTACCTAAACATTGATTCTGTCGAGGAAGATCACGTGAATGTTGATTCTAGATCAAAACCAGTTTCCACTAAAAGTAATAATTTCCAACATAACCTTAGTTATAAAACGAAGGCAAATTCGCAACAAGTTTCATTCTTGTCTCCAAGTTCTTCCTCAGCTGACAAACCCAATTCGAAAAGTAAAGGTGTTATAGAGTGTTGGAATTGTCACGGAAGGGGACATTATTATAGTCAGTGTAGGAGTAAACGATCAAAATTCTGCTATCGATGTGGATTGCGTGACTTTACTGTACAAACTTGTGTTCGCTGTCAGGAAAAAAACTAAGGAATGGGGTGTTCACTTCGGCCCTTGACACATCCCAATCAAGTCTATTAAGGGCCCAAAAATCAAATTTGACCTCAAGAGACGTGGATAATTCCGGGTGTCAGATTTCTCCTCTTTTTAGTAGCCGAAGATTAGATAATAGACCGTATATAGAGGTAGCGATAATGGACTATCCCGTTGTAGCCTTGTTAGATTCTGGTTCAAATGTCACTATATTAGGTAAGGGAGGTCTTGAAATTATTCGAAAATGTAATTTAAAGTTTTTTCCACCTAACACGAAATTCATTCATACCGCTGACAATAATCAACAACCTGTATCGGGTTCTGTACACTTACCTGTCATAGTCAATAATGAGTGTCATCTGATAGAAGCTTTAGTAGTTCCTAGTTTGAGTCACGACGTAATTTTCGGAAGCGACTTCTGTCGTAAGTTCGGTATAAAGATAGATTACCTCAAAGGCAGCTGGGATATTCAGCAGAAAGACGTCCCTCTACGAACCCAGGACTCCGTGTCAATTCTCAAAAATGAGACAAATAGCTTAGAATCTTTGAGTTCAGAGGAGAAAGTCATCATGGATGGTTTGCTGAAATCTTTTGAGAGTGTTGGTAGTAAGAATCGTTTAGGACGGACTGATAAGATCCATCTCACTATCGATACGGGTGATGCTAAGCCCTTCCGTTTAAAACAATATCCCATGTCGCCTTATATGATGAAAATACTCAATAAAGAATTAGACGAAATGTTAGAGCTGGGAGTCGTGGAACCCTCCAGTTCACCTTGGTGTAGTCCGGTCATTCTAGTAAAGAAAAAGAATAACGAATACAGATTTTGTTTTGATGGGCGTAAATTAAATGAGATTACTCGGCACGACTCTTACCCACTACCTCGTATTGACCGCATTTTGAATGGTCTTACCGGAGCTAAATTCATCAGTAGCATTGATTTGAGAAAGTCATTTTGGCAGATTCCTTTAGATCCCCAATCGAAAGAAAAGACCGCCTTTTGTATCCCTGGGAGAGGCCTTTTTCAATTCACTGTAACGCCTTTTGGATTAAGAAATAGCGCACAGGCACAACAACGGCTTGTGGATCTTTTTTTGCACCACAATACGATAACCATATTTTTGCTTATCTCGATGATGTCATCATAATCTCACACACCTTCGACGAACATGTTTCCCTTTTGGAAGAAGTTCTCAAACGTCTGACAGAAGCTAACTTAACTGTTAATCTCGACAAGTGTAATTTTTTTCGAACTTCTCTGAAATATTTAGGATATATTGTTGATGGAAACGGCTTGAGAACTGATCCAGATAAGGTTTCATGTATGATCAATTTTCCACGCCCTAAAACAAGTACCGAAATCAAAAGGTTCGTAGGAATGTGCTCGTGGTACCGCGCGTTTATCAAGGATTTCTTTGCTCTGCTCTCGCCCATTAATGATTTATTAAAAGGCAAAAAGAAACGCCAGTCCATCAATTGGAACGATCAGGCTGAGGAAGCATTTTTGAAAATAAAAGAAGCGCTAGTCGCCTCGCCTATACTCACATCCCCAAATTTTGACATTCCATTCACTATTCAGAGCGATGCTTCCGCTACAGGAGTTGGTGGTGTACTCACACAGTGTCATGACGGTAAAGAAAAGGTTATTGCTTATGCCAGTGGTTCCCTTTCTGCAGCCGAACGAAACTACACTGTGACCGAAAGAGAACTTTTAGCTTTGATATTTTGTCTTGAGAAATTTAGACCTTATGTCGAGGGCGTCAAGTTCAGTATCATAACGGATCACTATTCGCTTTTGTGGCTTGCTAAGTTATCAAATCCATCTGGTAGATTATGTCGTTGGGCGGTACGACTAAGACAATTCGATTTCGATCTGATACATAGGAAAGGAAAAAATAACGTAGTACCAGACTTTTTATCGCGTATCCACGAATCGGAAGAAGTTAATGTAATATCTCTCGACCAGAGTAATCTTGAAAAGTGGTACTGTAATAGGCGAGACAAAATAAATCATAATCCTAACGCATACCCTCAATGGAAGGTGGAAGATAACATCCTTTATAAGTTTGTCCCATCGAGCGTTCCTGTCCAAACTAATATTTCTGAATGGAAAACTGTGGTACCAAAACTTAACCGGAAGGAAATTATGAGGTCCTTGCACGAACCTCCCACCTGTGGCCACCTTGGATATTTCAAAACTTTCGCTCGAATTAGCGAGTTGTACTATTGGCCAAAAATGAGGGTTGATGTTCTTAAATTTGTAAGGCAGTGTAAAACATGCGGAGCTCAAAAGATCTATAACCAACCCGGACTAGGTTTGATGGGACAGGAAAAAAATGTATGCTTTCCGTGGCAAGTTATCGCTCTCGATTTAATGGGTCCTTTTCCTAGATCGAAACGCGGTAATACTTTCCTTCTTGTCATTTCCGATTGGTTCACGAAATACGTTGTACTACATCCATTGCGAAAGGCTACTGCGGAGAACATCGTTTAATTTCTGGAGTCAGACATATTTTTAAAATTTGGGATTCCTCAATTTATTATCTCGGATAACGGTACTCAATTCGCTGGACGTGCTATGAAAAACTTAGCAAGATCATATAAGGTACAAAAGATTTGGTTTACAGCAGTTTATTCGCCGCAATGTGATTTTGTTGAGAGGACAAATCAGACTACTGGTACTACCATCCGCTGTTACGTGGAGGGAATGAACCATTCGGATTGGGATAAAGAGTTGCAAAAGATTGCTTTTGCCTTAAATACAGCCAAACACGAGGTTACGGGTTTTACGCCGGTTTTCCTAAATTTCGGTAGAAACGTCCCTATTAGCGGCGATTATTATGAAGAAGTAATGTCGACCGACGGTATTGAATTGCTTCCTGAAAACAGGGATATATATGCTTCTGATATCGAACCGTTGGCTTCAGTTTTCCACGATGTTCGCCAAAGACTACATAAGGCCTATAACAGAAATGTCCAGACTTATAATTTGCGTAGAAGAGACTACAGTTTTAAAGTCGGTGATAAGGTTTGGCGTCGTAATAAAGTTCTTTCAGATGCATCCAAGGGATTTTCATCAAAGCTGGCCCCTAGGTATGTTTTGCGTAGAGTACGCCTGAAAGCCTCCGGATTGTGCTATCATTTAGAAGAGTTGAACGGTACCGTAGATGGTAAATGGCACGTTAAGGATCTTAAGCCATATTTCGGTTCAAACTCAGATGTTTCGGTTTCGTAGAAATATTGAATTTTATTGATATAGTTAACCTATCGATAGGATATTCCAATGTTGGAATATTTTTCAAAAGTTTTCCCCATATCGCAAGAGATTGAAGAGTGATCTGTGATTGTATTAGTTGCGATTTTTCTGAACTTATGCAGGATCTGTCGAGTATTCCCAATCCAGTGGATTTGTTAGCGTTAGGTCCGATTAGGTTAGTTAGAATAGGTTAGCAAATAGGTTAGAATTAACTTAGATTAGAGTAGGGTTAAGCAATAGTTAGATACGGTTCAAGAGTAAATGTTGAAGTTGGGGTTGGTGTGGGTCGGTCGTTCGAATTTCTTTCGGCATGACATACTTAAAATTTATGGCTTGAGCCAAAATTTTTTATCAGGAAGGGGGTGGTGTAACATGACAAGTTTCCATTTCTTCCGAATCATCATTTATATATGCGGCTACTTTTGACTGGTTTCACAATTTTCCTTTTTTCATCCTTTTGTTAAACATAAGCATCCATCTTTCGGGAAAACAACAAAACGATTCATAGTTCAATGCAGAAATTTAAATTACTCAAAAGAAATATCATTAAACATCCATGTGAAAGTAAACAGATGGCGTGAGTCGTCTGAAATTCAACCGTAATTTCTTAAAAAGAAATAATTTGATAAGAAGATAAGAACATCTGGGAATTCATTGAATTCTTTCTTCAGCAATTTCGATTTTTACCTGAAAAGGGATATATGTGAATTTTGTGAAATCGGACGTATCGTTTTAAATTGGACAATTTTCGTTTTCTCTCGAGTTCGGGGAATTTCCGCCGGATGCTTTGTCAGATACGCTGTAAGGGATTAGAGGACATCTTCCTTTCAATGCACGATTTTCTGTTGTTCACCCCAGGACATCGGAGTTTCTACCACCAAAAGCTTAAAAATTGTTTACCAAGAAATACTTCACCAGATATTAAGGCCAGTATTATTTTTCATTTTTGAGAAAGTGGACTATCACATAAACCGCAATAGTTTGGTGTACCTACAGTTTGAGTGTACCGATGGCTAATTGGAGAACATTTCTATCATCTTTTCGAACGATATTCGTATGTACAGATTCATACTAACCCTTTACGTTGAATATACTCTGTATGAAAGTTAATGTTAAATTTATTTTTATACCTATTATTTGATAAATTTGAACATCATTTCATCTCATAAATAATTGTTTGTTCTTGATTTCGAACTTTTATCATACTTAAAAGACAAAAAAAATCAAGTGGCGCCCATTTATTAAAGATTTAGTATTTGCTCTATTCTATCAAAGTTTTATGACCCTACGACCTATCTGCTCACCGGCCTAAGGCTGCCGTTCGCACCGTGGACCTTATATCTCTTGTCAAAATCAGGTTGAGGTTACAATATTTCTGTATTGGGAATAGCAGCAACTGATATGAATACTCTTTTATCTTACTCAAGCTTTCGAGATTCATTTATCTCTTCTTCAGGAGAACTACAAAATTATACAATATACTGAAAATGTTCAGGTATAAGATGAATTCATGAAAACTCACGAAATTGAGATTGCACAGACAGGTGGAATCAAAATAAGTGACATAAATAAATACTGTGAATAATTATGGTAAAAAATAAATGTTGAGAAAGGAAAATATTGAAGCTAAATCTAGATATGAATTAGCTGTCAATTCGACTTTCCATGTCATAATTTTTCACAAGCTTCATTATTTTCCTTTCTCATTATTTATTTTTCACCATAATCATTCACAGTATTTATTGATGTCACCTTTTTTTAATTCCACCTTTCTGTACAATCTCAATTTCGTAAGTTTTCTTTCAATTCATTTTATACCTGAACATTTTCATTATATTTTATATTTTTGTAGTTCTCACGAAGAAGAGATGAATAAATCTCGAAAGCTCGAGTAAGAAAAACGATTATTCATATCAGTTTCTGCTATTCCCAATACACAAATATTTATAAATATATATATATATATATATATATATATATATATATTATATAAATATTTGTGTATAAATATATATATATATATATAAATAATATATATATATATATATATATATATATATATATATATATATATATATATATATATATATATATATATGTATATACATAATTTATTTTTTGATTTTCAACAAAGTTACAGAGTGTTTGAATTAAATTTTATTCACAACTGTTTTCTACTACTATTTCGAAAGAACGTGTTTCTGTGGCAACCGCAGCACATGTATCCGAAGAATTTCCTGTTTGAGATTGAAAATAAATCTCGCTTGCAAGTAATGCTATTTGGCATTTTTCTCGAAAACGGTTAAATTTATCGAAACAAAAGAAGAATGCTTTCTTTGTGTGGAAAAGTCCATAGAATGGAAATATTTGGTCAAAACTTGTATACAGTGTAGCACAAAAAAGTTAAGACCATTCAAACAAACGTATAGGCTCGTTTGTGGCGCCCTCTAAAAGATGAGGGGAAATGGTTTGCTAATTCGTTCTGATCATCCCGTAAACGCCATAAATACGAAATTTCGTCGAAATATTATCAACGTGGCAAAATTGAAGAGCAAAAAACTGTGAATAAAATTCAAGATTAACACCTTCGTTGTAAATCGTGACTTCGTTGTAAATCAATTTTCGAAAAAATTTTATATGAAGAGATACCATTTATTTTTAGTGTAGAAATCACCCTTGAATTTTTTGCTCATCATTTTCTAGAATCAAAATAAATAGTACCTCTTCATATAAAATATGTTCAAAAATATATAAATATATTTCAGGAACCGTTCGAATTACATAATCGAGTATTTGCACACACAATGTAACTAATAATAGCAACTTTCGACCACTTCAACTGGTTTAATTAGACGTGGTAGAGTTATTGAATTCGCACAAAGGTGTTACCCTCTCATCTCTCACACCACTGAGCGAATATACATTTGCACAGCAAATTATGATGCGCCAATGTATGTAACATAGAAAAGGTACTCTTTGTTCATTGCTTCAAAGTGAAAACTTACATTTCATGACCAGAAACAATTTTCTAATGAATGGTAAATTTCTTTTAACTGAAAGATGAATAGTGATAATGAATGGGTTTATTAATTTCAACAAAATTTGGCAACTGAGGTTTTAAGTTTAAATTGCTCGGTTAGTCAGAACAATGAACTGAGCTTAACTTTTTCTTGTAGAACACATTGCCGCATCAGAATGTGCTGTGAAAATGCCCATTTGTCCAGTTGTGTAATAGTTGGGGGTTTGAACCATTGTGCGAATTCAATATTTTCTCGACTGGTACGTCTAATAAAACCAGGTAAATTTCAAGAAAGTAGCTTGTTTCAATGTGTGTACAAAAACTCAATTCTGTAATTCAAACGGTTCCTGAAAGATGAGCAAAAGGCTGAAAGAAATATGAATTTTTGACACCCCGTATCTCTGAAGAGAGGGCCTGTAGAAAAAAAAATGGAAAGGAAAAAAAATTTAATTTTTTTCATGACAAATCTACAGTTGATACACTTATTGAGGATAACCCTTTATATATAACAATGCTAACTACCGAATAGGATCTGCTTCATTTATTTTGACTCCAAGAAAATCTTGTCGACAGGTGATCAGAGTATTTTGATAGAATACCTCAATCAATAATATTGAGCAGCACTATAGAAAAAGTAAATTCGCAAACACGATTATTACACACGTTTGTTTTTCCTGATATTTCATCAGAAAAATGTTGATATCTGGTCCATGAATCATTCGACTGATCAGATTCTCAGCAATCGCTTCAGGTTCGATAAGAAGTTTCTCAAGGTGAAACCCAATTAACGTCCCCGAAAGAAAGTCCAAACCCATGACAACAGTTAACGTCAGTTGTGTTAATTTTATGAAAAGCATCAAATTAAATATAACTCTTGTTTCCTAAAATGATCGATTTCATTGGTTTAATCAATGACGTGACCGAATATTTTTCAAGCGTTAGTTCGAAACTCGGTGTAATTTTCGAAAAAATTACTGAATGCCTGACCAGCATGTAAGTATTGAATTTGAGGTATATTTTTTCACCTGAATGATCGATACCCTTGAAAAATTCATATTTTTTTCTACTCAAAGGATCGAAGTATATATCATGATATATTTTATCCATCTCGAGTTTTTTCTCGTTAATATAACTCTTAACTCATATAATGTGTTCACCTATTAGAAAACGATGGAAATGAATGAATGAATTCATTTCTAAATAAATTTGGTATAAAAACAGAATAAATTTAATAAACAAAACAGTGTTTCAAAACATAAAGGAAAAATACAAGCTCAAAAACCAACATATTATTAAATTAAATTGTTCAAAATATCTTTATACTTATTCAGTTTAATAATGTTTTTCAACGACCTCCTGATTTCGAAAAAACTAATCGTGAACATATTCACGTTTTCACAACTCTGGTTCAATACAATACACAACCCAATTAAAGGAGAGTTTCTATCAAGATAAGTACTATAAGGGGGTAGTTTTTCAAGTAACTGCCGATTCCTAGTACTCGATAGACAAACATAATTGGATCATAGTTAGGTCTCTTAATATCTAATAGTTTCACAACGTATTCAATTAGGAGTCCTCTAATGTTATCGCTTATGTAAACCCCTGTAAGTTCATAATCCAGGAATTTAATAAGTCTAGTTTCAAGCCTCTCGAGTCTGTTTTTATGTATATTATATTGTGGCAATGTTCATCTCACCATTAATAATTGATTGAAAAACGGATTTCATGACCACCTCGTCATTGAAATTTTCACATGTTCTACAGAGAAAACCGAACAGTTTAGTACAGGAATCAAATAAATAAATTATATGTAAACTGAAAGACATCTTCAAATAAATTAACACGTCCAAGACTCTCTAGTCTAGGGGGTCAGTCTGATGCAGTCTAAGTGATGGTCGAAGTGCAAAGATTTAAAGTTCCGAGAAGAGGAGATACAGACCCACTTATCAACAATTAGCTCAAACTAGCGGCTCCGCTCGCGTAATATTCTAATTTAAATCGGTACTGATAGGTCCTCAACCCCTCATTCGTAACATCGTAACCTAGTATCGAAGGAGAGGCAGGCACGTGACTACGTGACAAAGCGACTTCACGTAAATTCAATAATTTCTTGCTCGAATTCGAATTCGTTCAACCTGCGGTAATTTTTGAAGTATCCATTAGAAAACTATACTGTAAAAAGTATTTTTCGTCTGGAACAAATGCCGCAGATAACAATCACATTTATTTTTATATGAATTCATTCCATGGCAGTCGGGAGCCCTCTTCAAAATGAACATTATGGTTAAAAATGGTTGTCGTGGATTGTCCCCAGAAGTTCGACATATCCCGTCACGCACTATTTTAAAGAACTTTTTAAGCATTACAAAATTGTCTCTGACCATGTTACTTTATGTCATATAGTTAACCCAGCGTCGGCCGCAAAAGCCTGAAAAAACCGGGTTAATTACCGACTTTTTCATGAAAACTCGATATTTGATCTTATTTCTGAGTGATATAGGAATGAACTTCACATGAGAACCCCCCAAAATAAATTCTCTACATCATGGTGAAAGTTTCATCAAAATCGTTCATCTGGTTCCTGAGTCCAAAGAGGACAAACAAACACACGGACATTCACATTTATAATATTGGTATAGATGAGTTCTAACATATTAAGAATATATATATAACATATTAAGGTAGCAATATTTGGTGAATGCATTGAGATCTTGTTGTATTCTTATGCAGTCCCTGATTGTCACAATTTTCATGAATCATCTGCGTACAAAAAAATACGACGAAATGGATTTCAAATCATTTATGAATATACGAAATAATAATGGACCAAAGTTTGAGTCCTGCAGAACAGCGGAACTTCAGTTATAACCACGAATAGGGCGGACCTATATTCGTTAACCATAACTAAGGTTGTCATCAATTCTGTGAAATGCCGCAGCAGAGGTAGTGTATACCGAATTAAGCCATAATATACTGTGAGTATGCGACCAAATTCGTTACAATGAGGAATGTTCACAGGTATGCAAAATCGATCGAAACTTCGTCACAGTATAACCTATATGTATATGAAATCACTAGTTTTTGTTTCAGTCGAAAAGACCTAGCAGTTCGGATTTTACAACCCCGTGAATATTCAATTCCTCGCGGCGATGTGACGTCATACTACATTCGCAAATCGCACTCCGTGAGACAAAAGGCCCTTATATTGGACCTGGCTACGTACTGAACCTCGCAAGTCGTTGGATGTAAAGTGACGTCACAGGGATCCATCGAACTGATGTTTATAACTCGATATCTCGGGCGCTATTTGAAGTATTCAAATAATTTTTGGACACAATATTTTCATTTTCTACGGAGAAAAGGAATATGTAGAAATTGAAAAATGTGAACATTCCTCATTGTGAGTTTAAAAAAAAAGTCGTGCTGACAGTCGATGCATCGTGAACCATACTTTCGAACAATTTAGAAAAATCGATAATTTACTAACACCACGGTAGCTACTGAAAAGATTTTTACTGCCAGAGCTCTTATGGAGTGAAACTAACAAACCAAACCTCCAAGTATCTGCAAACGTCCTTAATTACCAAAGAAAATCGTGAGAAGATATCATAGTGCGCAGATACAATTTTTAACGAAACTAGAAAAATACCCATGAAATCCCTTACTCTAATGCACATCTATAGAATCAATTCTCTCTAGAAAATTTTCTGCTATGAAGTTGATACAGTCCAACACAATTTTGTTTATATATATCAGATAACGATAGAATTGCTGATAGGGTTTAAATACATTTCTGTATGAAGAAGCAAATAAACCAACATTCTCAGATATATAATTACTTAGCTATAGCAGGACAATAAAATCGACACAAACTTGAAGGGGCTCCGTGGTCGTAATGAGCTCAAACAATGACGTCATCGGTAATGTTTCTGATACAAATCGTAATAGTTGTGTAAAAACGCTGAATAGTCATGTTAATTGTTGAGATGGCTTGGTTGAACGTAATGTATAGTCCGTTTCAAAATGATTGTCATCAGAGCAAGCCATGGAATTCCAGCCGAGGCTTAATTTCTAGTTACAAAAAGTTGAATATATTTTTCAAGGCAAATAAATTTGAAGACTGTTTTGTGAAATTATATTATTTTCATCATTGTTGTATTGAAAAATTTTCAAACTGAGCTTCAATTGCAAAATCAAGCATGGGAATTGGAAATTCAGGATTGATAATAAAAATAGCGTGGAATGCTTCAACATGAAATCTTGCAGGATTTCGAGGAACTCCAATGTAGAGATATCATTCATTAAATAATTAAGACTACATCAAAGATAACTAAAGGTTCGTTCTTTATGAAGACCCTTCGGCAATCTTTGCATTCTTGATGACTATCAAAATTCAGCCAAGTGTTTTCGCCTTGTGTTTTTTTTCTGAGTATTGTGGAACAAAAAGTATTAAGCTGACCTGACTTTACACTTTCATAGCAAAGTTGTTGAAACAAATAGAAAATATTTGTTGACAAATTGTGAATCATTTGAAGTGTGAAATGCTTTAAAATAGATCATTTATTATTTGTATTTATTGATATGTACTGTCCATTTCATGATTCATTAAATAATATACCAAATGTTTTATGTCTCTTTGAAGGTATAATAATGTGGAATAGGTTTCCATCCACTGCTCACTCCTGATTGTAATGACTTGTCTTGCCTTCTTTTTTCACCGAAATTCATCAGACAGGTCTAGGTGAAAACTGAAATTTTGAGACTCATTTATTTATCAGAAAACTGTCCGAAAAAGTAAATGATTGTAACCTGAATAACTATCAGAACGCGATCAATACTGGCAGAAATACCTGCTGAATTGTTGAGAAAAACTCTCAGTCCCGACGATAAACTACTTCACGTTCCCTTGTAGTTAGGCGAGGCGAGAGGTATTTTGATGAATTCCAGCCATTTTCAATTTGGTAATACTTGATAAATATTCAAATCCAAAAGTAATTTGTCGATTTAATCAAGAACATAAGCATACAGAAATAAATTCGAAATATATTCAAGAGGTTAATTCAAATTCTGAAATGTCAAAACTTAGTGTTTTCAATCAAAGTTACTGATGGGATATTACCAACATATTTTCGAGATTCCACAGCCGCCCGAGATGCCAATCATTTTGAAACGGACTCTAGTGTTGAACACTAACCCAGAAATACTATGGGGTACTTCTTGTTTGACTTGTTTTCGCAAATTGATAATATAACGAACTGATTTTTTTTTTAATTTACAGAACATGGTCTGATCTTTGGACTTCGCCTAAGACCTCACTGGAAGATACAATACAGGGTTTAATAAAGGAGTTTAAAAAGTTATGGAATACCCTCATGAAATTGATATTTGGATCGTTTAATGATGAAGAGGGCACTATTAAAAAGAGAAAAAATATCACCAAGAAGGAGGAAGTGGTGAAACCAATTCTGGAATAATGAATTTAAACACATTATCTGAAACAATCATTTGTTCTAAGTAATTAAATTTTGAGAAATTTCCTGTTATGTATTCAGAAATGATTCGATTTATTACATCAGTCAGTTATTTCCGTTGAGGCTGGCTCTTGTCTCTTTTAGTTTTGTTCATATGTATTATATATTGGTACCTATTCTTTTTCTGCAAAAAATGTCGAGAGTCATGAAAATTAATCATTGCATCAAATAAAACCTAAACATATGTTCGAAATCCATGAAGTATTTTCATTTTCCATGTAAACGACAGGTTTGTGGAAGTTTGACTTTTTGTCTTATTCGTCTATAAAGACATGGGCAAGAAGAAAAAGCGATAATATATTTTCCAAACAGTTCAATCATCATACAAGTGCAACGCTGAGACGTATACTCGTATACCACCTCAAAATCTTTGGCGCTTATGACACAAACTTTCACACCAAGAACTTGAATGTTGTCCGTAATACGCGAAGTTTCGCACCTACTGCTTTCCTTTAACAAAATTTTTGCTCTTCTTTCGTGTTTTTCCCTGATTCAATTATTTCTTTTATATTTGGTGTAGAGACTGGATAACAATCATGCATTTTGAATCTTTCCAAAAGTTTTTTTTCGTAGAATTTTATACAAATGTTGAAAAAATTATGTGAATTTCTTTCAATTTCTAGCATTAAGAAGTAGGATGCCCGTTTCACGTTTTTTTTAATTTTTTGGTAGATCTTTCAGAAAATCGTTCTTCATATTTTCATTATTTGACGCTAAATGTCCCTCATCTACATAAAGAGACCAAAAAAGTATTCCATCACAATTTTCTTGATTCTTTACAGAGAAAGGAAAGTAGACCACATTTTTCAAATCCCGTTTTCTTGTGTTATAAGATGTTTAGTTTATCTATGGAAGATGTTCTCCCTTCCTAAGGATCCCGTAGCGGTCTTCACACATCTAAAGTAAAATCATCCCTTGGATGATCGTACCTGGTGTACTGAATGCAGGGGTGAAATGAAATAGGTACGTCGAGTTGGTGACTCACTAGTGGAATTTCGATATGAAAATATTTTGGGAATTTTGTGCCCATTTTGTGCCAATTTGTGCCGTATGTTACGAAGTTTGTGCCCATTCGGTTTTCGAGATATTTCGAAATTCCAATATGAGTCACCAACTTGACGCTGTGACTCATATATGGAATTTTGATATGAAAATATTTTAGGAATTTTGTGCTCATTTTGTGCCAATTTGTGCCGTAAGTTTTGAATTTTGTGCCCATTCAGTTTTCGAGATATTTCGAGTTTTCTTTGAGTCAAGCGTCAAGTTGGTGACTCACATATGGAATTTTGGAAATTTTCTTTTTTCGATAAATTGTGTCTATTTTGTGCCAGTTTATGCCGTAAGTTACAAATTTTGTGCCCACTCAGTTTTCGAGATATTTTGAGTTTTCATTGTGATGTCACCAACTTGACGCTGTGACTCATATATGGAATTGTGGAAATTTTCTTTTTTCGATAAATTGTGCTCATTTCGTGCCAATTTGTGCCGTGTATTATGAATTTTGTGCCCGTTTAGTTTTCGAGATATTCCGAGTTTCCTTTGAGTCAAGCGTCAAGTTGGTGACTCACATATGGAATTCTGGAAATTTTCTTGTTTCGATAAATTGTGTCTATTTTGCGCCAATTTGTGCCGTATATTATGAATTTTGTACCCGTTCAGTTTACGAGATATTTCGAGTTTTCACTCGAACTCTGAATGGGCACAAAATTCGTAACTTACGGCACAAATTGGCACAAAATGAGCACAAAATTCCCAAAAAATTTTCATATCGAAATTCCACTAGTGAGTCACCAACTTGACGCACCTAAATGAAATTGTATTTCTCCTTCACTAGGCTTCATTCAAAGACTTAAAAAAATACCACTTGCAGACGACTTGCTGTGGAATTCAACCACTTTAATGTGAAATGCATAATTAGAGTTCACTAAATGAATGAGACATAAAATAAACAATATTCATGAATATTTTCTTACCTTCACCAAGAAAAACAAATTTATTTCGATTCACCCTTAACCGGTGAGGTGGGATTTCACTTCTGAGGAGAGTGAGGTGGAGTCTCTCAGACTTCTGCTATAGATATGATTTTTCTTTGTCCATGATTCATTTTTCTCTTGGCTTTTTCCAATTGTATCACTAAGTTATCCCGTAACTGGTGACCTAGGGTTTCAAAAACCCCAGGCAAAATGAGAATTGAGTTTGTGAAGTTTTAGGTTGGTCGTAGTCGGTAGTCAGTGACATTCCATTTAACTTTCAATCAGAACGATGTTTGAGCCCTAAGATCACGAAAATGTCGATATAACGTTTCTATTTCATGAAATTTCAGTTCCAGTTGTATTTGGGGTTTGTGAAACCCCACCTCATGAATTACGTAGGAACATGGCTTCTGATCTTCTGATGATAAAATGAAATTAGACTATCCCTGTTTCCAAGAATGGGCTACAAATGAAGATAGTTCATTTTCAGATGAAGATTCACCATCACAAAGAAATTAGAATGTTGAAAAATACTACTATCGAAAAAATTCACTGAAGTGGTCCTCGGTACCGTCGAATCCCAACGTTCGAACATCTTCTGGTTGTGATTAGCCCCGGTGCCATAGTAAGACTTACTACAGTCACATTTCTTCCTGAGAATTGTCCGAGAAACCAAGATAAGAACACCAGATATACTCGTGTGTTCATTGTCAGACGCCTATTTGCCGAAGCTGTTATGTGTACCACCGTCATGACTGTGCCTGCTTGATGCCAGTCGAAAACTGCATTCCCAGAATTGTTTTTAATATTTTTTCTATCTTTTATATTACTCATATATCCTTTCTGATAGTGCAATAGCTTATTTGTCAAGTTTATATTTTTTGAATTTTTCGAATGGTTGCACATGTTATTGTGCTGCATTTTTTTCAACACGAATTCTAGTTGAATAGATAACCATATTTCGTATTTCATTGAACTATCAATGATAAACTCTTTATTAATGAAAGAGCCTACCTAAAAATGGCTTGTAATTTATTATTTTTCATATGATTTCAAAATTACAGTGTTTTCCATTTGGGGTTTGACACCAGTTATGTAGTAAAATTTCACCTCACCAGTTACGGGTTAAAAATGTATTCAACTACTTCCAATGAAATTTTATGAATTTTAGTGACAAATTATCAATTTAATAAGAAAAAAGCAGATATAGTGCTCAATTTTCACAAACGTTCATTAAATATCAACTGCTGAAAAATGACGGTGAATTTCTTGGAAAATCAAATCTCTTCATGTTATTGAATGTGTATATGAAATATTTCGAGGCAAAAGGAAACCAATCGATTGAAACTGACAAAACTGACAACATGTCAAAATAACACATTTTCATTCCTACTTCTTACATTCTCTCAACACATTGAATGCAGAATTTTCGACTATAGGTTGAGCAAACCAGCTTTTTACATCTTTTGCACTGAAAAGATGTTTCTCTTCATCTACAGACTGGCCACTGCCAGACTCATGGTCGCCAAGAATATAATCGGCGTTCCCTCAATCTGAGTCAATAAATTCATCAAACCACTACTATCTTTGAAATTCGCAATGGTTGGGCAAACTGTATTTTAGGAACCATCATCCCGAGAATTCATCTAAAATATGAAAAATATTTTGAAAAATACTGAGACAAAACTTACGCTAATGGTGAGACGGTGAGGTGGAGTCAGCGAGACTCCTAGACGAAAAAAAAACGCTTCTGTGAACAATCACGTTTCACGCAAAACTGATTTAGAGCCGTCTAGCAACTAACCGTTGACTAATTGAAAGGTACTTGGAGTTGCGATATTGCCATTTGATCCGCAAAAAAATTATAACCGATGGAAAAAACGAAGGACTCCGCCAGACTCCACCTGACCGATCAAGGGTTTAGCGAACAATTTGCATCTAATACGGCCAAAGAGATCTTCATCAAGCGTCAATGAAACAATATTTTCGAATGCGCAAACTGTCCGCTACCGAGTTCCGCGACACAATTCTGAAACAAGCCACCTACCTATACTGATCAAACAAAACATATTCTGTGTTCTGCTTAAACTTGCCCCCGCTAAGTTTAGATCATAAATTCTTTCGTTTCAATTTACTTATGACAGAAATGTCACAAAAATTGAAGGACATGAAAAACTCCAATCAATAGCACCTTTTTGAATTGCTGAACATTAAAAATTTGTTAGTTCTTCAACACAACAAGCTAAACCGCAGATTGAAATGAGTGAAAAATCAATGAGTACATAATTTTCAATTGTCTTCTTTCACGAAGAATTTTCCTGTTGCCATGTGGGTTTCTTAGAGAAGACCTCCAGTTCATTGGCTAATTTTGAAACGTAATCACTCTTATCTTTCGAAATTTCTTCAATATTCATATTTGAATTTTCAGTTTTGCTCTCTGATCTTGAGGGTTCTTTCGAACCCGGTAGATGCAACCATCAAGGTGATGTTTTTGGGGAACTTCAGTTGTTTGAAAACCGCTACAGGTTTCTAATGAAGAGAAATCATCTCCCGTAGATAAACCAAACATCCTTTAACACAAAAAAACGAAATATTTTTCGGGACCAAAAATGACGACATATTCAATGAAATTGCGTAGAGTATTCGAGCAAGGCGTTACTGACGCCGTGACAGTGACAAGCGTCGACCTGCTGCAATACTGCCGAGCTTGAACGTCTACTGTCGTGTTTTCGTAGTTTACAGACGCCGCCCGCGTCACTGACGCCCGGCTCGAAAGTCCACTTTCAAGTGCGCGCATGAAACATTTTCGAGTTGCTTTCTCGGCGATTGCGATTTTTCAGTTGACAAACTTTTGGAATACTGTTCCAGAACCTTTTCAAATTTGTTTCATTTCAGAAAGCTTCATCTAGTCCCATAATATCTCATGATATTGTGATGGGAAATATACGACTTCATGACTAATTGCTTAAGATCTGTGGAAATTATTTCAGAAGACATTTCAATACGTTTGGAAACATTCTACTGTTGTAAATTGTTGAGTAAGTTGAGAAAGTGATTACGTTATGTTTTTCATCAGCATTTGATTTATTTGGGCGCATAATATGTATGCTCAGTAACCCTTCAGAACTGAGATGTGCATAGCCCTTAGGATATAGAATCTGGAGAAAGAGGCATTTATTTTTGAATTGGTCAATGTCGCCTGTTCTTTCGAGCATTTAGGCTGTTGTCATATGTAATTCTCGACGTTTCGCCAGTTCGAGTGTCTGGCATCATCAGAGTTATATTTCAGGCCCGGTTTTTGAAAAGAATGGTTCGGGTACCGGATGTAAATTCAGTCAGGCGCGGCCACGCCCCCAACCGAAGTTATATAAGGACGTACAATCTGCGTCCTGTCATACTCAGCCAGCTCAATTCAGCGGAAACAACTCCTGAAATATAACTCCTGACGATGCCAGACACTCGAACTGGCGGGACGTCGGAAACTAATCCACGACTACGGCCTAAATGCTAGAAAAAAAAGGTGACTTATTATTTTTGTTAACCAGAATGGTTATTGTAAATTATCTATAAAAACTGAAAGTATGTACCGAATATGTATCCAACATAAAAAAAAATTTCAAAACACTTAATAAGCCCTCAATTCCTCTAATAACACAGTAATAATAAATCACCAACTCAAATTGGACAACTATGATTAAATTGGTTCTTTAATATGGCCGATTTAAATCGAATCCCTTTTCATGCTGAATCACTTATATGCTCCTTCCTTCATAATATTCTTTATTCTACATTATAGGCAATTTTGCCCTAAAGTCACAACACGTTTTGAAACTGGGTATGAAAAATAAGGTGATGTATAATAAATGAATATTGTCAAAATTAAGAATAATTGTGACTATGGACTGTCGGAGATCAGACTTTATGGTATGGTGGTTATGTATACTATGAATAAAAATAATAAGACGAATTATCAAGCAAGATTTTTCGAACACTAAGCGTAACGTTCAGCTAATTTTCATCAGCTGTCCTCGGTACGAGAAATGGTGATTTTTGTGTGTTTCAAAAAGTGAATGAGGCCTTGTGTGATGAAGATGTACAAATTCTGTGTTTGGTATCCTTTTTGATAAAGAAAGTGAAGAATCTGTGTTATAAGGATAGAAGGCCTCAATTCAAGTTTCACTCAGACCAATGCTGGAAGATTTAGTAGATGAATAGAAGATAACAATGACTTTATGATGAATTTTTTATATGAATATGCGACTATGAGAGCAATATTTCATTCTGATGGGTTCACCGTCAAGACTCGTCTTTGAAAACTCCGTTTATTCATATCGTCTACCGAAGAATTTGGGTACCGTTCTTGCTGTCCCTAGCAGTGAAGCTTTTTGCATGATCTTATACATATTTCAATCCAACTGAAGCTGTCTCAGAATATCTTATGCTTTTCTTGTTATCAGGCCTATAAATAGAATAACAATGAGGATTTTTCAATAAAGAAAAAAAATGAAAAAAAAAAGAATTCCCTTGCTATATGGAGGCCACACCGAGAAAATTTTTGAAACATAAATAAATTCTAAATACCTAGTTATCATCGAAATGAATACTGTTTTCAATTCATAGTCTGACAAATCTTGAGGCTTGTGAATTCTGGTTTCAGATAAACTAGTTCGAGCCTTTTGAGAAAGAAATCACAACATAGCGACATCTGGTTGCGTCAAGAGAGAAGTTCTACATCTCCAGTCATATACCAACTCAGGCCACTCAGGAGGCTTAATAACACTAGTTGCTTCAAACGTAGAAGTTTTTCATAAAAATGTTGTCCCTCAGAGATATGGGATACTGATGATTCATGGCCATTGAATTGAATTGTGCTTATATTTTGAAAACTTGTGCTGTATGTTTTTAATTTTGTGACTGTTCTCCTGTGGAGATGGTTAAATAGGTATAAAAGAATTCATTGAGGAGCACTATGTATATGTCTCAATCATAGACGTAAATAATAAATGCAGTCTGCGGTTATAATATTGTGTTATTCTATTCGGGTATTCATTTCGATGATTACTATTTTGAATTGATCTATATTTCAACAATTTTCTCAGTGTGGCTCCAGTAAATGCAGAAAATTTTTTAATTTTTCATTTGTTCCTTTTATTGAGAAAAAATGAATGAACTAATAGAAAATACGATTTTTACGTCTTTTTTATGTCGCGTTAAATTAGTGAAGGGCACTTTCAGCCAGTTTGTTGATTATACTCCTAATCCTGTTCTCAGCAGGGACGGGCCGAAGCAAAATTTTTGGGGGGGGAGGGAAATCGATCGAAAATTTTCCAACTGTACTTTGGATTAACAGGAAACCGTTAAACATATCATGGTATAATATTTGCTTCGGTGAAACATATTCAAAATGATGAATTTCAACAGAGTGAGAGGTAAATAACTTTTTTTTCCATCTACCGAACATTCAATTAAGTGGATTTTATGGGGTCTGTTTTTTTTCATGAAGGGTATCTTGATGTTGCTTGAAACTTTGGGAAACCCTACTTGTTTTTTTCTTCAGTTTTGTAGCTTTTATTCATTTCATGGAATCTGGGAGCGAAAGGCACGGGTCATTTTCATCAGAGAAAATATTTTTTCTGAAAAATCTATTCTTTTTATTCTGTGAAAGGGGTATATATTGAGAATCAAAGTGATCAGCAATTAACGTTGAGTTTCCAATTCCCCAATATTCAAAAATGTGAGTTTTTTTATTTCATAGAATCGTTTTTCTTGTGAGTAGTACCTTGAGGTATGTTTGAAACTTTGAGACACACTTTTTGTTTCATACTTTAATAACGTTCAGTTTCATTTTTTGGTGTATCTCAAAATTTCAAGCATCATAAAACAAGATATTTTCACAAAAAAATCAGATTCCATAAAATAAAGAAATATACATGATTGAATGTTGGGTAGAGGAAAAATCAAAGTTAATTACTTACCATTTTGATGAGATTCATAATATTGAAACTGGTCATTCCTAACATGGGTCGATTTCACAGAATAATAGGAATTAAATTTTCAGAAAATATATTTCGTTTGATAAAAAATGAGCCTTACTTTTGCTTACAGATTCCATGAAATAAAGAAAAGCAACATAACTAAGGAATAAAACAGAAATATGTGTGTCAAAGTGTGTGTCATAAATCAAGATAGTTCTTAAAAAAAAAACGGATTTCCAATTTAGTAGGACAATGGTTTCGCCCGAAATCAGTCATATTGAAGAAACAATTTCGAGCATAATTTTCTAATTTGAGTTGGCGATTTCGAACTATTTGCAGCGTTTACTGTGATTAGTGTTTGGAATTGAGGATACATTTATTACTTTGGATGATTTTTGTTGTGTTGGATTTGTGTTTCGTAGCTGATTTCAGTTTTTGTTGTTAAAAAAATAAAATAAATTGCCTTCCGATATTCCGTGGTGACTGTCCATGATTTTCTTTCACACTTGTTGCCCTTCGTGCATTTTCTGTTCATAAATTGTTTTTTTAATTTTTTTTGAGGCACCACATAACTTCACTTTTGTTCTTCTTTTTTGGTTCATTATTTGAATTTATCTACATATATTGTTCATTCGCAAAAATATAACACAATGTACGAAGAGCGTACCTAATGATAATTCCACTTATCTGATAGTAAAAGCTTAAATTGATGATACCAGATGGTTTTTTTATGACACAGTACATGCGACGTAACTGAAAAATTTACAACTAGGTACCTGCTTCTTGAGGCACTTGATGGTGAAAATTTTGGGTTATATACCATTTATTGCTGGCGATACATTTATTGTCGAGTACTGATTGCAAACTTGTTTTTTCTAATTCAGATTCCTTCGTATTTCATAACTCTCTCGGAATTATGTATTTCAACTGCTTTGAAATTTTACCAACTGCTTTGAACTTTTTCCAACTGCTTAGGAATTTTTTCCAACTGCTTTGAAATTTTGCCAATTACTTTGAAATTTTTTCAACCCTTTCAAAAATTTTTCCAACTGCTTTGAAATTTTTCCAACCGCTTCGAAATTTTTCCAACCGCTTTGAAATTTTTCCAACTCCTTCGAAAATCTTCCGACTGCTTTGAAAATTTGCCAACTTCGTTCAACATTGGGGGGGATCATCCCCCCTGGCCCGTCCCTGGTTCTCAGTGACAAAGTTAAGATATTATATAGCGAAAATAAATATTTCAAGCGATATATGAGTGGAATGATTGAAATTTTAATTAACAATTAGGGAAAGCAGGTAGGATTCGTACACTTTTTACTTAAAAGCTTGTAAACGAAACACTAATAACTATGTCGAGACAATTTAAGCATGGATGAATTGCCAATATTAAAATATAGTTCAATGATGATATGAAGTCAAATGAATGAACTAAGAGGGTTCTACCAAAATGCCATTTCATAATAAAAAGTATTTTATATTGAGACTAATCAGATCAGACTAGAATAATAAATAATTCATATCTATCACACCAGATATATTGACATTGCGAGAGTCTTCAGGGCTTATTTGCCGTAATATATTAGGAATTATTTCACCTAAGGTTTTGCCCACATCTGCGGTAGGCATTTTCAGAGAATTCTTGGTCTATGATTGTAATTCCAATGCCGAATTTCTGACAGTTATGCCAGGTTCAATCCGGAGGTGTTATTTATACCGCGGTTAATGCGTTCCTGCTCATGATGACTTCAAGTTTATAACTCACAATGGCTTCCCTGTTCAGTAACATTAAATATTCGAAATAATGTCTGCCCTTGAGAAAACTAAATTATATTCTCTGTTAGAGGATGTTCCGCTAGTGTAGATTTTTCTATCTGATTTAGTCGACAACATTGTTCGTGCTCCTTTATTCTTGTTTTGATGTATCGTCTTCTTGTACCAATGTAGATTTTGCCGCAGTCACAGGGTACGCTATTAATAACAGCATGTGATGTATGGTAAGATAGCTTTTCCATTGAAGGGGTTGGGATGTGTTATCATCACGTGTGGAAATTCTTCGTCTTATTGCCCTCTGAATTCCTTTGGAATTTTATATCCACTGGCGATGAATGCGACTCCCAAGACTTGCCGGTTTGACGCCGTATTTTTTTGTAGATTTTCTAATTGATCTAATTCTACCGTTCTAATCCCCTTTTTAATATATATTCGAAGCGTGATTCTGTAATCAGACATATTTATATAAAATTCTGACTATTCGTGATGTATTCGTACGTACGAATCTTCCCCACTAATAACTGTACGAACGTACCTCAACCCAAACAATCGAAAAAAATCAAAAACAAAAAAACTGTTACGGTTATCTGGAAATGAGTGGTTATTAAGTTATCTAGGACATTTGTTCATGAACAAGAATATATAAGAAATGAAATCAAAGCATAATTTATCAGAGTAAAACACGTTCAAAGTAGCAAGTAAAAATTACTTACACGGAGCGAATACACGTTTCCACGTCTACCAAATGAAGATGGTATTGCTGCACTACTCCGCAGTTAACCCTTGCTTAGAAGGGGTACATAACACGTACATAAAAATTTGGGAGCATTAATGGAATTGAAGTCTTAGAAATGACCACTGTACGAATGCTCCCTGTGTACGAATCCTACCTGCTTTCCCTGGGAACTGATATAGAATAACTCAGTATTTTATCACACCTATTCATTATCAAAAATCAGAAATAAATATGCTGTTCGATTCGTATATTCCGCCGGCTATTCAGCATTTGTTGAAGCTAATGAAAACTGATATCAAAATCATATCAATGTATCACATTAGGTCATCATCATCATCATGACTCTAAAACTCAGGGTGAGTCTTGGCCGCGTATACTATTCTGCTCCATCTGTATTATTTGAATTCAGGTTTTCAAGAGTGATGTCTGTTTTATAGATCAATAAAACAAGAATTAGATCCATATAAGGCGACCCACGGGTTTCATTTCCACACTGTACTACCTTGCAATTCGGTAAACGTAAAATTTTTCTGCCAATGGATTTGGCCTCTCCACTAGGTAAGATAATATTAACCTGTTCTCGAGGTCAATCAGATTTGTATAAATCCTGTGTTTTGCATTGATGAAAAAATTTCTTTACGCCAATGTAATGTTTTTTATGATTGATTGTACAAGAATGAATGTTTTAGTTTTCCAAAAAAATTCAAACTTGGGATCGAAAAGCCAAAAACACAAGAAGTTTTGTTTGATTTACCCTATGCTCAAGCAAGAAACAAATTATTCCAATAAATAAACGAATACATCTCAAAATGCACACTACATTAGACTCGACGTATTTTCTCAGATGTCAATGCATCAGATTGTGTTAATCATGACCAACTTATGTCAAAATTCTGATAGAGACGTTGGGAGTCGGGGGTACGAGTGCTAAATGGTGCTAAAGCTACCTAAGAAACATATGACACTGTGTTCGAATCACGAATGCAATATACATGTCGTGGGAGGATTAATGTGGACTTCATCAGGAAACTAGTTGAATCGCCTTATTTCGTCATATGCATGAGTGCAAAAGTTTCTTGCCATCTCATTTGGTGATGTTACCGCTGTATTCTGCGGGCATAGAATGAGTTGAGGCACATGGTTTATCAGGGCGGTGGTGTTTAGTTTGATGATGTCTGAATTTCAGATTACTGATCAGAAACTGTTGAGACGAAATATTATAGCAGTTGCAAATTGCTGGAGTAATCAACTAAATTAAAATTTGTCAAATATTCATGGTGCGCATTTTAGTGATCGACAGGTGTCCTCTATTAATCATCTCATAGATCATTGAGATCCTGACATAAAATATTGAAAATGCTTCATTTTGTGTGATACCACCACAGAAACCTAAAAAAAAACACAATGGTTGGATACTGTTGACTGCGTTTCAGCCAAATTCCATGTTACAAATGAAATTCTAGGTTGGGGTGAAATTATTAACAGTTATCTCAAGAAAATAAGGGTAGCTGAAAATTGTATCCTGAGAATAACTGTTTATGCAATATCGCAATTCAACCCATAGGTATGATTTTTTAGATATCGGAGAAATTAACTTCAAACATAGTTTTGTTCCTTTGTAGTCATAAGAACAAGGAATACGAAGAAAATATAAATGAGTAACAGTCATTATGGATAGAAAAATCGTGGCCTCGTGATAGTATATATTTCCTTGCCAGAAGAGATTTCTGGAGCCTCGGCTGAAAGTTCCATTCGTTGATTGAAAATAATCTTTTTCCTCGTTTATAATTATTTAGGAATTGGTTGAAAGTATTTCAGAGTGGTCAAAATTTTTCATTTTTATTTTTGGGGTGGAACAATGAAGTTATATTTACTCAGTACTAGCAATAAACAATTTCGGGGATATGAAAATATTAAAATGCAATATTTTTACCAAGACATTCTATTTCAAACTGTCAGAATCTATATAGGTGATATTCAATTTTGAAAATCTGAAAAAGATTCATGCAGAGTAAGCAGCTATTGATGATTGACGCCATGAAAAACGGTTAATGTTTCTCATTAATAAGCAAAAACTTTTTTATCAATGTCCGCACATTTCGGTAACTTTTAAGGCCATGAAATTTCTTGAAACTTGAACATATTCAGGATAAAAAAAAACAATAACAAATTCGATGATTATGGATGTCATCCTCAATTTCTCAATAAAGAATATGCGTATGAATTAGCTTTCGTATGAGATTAATATGTGCTTTAGAATTAAAGCAACTCTCATTTCAAAATTCAAACTGTAAATAAGATAGTTGCACGAACAATACCAGAATTAAATTATTTCTGTATCTGAAAGTCGACCACAGACATACCAATCGTACGCTACAGATCTGTAGTCTACAGATGAAAAGCAGAATACATCCAAATAAGTTTCAGAAATATTAATGAGTTGAACTTACTTGTATACAGCAGAAGAAAACGTCCGCTCCATTCACTGAACTACGTTCATGTATCAAACTGATACAGACCTATGACTTCAGATAATTCATGCCCTTTTCAACCTTAAAATGATAATTTTGTGCATTGGATCATTCTTATTATGGATGTGATGAAGAAGAAACGTTCGGCAATATCCTCTATTCTTTCAGTAGTTATGTTTGTTTATGTTTCAAGCCGAAATAAAAATAATCAAGTTATGACTGCAGCAGATTGATAACCTTGTTATGTATTTCTTGATCTGATATAATCCTGAATGAGTCTTTAGAACAATTGTTTTGGTAGAAATATTAGAACAAAATGATGCATATTTTCGAATTTGAAGATTTTCAACTTTTCAATGCCCTCGGCCTCATGACTGCTTGATTTTGATATTGAATGTATTCTGCTTAATTATTTACATTTTATTTTCATATAAGCTGTGTGCATTGAAGGAACAGATTAGATTGAAGAAAATACCGTCTATGCGAATGCGTACTTGTCTAATGTTCTTCTACAAGAGAATATTTTATATAGAATCGAATGAATAAGAATTTTTTGTGTGAATCTTCAGATTTTCCTCATAAGTAGACTTAATTCGATGGGAGTGGGGTTCTCGATAACCAAATTTGCTATACTGTTTATGCTTATTCATGAATTCATCATTCTTTCCATTCCGATTCACACTAAACCTTCGCCGTCGAAGAACTTGATAATCCACAGTTCTAAGCTGTCAAATTGATTCAGAAAACATTATTTTCAGTTATATTCTTACACAGAACCCCTTATTTAGTTGATAATAAAATGACCACTATTTGAAAACAAAGATTATTTAATGATAACAATATCACAGTTCCTACGGAACTTAATGAGGGACCTGCTTGAATTATGTTGGCCGAAAAGTGTTTTCTTCGAAATAGTATATCATATACTTCTGAAACTGTCTAAGAACTATCTATTGAAAAGCCCTCAAGGGTAACCTCCTACCCGGAAACTGGGTTGGACATATGCGGATACTGAATCAACTAGACTCAAGCCTCTTAGCAAAACCATCAGATGTGATGCCAATCATATACGATTTCGAAATGAGATTCGAAACGGTCATTGGTGATCGTCTTAGTGCAATGAACTTCGTAAATCGTATAGACAAAAAGTCATCCATTTGGTACACTGATGGATCGAAAACAGAAAGAGGTACAAGTACTGGGGTATGTGGACATAAATTAAGGATATCTAAGCCCCTTGGAAGTGAAACTTCTGTTTCACAGGTAGAGACACTAGCTGTCTATACCTGCGCTCAAGAGTGCCTTCAAAGAAATCTCAAAGGAGCACATCTATATACATATATATATATATATATATATACAGGGTGGCCATTTGAAAACGAAACAGACGAGATTACAGACGAAATAAATTTTTTCGATAGAAATGCTCGGACAGGTCGATTTCTGTTTCGAGGGGGACAACTTAAGATGTAGGTTACGGACGCATAGCGCTTCAACCCTTGCTTCTACAACCCTCACCCCCAATTTTTGAATAGGGAAGATGGGGTGAGTGATATCTCATTTGAAAGGTATTTTTATACTGATTTCAGCCAGTAGTTGTTTTTTCATTTTATGCATTTGTTCTCGAAATACAGGGTGGCCATTTGAAAACGAAACAGACGAGATTACAGACGAAATAAATTTTTTCGATTGAAATGCTCGGACAGGTCGATTTCTGTTTCGAGGCGGACAACTTAAGATGTAGGTTACGGACGCATAGCGCTTCAACCCTTGCTACTACAACCCTCACCCCCAATTTTTGAATAGGGAAGATGGGGTGAGTGATACCTCATTTGAAAGGTATTTTTATTGTGATTTCAGCACAGTAATTGTTTTTTCATTTTATGCATTAGTTCTCGAAATATTCTTGACTGAGCATTTGAAAATTAAGTGGTGTTTTCATGGCACTTGTAGTGTTTTTTTGTGAAACACCTTTCAAATGAGGTATCACTCACCCTATCTTCCCTATTCAAAAATTGGGGGTGAGGGTTGTAGTAGCAAGGGTTGAAGCGCTATGCGTCCGTAACCTACATCTTAAGTTGTCCCCCTCGAAACAGAAATCGACCTGTCCGAGCATTTTTATCGAAAAAATTTATTTTGTCTGTAATCTCGTCTGTTTCGTTTTCAAATGGCCACCCTGTATGTTAGCAATTGTTAAATTTGACCCCCTTGTTTACTTGATGCTAATGTGCGAATGTAAATGTAAGAAGAATAACTCTATGATTTAAATTTCTGCCACACTTCTGTGTTTTGGAGCCTGCTCCGACAGAGAGCCCGAGCTCTCTCTCTCTCTTAGCCTGACTATCCGAACAGAAGGTCGATTCAGTCACCACGTGTTGTATCAAAATAAACTACTTTTTGCCCACCGAGTTAACCTTACTTGATTATTCCTTCATTTAAGCACATCAGAAGTGGCATTATATTTCTTTTCCGATAAAGAAATTGGGGACCCTGAAGTGTTAATTGTGAGTATTGTGTGAAACTTCGAGAATATTCCAAAAATGGAACACGAAAAGCGAATCAACGTCTCTGAAAAAATGGAGAATTGTGAAGGCAATGCTGCTCAACCAACACAATCCACGATGTCCATGTCGGGAATCATGGAAACCCAGATCCAGTTCCAGATGAAGATGATGGAGATTCTAGCGAGTTTTTCCAGTTCTAGCAGTAGAAACGACGAGATGCAGGCAACTCATCTAACTTTCGCCAAGTTCGACCCCGATACGACAGTCCATTCCGTCCTCGAATGGGTTGAGGAAATAAATCGAATTAAGGACGAAATAGGTATGTTAGATACTATAGTTGTTTTAAAAGCTGGGGAGGCATTGAAAGGTCGTGCCACCAATTTTTATCAAAACTGGAAACCACTTGTTAGAAACTGGTCAACATTTTCTAGAGATTTACAGATAGCTTTCCCTGAAAAAGGAACCCCCGCGACTAGACTTGAAAGTTGTATGTCGATAAAAAGCGATAGTTTCAGTTCATTTGTCGAATATGGACATGCAAAATTGAATTCTATAAAAAAATTCTATAATAAATTCCCTTGGGAAATAATTTTAAGCTTAGTATCTCACGATATAGTTAGTATAAAAGTGGAAAATAGAGTCATTTTAAAAGAACACAAAGATGAAACAGAGCTTTCAAAGACTCTTTCGTCATATGATGCGGACATTCCATTCGCTCCTGAGAATCGAAAAAGGCCAGTTCAGGTAAAAAAAGACGCGGAATACAAATTTCACGGTACATGTTGAAAATGCGGTTTTTTCGGGCACAAAGCAGTAGACTGCAGGTCAGAAAAAAGACGGTTTGAAAATTCGATTAAAATTTGTAACTTTTGTAAAATGAAGGGACACAGTGAGCAATATTGTAATGCGAAAAAGAGGGAAAATAATACACATAATCAAACTTTGATAGCCAAATGCTCCTCTAAAATTTTCGAATATCCTGAAGGTAAACTCAAACACAATGATAGATTCATACAGATTTCATATTTGATCGACACTGGGTCAGATATTTGTCTCATTAAAGAAAGCGTTGCTAGAAAGTTGAATTGCGATATTGTTCCCAGACAAAAACCTATTTCAGGGATAGGAAATGTAGTATTTAAAATCAATGGAACAACAACCATTTTATTTCATAAAGACAAATTAGTTTTAGAAATTGAATTCAACGTTGTTAGTGATCATATAATTCCTCACAATAATATTGACGCTCTAATAGGATTAGATATTCTCAGAGAAAACGATATCCAACTGAAAGTGAATAAAAACAATGTCGATTTTGAGACTAGAGTCACAACTTGTAAAATTTTCCAAATTAATAGCAATCAGAATTCAGAAAAAATCGATTTGTCAGGATTGGACGAGCAACTAAAAGTAAATATTATGCAAATGATTACCGAGGCGGTCAAATCCAAGCCTGAAACAGTCACTACAGGTAAATTGAAGATACAACTGAAAGATAAGAACCCGGTCGCATGTAGGGCAAGAAATTTATCCTATCAAGAAAGATTGAAAGTAAGAGATATCATTAAAAGCCAGTTAGAATCAGGAATCATTCGACTTAGTGAATCAAATTACGCAAGCCCCATTGTGCTAGTTAGGAAACGTAATGGAGAAATTAGATTGTGTGTGTATTATAGAGAATTGAACAAGAGAGTCCTTCGAAATAATTATCCCCTACCTAGAATACAGAATCAGATAGACCTTTTGTCTAAGGCGAAATATTACACAAAACTTGATATGAAATCAGGCTTCCATCAGATAGAGATAGAAGAAAGTTCAAAACATTTAACTGCCTTCATAACCCCTGATGACCTTTATGAATATAATCGAATGCTATTTGGTTATCAGGCAGCAATTGATAAAGAAAAAATTGCGCTCGTTTACGTAGATGACATTCTTTGTCCTTGCGAGAACATCAATGAAGGCTTTGTCAATCTAAAGAAAATTATTCAAAGATTATCAGAATGCGGTTTCAGCTTAAATTATGAAAAAAGTCAGTTCTTTCAGAACTCCATAGAATTCTTAGGCGTGATAATAGAAGAAGGGACCATTAAACCAAGCCCAAGAAAGGTAGAAGCTCTTAAAAATACCCCACCCCCTAAAGATGTTAAATGGATTAGACAATTTCTGGGACTTGCCAGTTATTTCAGACGATTCATCAAAAACATCGCCATGCTAGCATCACCAATTTCCTCATTGCTAAAGAAAGATACCAAATTTGAATGGACCGAGCAATGCGAAAAGACTCGTATTGAAACTATAGGTCAACTTATAAAGGAACCAGCTCTTAGAATATTTAATCCTGAATGGGAAATCGAATTACACACTGATGCAAGTTCTATAGGTCTAGTGGTATATTAATTCAAAAATATTTAGATAAATAAGCACATCCGGTAGCATATTTCAGTAGGAAAACCACTGCAGCTGAATCGAAATATCATTCGTATGATCTTGAAACGCTGGCAATCGTAGAGGCCACTAGATATTTCAGAAACTATTTATACGGAATTAAATTCAAAATACTCACCGATTGTAATTCTGTTAGGGCTACAGCTTTGAAAAAAGAATTGCTTCCGAGAGTAGCTCGGTGGTGGATTCAATTACAAGACTTCGATTTCGAAATAGAATATCGACCTGGTGAAAAGATGAAACATGTTGATTATCTTAGTAGGAATTTGCCCTGTGAGAAACAAGTACTGGCGCTCTGCAATGTTTCAGGTACCCCACAGTCGATCAAGGAATGGCAAAGAGCTGACCCCTTCTGCATAGAACTCCTGGAGGAACTTGTACACGAAGAGGAATTTTCAATACAAGATGGCATCGTTTACTGGCAAGCGAGGCGAACCGATCCCAGCAGATGTTATGTTCCTTCAATGGCTAGATTAGAGACCATGAGACTATACCACGACGAGTCTTCTCATATTGGATTCGACAAGATGATCACCAAACTGAAAGAAGATGTTATTTGGCCTGGGATGAATAAATCTGTCCGCAAATATGTGAATAATTGTAGATCCTGCACTATTGGTAAATCACATACAGGAAAAAGATCCGGCTTCTGTCAACTCAATCATGTTCCGACTGAAAAGCTAGATACATGGCATATTGACCATGCAGGCCCGTTAGTGAAGTCTTTCGGCTGCACCCTAATACTCGTTATAGTAGACAGTTTTACGAGATACGTTAAACTATGTCCGCTGAAACAGAAAACGACGGAACACACCATACAAGCCATCAAGAGAGTATTTCAAGAATTGGGAAAGCCAAAGAGAATAATAGCAGATAGAGGCACTGCTTTTGTATCGTCTAAATTCAAACAGTTCCTCGAATCAGAAGATGTGGGACTACATCTCATTGCAACAGGAATTCCAAGAGGAAATGGAAAAGTGGAAAGAGTCATGAGAACCGTTTTCAATGATATGAGATCAATGCTCAATGAGAAGGAAGAGAAAATATGGTTTAAAATACTGCCAAATATTGAAAAAGATTTGAATTCCACAATCAATAAATCAACTGGATATGCTCCATGTGTCCTGATGACAGACTCAAACGATAGACTTACTTCAACCATTAAATTGCTAAGTGATATCCAGTAACCACACCTGTTGTAAATAGAGATGCTCTAGTGGAAAAGTTGGATGCTTTGGCCAACAAAACAAGAAGAGAATTCGATTCTTCAAGAAAACCAGGCTACCCGTTCAAAGTGAATCAACAAGTGGTTATGGAAGTCACACAACTGTCGAACGGTGGCAAATTAAAACCAAAATTTATTGGGCCCTTCGAAATACAAGTCCTTCCAAATGATCGATATGCCCTGAGAAGAATAGGAGGCCAGAATAGAACAACTGTAGCCGGCCAAGAACAACTGAGACCTAGGCCCGAAGAAGCGACTAGTGATGAGTGAGTGTTTGTTCCAACGGGTGCCACGATGAAGTGGAATATTTTCCATGTCAATCAGATTTTATGTTCTTTAATGTATCCTATGAGATTCTTGCTATATGTTATGATCAAAGCTGAAATTGTAAAAATACTTGGAACTCTATAGGGTTGAAACGTTAATTCAAAATCATTTCAATTGTTCAAAATTGTAGAGGTCAGTGTGATGAATTCGTGTTCAACTGGCAACGTTTTAAGCCGTGACTGAGATATGTCCTTTGTGCTTTGGGAACGTTGCAGTTGATTAGAATTTAGTTTGGACTTGAGCGTTGCTGTGATAACCCGTGACCATTGGGGTCCTGTGTGGTTCGGTAACGTCAAGTTGATTAGAATTTAGTTTCAACTTGAGCGTTGCTGTGATAACTGGTGACTGAAATATGTCCTGTGAGGTTGGGTAACGTCAAGGGTCCGTCAAGTTGGCCCGGTAGTTGTGGCATTTTTACAAAAATTTTTGCTTATTGCTAATGCTGGGTAAGGGCTGGCGAGTGCTCAAGAAAAAACTGGAAAATCTTCGATGGTACTCGTAAAAATGAAAATTTAATTGTCCGGGCCAACTTGTATGCAGCCCGGAAAAACCAGCATTTTTCATCGAGAGCTTGAAAAAACTTAATGCTAGCTAAGGTTTTATCCAACACATAACAATTATGAGATTTCTTATTAATGTCATTGTTGATAAATCAAACACTAGTATGTTATGATCCATAACGCACTAGTGACTTATGGATTATTACCCATTTTCATATTTATTCATAACTATTACAAGCTGAATTCACACTGATATTAAAATTTGAGAACGCCAACGGTTTTTTCTTATTTGAAGTTATTGTTACGCTAAATTCACACAAACCGGTTTGTGACCGGCCGAATTTCTGCCGGTCGTCCAAATCGCACCCTGATTGATGCTGGCGTGAATGCCAGGTCGCATTCACCAATCAACGTTCGATTTGGAAGACCGGCATGAAACTGACCGACCAAAAACCGGTGTGTGTGGATCTGGCGTTTACTAAGTTGGTTAGTTAATTGGAACCAGTGGCTACCCTATCGGTACAACTGCTGATAGTGCTTGAAGACGCTGATGCATTACAAACTTGCAAATTTTCTGCCATTTGTACCGATTCTTTACGGTATCAGGGGTGGCGTTTCAAAAGTAGTGATATTTCCCCTGCATCGATTTCTCTAATTCTTCACACATTTGCTGTCTCACCTCCAATTTTTGTGAGAAACAAAATAGTGGCTGGTCTCAAAGACATGTATTTTTCCAGGAAAATATTCTCTTTGCCATATTTGTTTCAGTGAAACTGACGGAATAGAAAAATCGGGAAAATCCACTTTATCCGAACAGAAAAAACAATATCTTAAATCCCTGATCGCTGACGATAGTGAATCTACCGAAGAAAAAATTATTTTAGATAGCGTTTTCATTGATGAAGAAACTAACTCAGTTGGAATTACTGGAATCAGACAAATATGAATCTAAGTTCAGAACTTGGTCGTTATCTATCTAAGATAAATCAAAAATGGCCAGTGGTGAAGAAGTGATGGGGATAATGATAATATGCAGTACCTACCTAAAATCATAAAACCAATAACTAATTTATGTAAATTAATCATTGGTGCTTTGGATAGCAGTGATGACGCCAATCCTGAATAATGGTGGGACAGTTTGTTCCAGTGCATAGAAAGAGCATACAAAGCAATTTCAACAATATGAAAAACAGAATTTTTCACAAGTTTCAGCTGCCTCTAAAAGTGGATGACGTGATTAGGAGGCACATGTATAGGAAAGAATAATGTGCCTTGCTCTAAGTTCGAGTGCTTCTTCTCTTCAGTGCTGTCAAAATGTCGATGACTCAAAAAATGTCATAACGAACACCTGCACGATAAATTGTCTTCTTCAAATTCTGAGTACCGCATATTATGATTCGCCTGAATTTGAGTTGAGAATAGAAAACTGGTATGAGAGTGAAGAACACTACATAATTTCTATATTTCAAAAACTTGTCACAGATAAAATGGGTGCTCAAGTTCATGAAATGAGGAGTAAACTTATGAAAATAATTCATAAGGGACAAATGCCGCCAAACAATTTGAACCTCATTTCGACACACGAGATGGTTGTGACACACACAACCCTACCAGAATTGCTGATCAAACTCATGAATATCGATTTTTTATCTTGGTGTAAAACTGCTGATGTTTTTTGTCCGGGTTGTGACTATGAAGAAGTCATCAAATCAGCCTCATTACCGGTCAGTTGTAAAGATGACTTCAAAAAAAACTTCAAACTTCACTTTCCACCAAATAGATATTCTGTGGTAGTAAGCGGAAATCTTAGGAGATAAAATATAGAACAAATTATTGTCTTTATGTTTGAAATGAAGAGATATAAAAGGAGGTGATCAACAATGCAAACTCTCAGATATTCCAAATTGCATTTCTCTGCATGAAAAATACACACTCTGACACTGAGTTGCAGGAACGTCCATTAAAATTTAATGCTGCCTTAATTCTCGCTTAAACGGAATATCCATAGACGGAAACCATGGATACTCCGTTTAATGGAGAATTGAGGCAGCATTAAATTTAATGGACGTTCCTGCAACTCAGGGTATGAGGTATAATTGAAATAACTGGCGAAACACAAAATTCGTATAAATGAGGATACTAGAGTGACAACCGCGCTATTGATGTTCACCTGTTGAAGGAATAGGCTTTTATGCTTTTATTATTGAAATTTTATTTTTGTAATCCAACTTCAATATTGTATATAAATATATGTATACATAAATAAATATGTTTTTTCACGAATAAATTTATTAAAATGAAACTTTTCTCTTTGATTCATTCTCATCTAACGAAATCATCGAACAACAACTATTATTTTCAACTAGGATTCACGGATCATTGTCCGTTTCATCATATTCTCCTTCGAGGTTTACGAATTCAATTTTCTCACTTTTTCAGACGATATTTCCTAACATGTTATATGAAAAATTTCCTTTCAGTTTTTCTTTCCTCGAAATTCATCTGTATTGGATTCATTCAGATTTTTTCTGATAAATTTTATCGTTAATTTTTTTCATTTTTCATGCAGCTTTCCCCAGTTACCCACTAGATACATATTCTTTTCAGAATGTCAATACAGAATGCTGTTATTTCCGGGAGACTTATGAGTTGAACCGGGAAATTTTATCGAAATTCATTTTTCTGTTCTCGAAAATTTTTATGTTTTCAATTAATTACTTGCTAGAATCCAACTAGTACTTGCTAGAATCGAACTAGCTTCCGACAAAAAAACGTTTTTTTCAGGGCAGTCATAGGTTGTCCCGCAAAATGGCTACGCAAAATTCACCCCTGAAAGTTTTTGTTCCCATGGCAGATTTTTTCAATTTTTTTTTCAGCACTCACCAGCACTTCGTTTATATCAACTTCCTTCAAGATTTAAATGAAAAATTCTGATTTTTTCGAGCAGCATCAAGTTGGTCGCGAAAATTCAATTGCAAATTTTTCCACTTCTGAGTGAGATTTTGAAATTTTTTCTTCAGCACTCCCCAGCACTTGGCTAGCATTAACTTTTTTCAGAATTTCGTTGAAAAATTGCTGGGTTTTCCATGCTGCATAAAGTTGTCCCGGAAAATTCAATTGCAAATTGTTCCACTCCTGAGTGAGTTTTTCAAATTTTTTTTTCAGCACTCGCCAGCACTTGGCTAGCATTAACTTTTTTTCAAAATTTCGTTGAAAAATGCTGGGTTTTCTGGGCTGCATAAAGTTTGCCCGGAAAATTCAATTACAAATTTCTCCACTTCTGAGTGAGATTTTCAAATTTTTTCTTCAGCACTCGCCAGCACTTAGCTAGCATTAAATTTTTTCAAGCTCTCGATGAAAAATGCTGGTTTTTCCGGGCTGCATACAAGTTGGCCCGGAAAATTGAATTTTCATTTTCACGAGTACCATCGAAGATTTTCTAGTTTTTTTTCAGCACTCGCCAGCACTTACCTAGCATTAGCAATATACAAAAAATGTTGTAAAAATGCCACAACTACCGGGCCAACTTGACGGACCCTAACGTCAAGATGATTAGAATTTGGTTACAACTCGAACGTCGTTGTGATAGCCCGTGACTACAGAGAGTCCTGTTGGGTTGAATGACGTTACAGTTGACAAGAATTAGTTAATTAAAATTTGTTTGGTAGTGGTTGATTAGAATTTGTTTGATAGTAGTTGATAAGAATTTGTTTGATAGTAGTTTAATAGAATTTGTTCATTAATAGTTGATTAGAATTTGTTTGATAGTAATTGAATAGAATTTGTTTTTGTCGAACATTTCAAGTGAGAGCTGTTTCGTTCATAAGGAAAATCCGTGATACTGTTTATCCTGGGTGGTTTTACTGTGTGGAACGATAGACTGTTTAGACCAATAATATTTGTGTTTGCTGTCGATGAGTAAAATGAGATAAATCTTGGCTATAAAGTTCTAATTTGAGCATAAAGCGGTTGTGGTTTTTTTCTCGCCTGGCTCTTCTTTTTTCCTACACATTCATATGCCGCAGCGCGAGCCAGCGCATAAAACAGAGCCATGCATATTAAATGATCAAATTCTTTTATGTAAAGTGTTAATCCAAATAATGTGGTTTTGACTGTAATAGTAATTGATGTTAATGTGAAACGAGGACGTTTCAATGGTCAGTATGGCCGTGTTAGCAATTGTTAAATTTGACCCCCTTGTTTACTTGATGCTCATGTGCGAATGTGAATGTAAGAAGAACAACTCTATGATTTAAATGTCTGCCACACTTTCCGGAGCCTGCTCCGACAGAGAGCCCGAGCTCTCTCTCTCTCTCTCTCTCTCTTAGCCTGACTTTCCGAACAGAAGGTCGATTCAGTCATCTCTCTCTGTGTAGCGAGACCACGTGTTGTATCAATATAAACTACTTTTTGCCCACCGAGTAAACCTTACTTGATTATTCCTTCGTTTAATCACACATATATATGTATAGATATATATATATATATATATATCCTTTCTTATTTGCTGAATTGTTATTAATACTAAATATAAATAATGGGAATAGCAGCAGAGTTTAAATTATATTCTTTTTTCTCAACTCGAGCTTTCGAGAATATATTTTCTCTTCGTCAGGAGAACTACAATATGAATAAAGTGATGGAAAAAACATATAAATATCTGAGAAGATTTCAACTTACGAAATTGAGGATTAATATTCAGTTGTTCGCTAACATAATGCATCAAGGAATTTCAAAAATAAATATGGAGAGATGAAAAGCTAAATACAATTTGGATTATGAACGTCGAATTGACATAACTCATATTTCTGAATTTGAAACTATCATAATTTGGATCTACAATAATTATCAAATTCTGTGATTTATTGAATCAAAATGGATTAAATAAGAAAATATAGAACTGAGACCACATATATCTTTTCTTGAGTTCATGCAATTTTCATTTTGTGAAATTCGTAACATTTCAAGAAAACTTCTCTTTTTCGAATCTTTTTCGGAATCAAGTATTATTACATCACTAAAATTTGGTTGATGTTGCTCTTCTAAAGAATGTATAGAAAGAGCACAGGTTTCTTTTTGAGTTCTTATATTACTTTCATGTTGAGAAATTCTTTGTTTTAATTTGGTAGAGGTTTGGCCAATATAACATTTTTCACAGTCATTACAAAGAATTTTGTATATAACATTAGATCTATTGAAATTTTCGATTTTATCTTTCAATTTAGTGAAGATCTTTCTTATAGGTTTAACATTTCTGATCGCAAGTTTGAATTTTTCTCTGGGTATCAATTCTCTCAATCTATTAGTTAGTTTTTCATGGAAGGGTAATACCAAAAAATTTTTTAATTATTCTTCAATAAACTCTTGAGGTTCTTGTAGAACTGAATTGTTGTTAGGAATATTGAAAAGAATTTTGTTAAGCCACTTTTTAGGATATCCATTTTTACGAAGAATTTCTTCTAATAATTTCAAATTTTTACTTTTGAATTTCGAATGTGAAATGCTCAAGATTCTGGATTTCAAATTTCGAATCATATTTATTTTTTGTGTTATTGGTTGATATGATTGCCAGTGGATATATCTTCCAGAAGACATTGGTTTTCTATACCAATCCGTGATAAGTATATTCCCTTCTCTAATAACTAGAACATCGAGGAAAGGTATAGATCCATTGGTTTCTTTTTCTAACGTAAATTGAATTTTGTCATGAATTTGATTAATAATTTGAAGAGATTCTTCTACTGAATTTTTTGGTACGGCTGTTAAAATGTCATCCATGAACTTTTAATGAATGGTACTTTAAAAGGTAATTTTTTTAAACAATTCTTTAGAACCAAATCAACAACAAATTGAGCAATAATAGGTGAAAGAGTTGAACCCATTGGTGTTCCATATTTTTGTTTATAATAGACCCCTTTGAATGAAAAAATAGTTGTCTCAAAAATAAATTTGATAATTTTGATGAATTCATTTCTATTCAAAGGAGAGTTTTCTTGAATTGTATCCCAATTTTCATTAATGCATAACTCTGCTAATTCAAATGAAATATTTGTGAACAATGAAACAATATCCCAACTTACTAAAACATAATCTTCTGGAATAATTCTATTGTTGATGAATTCTGAAAATTGAAAAGAATCCGACACATAAAATTCATTGTTAAAATCGTAAGATTTCGTGAGAACTTCTTTTGCAAATTCTGCTAATTTTGAATCAGGTGATTCAATAGATGCTATGATTGGTCTCAGATCTAAGATTTCTTTGTGAATTTTAGGTAGGCCGTAAAATTGAGATGCATTTCCTCTGTAAAACATCAGTTTAGAAGCTAGTTCTGAGTTGATAAGTTTCTTCTTCTTCAATTCTGAAACGATTCTATTCGCTTTTTGTTGTATATTACTACTAGGATCATTCGTCAATTTCGTGTAATTTTCTTCATTCCTAAGTTGTCTTTCGGCTAGTATATCATATTGTTCCCTATTCATTACTGTGGTCACATTTCCTTTATCAGATTGAACAACGATCAGTTCTGGATGTTCTTTTAAGAATTTTCCAGTAGTTCGGTATAACTTCTCCAATTCTGATGATTGAACCGTTTCCTTTTGTGTGAAGTTGGTTATAATGTTAGTAAATTTTGCTGTTAATACATCTCGATTTTTCTTGTCATCAATTTTACTCACAATTCCATTGATTTCTGATAAGAGGTAAGGTATTTTTATATCCCTTGTATTAGGTTGAATACAAAATTTAGGTCCCTAAATAAAATAGTTTTGACTAAAATTATGACTACAATATGACGAAGAGAAAATATATTCTCGAAAGCTCGAGTTGAGAAAAAGAGTATAATTTAAACTCTGCTGCTATTCCCATTATTTATATTTAGTATTAATAACAATTCAGCAAATAAGAAAGGATATTTTTGAATAACATGGGATTTTTTCAAGACATCAAGAACAGATATGGAAGAAACATGATGAACTATATGAAAGAGTTTTCCAATAATAATGTTAAGCTTGCGAAATTGAAAAATAGAAGAATATTCCTATTACAATGCAAAAAACAAGGAATATGTCCCAGACATATATTGAATAATTTGAAAAATATCGAATATCAATTCGAATATAAGGATTCTAAATCTGGACACCGAATAATTTCTTTCATCAATAAATTCGGATTGAGATGGATGGAGATTGACTTGACACATAAAAATTTGATTTACCTAGAAAAAAGACAAGATTCTCTTAAAAATGAAATCCAAAAAGATTTACCTGAAATTATATGGTTAGATTATTCTCATAGACTTTTGATCAAATTCAATAAAATTTTCCATATTATCAAGAATAAAAACATTAAAAAACTGGAGAAATTGAAGAAAGAACAAAAATTTACTATCATTACGCAGGATTCATGGTTAAAAAATCTATCAAATAATGAACTACCTGAATCAGTCAAAACTATATTATCATTAGGACCTAAATTTTGTATTCAACCTAATACAAGGGATATAAAAATACCTTACCTCTTATCAGAAATCAATGGAATTGTGAGTAAAATTGATGACAAGAAAAATCGAGATGTATTAACAGCAAAATTTACTAACATTATAACCAACTTCACACAAAAGGAAACGGTTCAATCATCAGAATTGGAGAAGTTATACCGAACTACTGGAAAATTCTTAAAAGAACATCCAGAACTGATCGTTGTTCAATCTGATAAAGGAAATGTGACCACAGTAATGAATAGGGAACAATATGATATACTAGCCGAAAGACAACTTAGGAATGAAGAAAATTACACGAAATTGACGAATGATCCTAGTAGTAATATACAACAAAAAGCGAATAGAATCGTTTCAGAATTGAAGAAGAAGAAACTTATCAACTCAGAACTAGCTTCTAAACTGATGTTTTACAGAGGAAATGCATCTCAATTTTACGGCCTACCTAAAATTCACAAAGAAATCTTAGATCTGAGACCAATCATAGCATCTATTGAATCACCTAATTCAAAATTAGCAGAATTTGCAAAAGAAGTTCTCACGAAATCTTACGATTTTAACAATGAATTTTATGTGTCGGATTCTTTTCAATTTTCAGAATTCATCAACAACAGAATTATTCCAGAAGATTATGTTTTAGTAAGTTGGGATATTGTTTCATTGTTCACAAATATTTCATTTGAATTAGCAGAGTTATGCATTAATGAAAATTGGGATACAATTCAAGAAAACTCTCCTTTGAATAGAAATGAATTCATCAAAATTATCAAATTTATTTTTGAGACAACTATTTTTTCATTCAAAGGGGTCTATTATAAACAAAAATATGGAACACCAATGGGTTCAACTCTTTCACCTATTATTGCTCAATTTGTTGTTGATTTGGTTCTAAAGAATTGTTTAAAAAAATTACCTTTTAAAGTACCATTCATTAAAAGTTCATGGATGACATTTTAACAGCCGTACCAAAAAATTCAGTAGAAGAATCTCTTCAAATTATTAATCAAATTCATGACAAAATTCAATTTACGTTAGAAAAAGAAACCAATGGATCTATACCTTTCCTCGATGTTCTAGTTATTAGAGAAGGGAATATACTTATCACGGATTGGTATAGAAAACCAATGTCTTCTGGAAGATATATTCACTGGCAATCATATCAACCAATAACACAAAAAATATATATGATTCGAAATTTGAAATCCAGAATCTTGAGCATTTCACATTCGAAATTCAAAAGTAAAAATTTGAAATTATTAGAAGAAATTCTTCGTAAAAATGGATATCCTAAAAAGTGGCTTAACAAAATTCTTTTCAATATTCCTAACAACAATTCAGTTCTACAAGAACCTCAAGAGTTTATTGAAGAAGAATTAAAAAATTTTTTGGTATTACCCTTCCATGAAAAACTAACTAATAGATTGAGAGAATTGATACCCAGAGAAAAATTCAAACTTGCGATCAGAAATGTTAAACCTATAAGAAAGATCTTCACTAAATTGAAAGATAAAATCGAAAATTTCAATAGATCTAATGTTATATACAAAATTCTTTGTAATGACTGTGAAAAATGTTATATTGGCCAAACCTCTACCAAATTAAAACAAAGAATTTCTCAACATAAAAGTAATATAAGAACTCAAAAAGAAACCTGTGCTCTTCCTATACATTCTTTAGAAGAGCAACATCAACCAAATTTTAGTGATGTAATAATACTTGATTCCGAAAAAGATTCGAAAAAGAGAAGTTTTCTTGAAATGTTACGAATTTCACAAAATGAAAATTGCATGAACTCAAGAAAAGATATATGTGGTCTCAGTTCTATATTTTCTTATTTAATCCATTCTGATTCAATAAATCACAGAATTTGATAATTATTGTAGATCCAAATTATGATAGTTTCAAATTCAGAAATATGAGTTATGTCAATTCGACGTTCATAATCCAAATTGTATTTAGCTTTTCATCTCTCCATATTTATTTTTGAAATTCCTTGATGCATTATGTTAGCGAACAACTGAATATTAATCCTCAATTTCGTAAGTTGAAATCTTCTCAGATATTTATATGTTTTTTCCATCACTTTATTCATATTGTAGTTCTCCTGACGAAGAGAAAATATATTCTCGAAAGCTCGAGTTGAGAAAAAAGAGTATAATTTAAACTCTGCTGCTATTCCCATTATTTATATTTAGTATATATATATATATAATATATATATATATATATATATATATATATATAATATATATATATGATGTATTTTGGGTTGAAGACACCGTTTTTAAAAACAGTTTTATTTAGGAACAATGAGATGATACAGCAATGATACAATTATTCTTAACTGACTGATTATTCTTGAATGACGAATTATTCTTGAGTGATATGTTCATATCGCATTCATTTATACCTTCGGTATTACGATGCATTCAGCAATGAGATAAGAGACACGTGTGCTTAGTCAGCTAAAATTAATATGTTCATATTCAGAAGCTAATGAGAATACAATGTATGGAATATATCAGAACACAGGGGTGTATTACATAATTCCTCCCCCCTTTGGATAAAGTTATACCTTGATTAGGTGTAGCTTTACGTATTTTAAAATATTTAAATAGCAAGTATAAAATAGACAAAAACATAAATATTCCTATAATAATCATAAATGTTGATGCTGGATGGGGTTTCCATATTCGTATATCTTCTGAGTTAACATCAGGGATATCTTCTTCTCGAAATTCTTCTTTCTCCTTTTCTTGGGATTGGTTTTGTGCGATTATCGCCGTCTGGGGTAAAATAATGTATTTTTCTTCATTCTTGATCGAAATTGCAAATATTTCTTTTTGGAAATGACTTATGATGCATTTCGATTGGATTATAGCCATCGGTGAAGGAAAGTAATATTTAGTTTGCTGAGGACATTTTTCTTGAATTTTTATATTATTAATCGAAAGGATGCTTTCATCTTCTGAAGTTTTTAAATTTGATATAGGTATAATTTCTTTTCTGGGACAATTTTCTAAGTGTGTCTTCAATACCGTCTTTATACATTCAGGAGGTTTTGTAAGGGAGTCTTGATCACAAAGGTAGTCTTCTTCGACAGCATGACATTCATCGGTTGACCATTTCAATTCTTCTTTTTGAGTGAGCATATAAGGATTGGTATAAGGAAGGGTTAAGTTCTTCTGAGGGATATAGTAAAACTTGTATAGATTAAAATTTTCTTCGTAAACGGTAGGAATTGATATAAGAAATAATAGAACTTTCTCTTTAAACATAACTTTTGTATGACATAATTGATAATAATCCTTTAAATGGTGCATTGGAATGATTGTGTCATTTTTAATTAGTTCTGCGAATTTTGTATATGGTAAAATAGATTCATGTAGGATATGAAGTCTTGCAAAGCTCACTGCTGTTTGAATTTCATCTAGTATACTTTTAATATCCTTAATTTCAAATGTAAGAAGATGCATGTGTTCAATATGTCTCAATTGCGGTATTGTTTGTAATAATTTAAAATTATCTGCGAATTGTCGAAATTTATCGATATATATACTTATTTTTCAAATCATTAATTACTGTAGCAATCTGCTTTTGATTTCTCATAAGTGTGTCCTCGTTTCTTGCTATACTTTCAAAATAATTTTTCTAAAGTTCTTCATCATCTGAATCTAACGTTCCGAATAGAATCTTCGAAATTTTACCTCCAATATTAATAAGTCCTCTTTTGATCCTAATTTTTGCATTTACAAGTTCTTCTAAAGTTTTAATATTAATCGTATTCGAATGTTGTAAATATTTATAATGTGGCGTTTGTGTAAATCCCAAAAGTTGTTTATTTTTCATATTATCAATTTCTTTCTGATATTTCAAAATTGAATCTGCTATTATGGTTGAATCTATGTGGTGAATAAATTACAAATTCTTATGGTTCACATATGCTTTTCCAAGTAATATTAGTTCTTCATTTTATCAATGTATCAAACCCTACAAAAGCTTGCCTCATTCTGTGAGAGCTATGAGTTGAATAAGTTTCAAGAATATTGTTAAATATCTGATGATTCAGAAGGCATATAATAGTGTTAAAGAGTATTTGGATTATAAAAATCTGTGGTGATTTGAAATCAATATGACTTGTCCTATACCCAACATTGGGTCCAACAGAATCAATAAATTATTGATATAGGATAATTGTAGGCTATCATCAAGCATGAAAATAAAAATGCAACGGCTCAGACAAAATCGAACAACCACAAAATCATTATGACATCAATATTCACAAATGAGCTTATGATTACATTGTAAGGTATTTAATTGAAGGGTTTATCACCAATAGGGTTTGGTTTAAATTATAGTTGAATTGGGGTGCGTTCGTATTAAGTCTCTCAACAAATTTCTTATGTATTAACGTAATTCTGAAGGTCGATATTTCTTCATGTGATAATTAGGCAATGTCGAATTTGGCAAAATGATTTGAAAATGTAATTTGATATTTGTAGTAATCCTCGGCGCGGTGCCTATACATTTTCACATCAAGAAAGTTTTAGAATTTCAAGTATTTAAGGATAAAATAACAATAAGATGCCATCGTCATTGCAAATAATTAAGAGCTGTGTGATACACTAAAAAATCTTGAGGGTTAAAATCGTAATTGAATTTTTCTTGATACTTGTAAAATTGTGAGGAAATTCATATCGAATTGAATTTCATTAAACCTGATCCCGAAACTGGGAAGAATAAAATAAATATAGTTAAAAGCTGAATTGGCTCGTCAGTACATAATTACATAATACTAAAATGCTTTCATTTTGTATCATTCATGATATAATGAAACTGAATTTAATGTATGTTAAATAAAGTTGAAAAATACTCTCTTCGGTATTCAGCTTCTATAACCAGAAGTTGATCCGTATAGCATAAAATGTAGAAAATCGCTTTATATTTCGGTCTGTGATAAAATTTATGAAAATCATGTAGCGTATAATTCTTGAGTAACCTCCCGTAGAAATGAGGAAGGTCATTTTTACAGTGTGAAAGGAATTTGATGAATCGCACTTTTTCTGCGATCAAACTTCTAGGTGCATCTGGCTTATCAGAATGAGCATTACCTTGGGATATGATATGAATTATTATGAATCCAGGTTCGTCCTTAGTAAAATATCTATAATTAATTTCGTCACTTGGATCAACTAGAAAATTAGTACTTTGATTAAAATCTTCAGATTCGTCTTCATCACGATTATTCATTGAATAGTCATTGAAACCATAAAAAGTATTATTAAAATTATTTTCTTCATTGACTGATGAAACTTTTTCAGTTCTAATACCATCAAACTCAATATCATTATCATTGGTTTCATTACGTGAAAAATCATTCGTTGATTCTAATCTAATTCTACGCAAAATATTGGCATTATTCATTGAACCTTTATTATATTTAATTTCATTCTTGAATTCTCCTAGTTTGGATATAAGATTACCATTTTCCCTAAGAACACGTTAATATTTCGAACTTATTTGTTTATTATTTCGCAATAAAGCATCATTTTCAACCTTTATTTGATTCATTTCATTGTTCAACTTATCAAATTCTGATTTGAGCTGCTTATACTTCCTATCTACTCTATTCATTTTAGCGTAAGATTTTTGTAAACTTTCTTTTTCTCTATTTATTACGTTTATCGTGTTCTTCAAATTTGAAATTTCTTTTTTCATTCCGTAAATTTCCTTAGAGTTCAATTCAATGATTTTTTCAAGTTCTTTATTCGACATTTCACTCTTAAAAAGTTGAGAACTCAATATTTCGTTTTCAGTTTTCATATCATCATTAACTTTGTTGATTTTATCGATTTCCTGCAAACAATTTTTCAGTTTTATAAAAAGTTCATGTTTTTCCTGCTCGAGTTGTGTTACTTTCGGAATTGAATAATTATTTTCAATCGAAGTCTTTCCATATTTGAATGGAATTCTACAATATTTACTCATTAATACTTGATTTTGAAAATCTAACGTTAAACCGTATTTATTCAAAAAATCTGCTCCTATAAGACCATCATAATTATTATGAAATTTGTGAAGTGAAAACGAATGATTATCATTCATACGAAATTCTGAAAATAAAGGAAGTAATACTTTTTCATTCGAGTTTTCCGTTTTCATACAAGTTGTTAAAGAAGTTTTTTCCTCGAAAATATTATGTGGAAAATTATTATAAGCAAATTTTGGATCTATCAAACATACTGAACAGCCACTATCTATTAAAAGTTTACTTCTGGGATATTTAAATTCAATAAAGGGTAATTGATTTTTATTATCAAAGGTTTGATTTAGGTCACTGCGTTGCTTGGGCCTGGTTCTCGAAAATTTTCACTTGGTTTATTTGAATTAACATTCGTTAGTTCCTCAACAATGAAGTCATTGTTCGGATTATTTTGATAATTCGTATTTCGATAATTATAAAAATTTCTCTGGGGATTTGGATTAAATTGAGTTGAATACTCGTTTCTTTGTTTAAATTGGATTGGTTGCGAAGGGAATTGTTGATTGAAATTTGGTCTTGGATTATAGGAATAGTTAGGTATTCTGAAATTATTATTTTGATACTGGAAAACATTATTTGAATTTCTAGATAGGGAATTAGTTTTCGATTTATTAATATTATAATTATTTGTGGGCGGATTTCTCCATGTCCGCATCATTCCTATTTGCGATTTTTGAAAAACGTAATTCTCAACAATTTGAATGGCTTGGTCGGAAGTTAGATCAGGTGTTGTAATTAGAGTTGTCTGTAATTCAAAGGGACTGTTACTTATTAATACATTTTTTGCTAAATCATTAGTTAAATCTTCATGTAGGATTTTCATTTGCGCATTCATGACATCTGCGTCTATTCTGCAATTTATTCTGATTTTCAGAGCTTTTATTTCTTCGATAAAATTCAAAATAGCTTCTTTGGGATTCTTCCTAAGAAATTGCAATTGATTTTTAAGTACATCGAGGTTTGCATGATCACCAAATTTATTTATGAGGAAATTTCTTATATTGATCCATGTATTTGGAACATTGGAAGTGTGGAATTCTGCTTCCGCATTCCCAATAAATTTACTTTTTATGAGATTAAGACAATAAGTTTTGACGATTGCTTCAGCATTCTGAAATTGTAAGATATAGTCGTCACATGCAGCTAAAAATGAATTTAATTTCGTTCTATCTCCGTCAAATTTCGGTAGAAGATTTCCAAATTCTTTAGGAAAAGTTAAATCTGCCATATTTGTGTCTTCTATTTTCAATTCAGATATTGAATTTATCAAATCGTTCAATGCGATTGATATTTCTGAATCTATTTCACCTATTTTGAAATATTAAGATTAATTATCAATTATACAATAATATTAGAGTAAACTACTTAGTTTTTATATCAGAAAAACTTTAGAAAACTGTATAAGTCTTACACACAAAACTTGGGGAAAAGAGTGATTGACTTTGGGCCAGATCAATTAAAAACTGGGAAGAATAATGTCAGGATAATTGCTCACTCACCCTTGTTCTCTGGTGGATGTCGTCGCAGTTGCTAACCTGTCGATCGGACTCTCCGTCGTCTTCTTCCTCACGTTCGGTTGCACCTTAGCAGTTAAAACTGCAGCCTTCTGAAGTCGCCAATTGGTTCTGGTTCACTTTTTAAGAAGACCGGCACAATCCCATCCTCGTCGCCAATTATGTATTTTGGGTTGAAGACACCGTTTTTAAAAACAGTTTTATTTAGGAACAATGAGATGTTACAGCAATGATACAATTATTTTCAAGAGACAGATTATTCTTAACTGACTGATTATTCTTGAATGACGAATTATTCTTGAGTGATATTTTCATATCGCATTAATTTATACCTTCGGTATTACGATGCATTCAGCAATGAGATAAGAGACACGTGTGCTTAGTCAGCTAAAGTTAATATGGTCATATTCAGAAGCTAATGAGAATACAATGTATGGAATATATCAGAATACAGGAATGTTCTTCCGCATTCAGAAGTTTCCAGTGATGTGCATATCCATTTGGGAATATTAAGATATAACATATTTCATTAATATCTATACCACAACAACCATAGTTATTTCAATTCATTTAAGTTTGAGAAAAACAGTTCTTACAATGAAAAAATGAAAATTTAACACAGGACCTAGGAATATTTTGAAATCTGATAACTCAGAACCCCAATATTCATTCACATTGAAAAGTTGAGTCGAAGAAAATTTATATTTCAGAAATAGCTATAGAAAGAATATCAATGAATAACCAGAATTTTTTCGGCACTTTCCCAAATGAAAAAGAATATTTTTGGCATTTTCGAAACGCAAAACTAGCATATTTTGCTTCCCCTGAGATAACAACACTGAGTAACTCAACACTCTTTGGCTATGAGTCACAATACGAACGAATATTTGCATCGCATGGGAATCACATTTGAGATTTCTTTATTCATCGTCAAAATGTCGAGAATTTTTCTTCCACATTTCGTTAACAAAGCGATATCACAAAATTACTAGGTTTTGGACGCATATGCGACATCACAATGAAGATTTTATTTTATGTTGGAAATGTAACTCCACAAAAGTGTCAGGCGATGTAACGTGTTTGCTGGGAATATCATAGCTAACAAGATAACAACAAAAAAGTCGAAAAATTTCAAACCCTTATTTACTCTATCATGAAGCTGCATGTGATTGACTATAAAAGAGAATATTGTATTAGAAATCTGACAGATTTTTCTACAACTCAATATTTCTGAGTATTACTAACGTTTTCTCGAATCTAACGAATCAACTGGATTGTTATTAAGTAGTCAGAAGATTAAGGTCATTTTCTAGTTTCTGAATCAGAGAAGGTGGACCAAAACAGTCAGCAAGGCCAGGCCAGCATATAATTGCTATACTTCAAGATGTCCGGGAGAACCCACAACAAGTACTCGTCGAGTTGATTGGAGATTGAGGATACATTATTCTACTGTACACAGTTTTCAAAAAAAAAAAATTAAACCTATACCATTTGAAGAAAGCGCAGACAGCAACTTTTACGAAATCGGATTTGATAAATTTGCGAAACGGCAATGTATTTGAAAAAGAAATCCCTCATACGACTATTGTTTCTCATTACCTGGGTAAACGTGTGGATGAGAGTGATGAAAGGTGAACAATTCGGACCAGTAATTCCTTCTGATCCACAACTCTGAAGATGTTCATAACATTCATCCAAAACAGAGTAGCAGATATATTGCTACTGGCCTACAAAATGAGTCAATGAATGAATATTTTGTGGTGAACTGGATTGGAAGGAGCCCATACCTTACGCCTTTGGATTTTTATGTTTGGAACATCTTGAGAGAAAGAGTGTATGAAATTCGTTTTGGGGCTCGAAATGACCTGATCGAAAGGATACAATTGCGTTCTGCAGAAATACGTCAATTACGTTTTGAACTTCCTAGGGTGGTGGATTCAATTCGAATGCGATGTGTAAAATTGAAGAAGGCAGAGGAAATTTCGAACCATTGTTGTTAATAATGTTAGTTGTAGTAGTTTGTTTCCTTTACATCTTTTCATGACATCTGTTTCATTGAAAATTAGGATATTTTTCAAAAATGCTCTTTTTCGATGAATAAATTCATAATTTTCATGAGAGAACCTTCAATATTCAATCATAAAGAGCTTCAAAATGAAGCAAATTTAGGTTTGGAATTTTTCGACTTTTTTTTGTTATCTTGTTAGACATGATATAACGATAGAAGACAATTCATTCATTCATTAGCTTTATTCGTTGCCGAATATACAACATAAAAGACAAAGTAATATTATAAGTCATCGTCATGTTCTGTGAACACGTCTATGGCTGAACAAGCCAATTCTTGAAGATATTCTTCGTCCGCAATCTGGACACTCATAAATTTCCGCTGGACTATTCCGACGATGCCTATCCGGTCTGTTTTCAGTGAATGCAGCCACAATTCTCCTCCACTCGCTACGGTTCTGCGCAGGCTCTTCCCAATTTTCTTGAATGTTGAAAGATTTCAAACTGTTGTGTAAAACATCTTTATACCGCTTCAATTGACCACCCTGCTTTCGTCGACCTTCCGCAAGCTCGCCATATAGAACACATTTGGGTAGACGATTTTCGGTCATGCGTGTCACATGACCCGCCCATCTGAGGCGGCTCTGTCCAATCATGTCTGATATACTTTTACACATAGCTCTGTGGAGTACTTCTATGTTTGATATTTTATGAAACCATTTTATGTGCATAATCTGTCGAAGCTGTCTCTGTTGAAGTCTCTCTAGAGCTTTGATGTGTCTCCTGTATGGCACCCATGTGTCACAGCTATATGTTAATGCTGGAATAACTATTGCTCTATACACAGCGACCTTGGTGGATAAAGAAAGGTCATGATTATCAAAGACTCTGCTTCTAAGTCTCCAGAAACATGCAGTGGTGGAATTGATGCGATGTTGGATTTCCTCATCAATGTTTCCCTTATTGTTCACTATGCTGCCAAGGTAGTTGCAGTGATCTACTGTTTCTAGCGTGTTGCCTTGAATAAACATATTTACATCCTCTTGCACTGGGGGCGTGGTCATTATCTTGGTTTTGTTAATATTTATCTTGAGACCCAATGCCTCATAGGCCCACGTGTAGGTTTCGAGGATAATCTGCAGCTCCTCCGACGACCCAGCTAATAAACCGCAATCATCAGCATATTGTAAATCTGCGATATTTTTCGATCTAGTCTTGGCTCTGAGTCTTCTGAGATTAAAGAGGCCTCCGTCAAATCGATACTTAACTGCTATACCGCGTTCATTTAGCCTGTTGTCTACTATCATGGCAAGCGCAGTGACAAAAATGTTGAAAAGGATTGGGGCAAGTACACATCCTTGCCTGACTCCCGTTTGTGTAAGAAAAGGGTCAGTTGGTTCACCCTGTATCAGAACTCTTGCCCAGTTATTTTCGTGCAGACTTCTGCATACTTTTAAGAACTTCGGGGGTACACCAAAGCGCTCCATGATCTTCCACAAAGCCTCCCTGTTGATGGAATCAAAAGCCTTTGCCAGATCTATAAATGCCATATAAAGTAATGATTGTTGTTCTCTTGCCTTTTCCTGGAGCTGTCTAAGGGTGAAAATTAGGTCTGTGGTACCTCTATTTAGTCTGAATCCGCATTGGGCTTCCGGTAGAATGAGGTCTACATGTTTTGTCAGCCTGGCTGCCATAACCTTTGTGAGAATCTTTCCGCATATAGAGAGCAACGAAATACCCCTGTAGTTTCCACAGTCAGCAGCACTGCCCCTATTCTTGAATAGATTGACTACAAGTGCATCCCGGAAATCCTGTGGCACCTCACCCTTTGTCCAGATCAAATTAAAAAGGGATTTTAGGTTTGCCATTGTTTGGTTTTGGTTCACAAGAGTTTTATATATTTCCGCAGGTATTTGGTCGGCACCTGGAGCTTTGTTGTTTTTTAGGCTGTTAATTGCTTTTTGAATTTCTCCCAGAGATATTTCATCATCCATTAATATTATTGGCTCATACTGCGGTATCAAGTTAATGGCAGCGTCATCAGTTGAAGAGTGTTGGTTTAGAACAGTTGTATAGTGTTCTTTCCATCTTTCTTTTAATTGATTTAGGTCTTTTATTAAGTTGCCATTATCATCCTTAATTGAGCAAACTTTTCGATGCGTGACGCCGTAGACTTTTTTGACAGCTTCAAAGAAGTTTCTTTGATCATGCTGCTCAGCAAAATCTTGGATTTGCTTTGCTTTTTCAGTCCACCACTTATTTTTAATTTGCCTAATTTCTTTTTGAGTTGACCTTTTTATGTCTTCATACTTTCTTTGTATGTTCATATTGTTGATATTATTTGTATGTTCATATTATTGATAGAAGACAAGCACTTTGAACAAAAACTGATATGTCATTCGAAAGCTCATTAGTTTTTGCTGAAGAGAAAAAATCCATAGGAATAATATGACTGATCTCGATCGTGATATTCATCTCCTTACCACGCCCGCAATGAGATTTTTTGGCACACTGAAATTTTTGTCTTCTAGCAAATTTAATTCCACTTTCAGATATGTGATTGAATTTGATGAAGCTGTAAGGATAACTGGAGCATGAATGATTTTATTAAAGTAATTGAAATATTTCGTGAAATCAAGAAATGCTAAATTACAGAATGACCGTCAGGGTTTGGACCATGTGTTATATGACATTTTTTGTTGCAAATCTCTTGCATAATCTCCCCTTGAAGTTTGGACCTTCTTACAGTACTCTTTCGACTTTGGATTTTTATCTGTGCAACTGAGTAGTTTGAGAGACAATCACGAAAAAGTACTTCTCAACCTCTATCAAGTCTCGGTATCATTAGTCGATTCATAATCAATTATATTGAGTGAATTATGGTGTTTTAATTTGCTATTAAATGAAAGAGTGTAAAATCATCGGATTCGCTAGTTCGTGATGGTATTCAATGGAATTCACAATCGAAACAGTTTGTACCAGGAATCACAAGACTTAGTATACGCTGACAAAACACCATAAGTATGATATAGACTTACCATTACCGGTAGGACAACGTGGCAAAATCGTGGTACTGTGTATATGAACTGACTCTGCTGGATGGTATATGGTACTGGTCTCGTTGTTGAAGGGCTAGAGGTCTCGATGGTCCGCCCTTAGTGCGGAAGGGGGGTGGCCCCTTGTCTTCTTCTTCTTCCTTTAACTGGCCTAAGTATGAGCCATATCAACTTCTAGCGCATGACAGCAAGACAAAGTTGAAGCAAAGCTCAATATCGAGACCACCATCCAAGCATAACAATTGCATCGTGACAATTAAGATAATAAATTAAGGGGGAATAAACATATATACATATATACAAAATAAGAACAGAACAACTTCCCCCCCCCCCCTTGAAGAAAGGAAGATATTCTTCAATCGCTCAATTCGTGGGCAGTGGGCAAAATTTGACCAATGGTCTACGTATTACCCCTTTCATAGTGGTGACTGAAGCAACCCGTGCAATACCATCTGTGCCGTAATTCAACTGGCTGATCCTTCCTAAGGTCCATTCTAGGGGTGGCTCGTTATCCGACTTGACTAAAACCATATCGCCTAATTTAGGAGCCGCTTTATTCGGAAGGTGCCATTTGGCTCTCTGTGTGAGTGTATGTAAATATTCCGTTTTCCATCGCTTCCAAAAATCTGTGCGCATACGTACTAGCAGCTGCCAACGGGTTAAGCGGTTCATGGGTACGTCAGACATATCTGGATCTGGGATGGTTGTCAGTGGTTCTGACACCAAAAAATACGCGGGTGTCAAAACCGACAAGTCGTTCGGGTCAGAACTCATGGGAGTTAACGGTCTTGAATTCAGAACTGCTTCTATCTGGACCAGCACCGTGTTCATTTCTTCATACGTCAATATTTTTGATCCCGTAACTCTTTTAAGATGTGTTTTCACCACCTTAATGTTTGCTTCCCAGAGACCTCCCATGTGTGGCGCTGCAGGCGGGTTGAAATGCCAACGGATGGCTTCTGTTTCTGCCACATTAGCGTAGATATTCTTTAGATATTTATCAGAACCCGTCCGAATAGACATTTTCAGAAAGTCCGCGCCTACCAATGAACCGTCTGAAACCCGCAAGAAAAGCCTCTGAAGAGAGTTCGGATATTAATTCTATATGAATCGCTTTTGTTGCGCAACAAACAAATAAACATATCCACGCTTTAAATGTCTTGTTGGTCCGAATTTTACCCATTTTGATTGTGAAAGGACCGGCTAAGTCGACTCCAGTGTTAACGAAGGGTCGTGCTTGTTTTACCCGAAAATCTGGAAGATTGCCCATTGACGGGAGAAAATTTGTGGGATGGATTTTCCAACACGGAATGCACTTATTAACGATTCGTCTGGTTAATTCTTTGGCCCCGAGTATCCAATAATTTCTCTTTAGTAAGGATAGTGTCGTTTCGATTCCAGCATGCATATTCTTAACATGTATTTCGGTGATGAGTAACGTGGCCAAGACTGACTTTCTTGGTATAAGTATCGGAAACTTTTCGTTGTACAACATATCCGCGTTACGTAGTCTACCACCTACCCTCAATACGTCGTTCTCCGTGAAGGGGTTCAAAACTCTTAACGATTTAGGTAATCTCTCGTTATTTTTTAAACATAATATTTCATCACCGAAATACTTCTGTTGCTCGTGCCTTATGATCAAAAGAAGGGCGCTGTGCAACTCCTCCTCTGTGAGGCAGTCGACCGATTCACGGATGACACGTTGGCGTTTCATGCATCTAGTCTTGAAACAGATAATGTAAACGAGAACACGTTTAATTTTATTTAGGGTTGAATATTTGTCAAGAAACGTATCCAAAATATTCGGTTGTGACACTTGCACGTTTGAAGTTATTTTTCGTCGCTCAGTTTCAATCGTATCTGGATCGTGCTCAGGAACTTTCTTGACCCAGGATGTTGGTTCTTCTAAAAGGAACCGAGGTCCAGTCCACCATAAAGAGTGTGACAGCAATTCAGAAGGAAAAATGCCTCTGGAACCGCAATCCGCTGCGTTTTCTCTGGAGGATATATGATGCCATTTGTTAGGCGGTACTCTTTCTTGAATAAAAGCTACTCTATTCGCGACATATGTTTTCCATAAATGTGGTGAGTTTTTAATCCACGAAAGAGCCACGGAACTGTCGCTGAAGGCGTGAATGTCTGTTAAACATATCTTGTCTATGAGTACCTTTTCCACATATCTAATCAATTTTGATAGAAGAACTGCAGCCTCCAATTCCAGTCTGGGTAAAGAAACCGATTGTAATGGGGCGACTTTCGATTTCGCGAACAAGAAATGACATTTCACCACCGAATCTTTGTATTTGATTCTTAAATACGTGACCGCACATGTTCCCTCGACTGAAGCATCACAGAATCCAATAAGATGACATGAATCCATATTACGAAGATCGAAATGCCGTGGCAGCGCGAAAGAAGAAAGCACTGTGAGATCTCTCTTAACCCTCCGTCACTCGCGTGGCGTCTATTAGACTCCACCTAAACTGTTGACGTATGTATATTCCAAATGCGTTGAAGAATTGGCGTGATCTGTCCTATAGCTGAAGTGAACTGCATCTTGATTATGCACTAGTAAGCGCATTAGTATACGATTAGTTTCAGAGATTTTATTATCGTTTGTTTTGGTATGGAGTCTCTCAGACACCGTGCGAGTACTAGCGTCACAATTATTTTTTTCGAATTTGAGGACAAAAATTACGACACTTGGTCGGTTTTCAACCAGATGCACCGCAAAAATAAATTCGACCCATTTGTAGAAGTAGATGCAGAATATTTGCGTCGTATTGCTTGTGAACTTGAAGACGAACTTTCAGATGCCAATTATACCAGCGATGGTAAACAGAACCCAAAAACCCTATAAGGTTGAATTGTTCACACTTTTTCTTTTACATAAATGAAGAATGTTTAAAATTTCACTTGTTTTTTGAGTTCAAATGTAACAGATAATAAGAAAACACATGTGCGTCTATTAGACGCCACGCGAGTAACAACGTTAGGATATTTGGCGCGAGCAGCCGAGGGTTAAAATGTAACCACTTATCAACAACATCTTTCGGCGGTATTTCATCCCAGCCCAAACCTAAGGTCCACAACCGTTGAATCAGTACTTTAGTGAAAAAGGTGATGGGCGTCAAGATTCCCAACGGATCGAAGGTGCGCGCCAATTCCGAGAGCATTGTTCTTTTAGTACAGTTAGATTCGAGATATTTGAATGTGAAGAAAAAATTATCTTTAACTGGCGACCACTTCAAACCTAGAATTTTCAAGGAAGCATTGTTTTCGGAATCGAAAGAAAAGTCAATATTCTGTACATTTTCTTTAGGCAATCCTTCCAAAAGTGATTCTGTATTGGATGCCCACTTTCTGAGTTCGAATTTACCTTTACTAAGTAGTTCGACAAGTTGATCACGCATGCCTTTAATCGAATCAAGATCATCGCTACCGAAAGTGATATCATCAACGAATGTTTGCGTTCGTAAAATTTGTGATGCTAACGGAAAATCATGATATTTATCGGCAAGATACAAAAGCGTCCGGATAGCTAGAAACGGGAATGATGTAATGCCAAAGACGAGGACGTTCAATTGGCCCATCTGGATTGGGAAGCCACAGAATCCGTTGATATTTTCTTTGATTGGGATCTACTTGTATCTTTCTGAACATTTGTTTGATATCCGTGAGCATTACATGTTTATGGAGTCTAAAGTTCATTAGAATTTCAACTAGATCGCGTTGTAATTTAGGACCGCTGTACAGCGCCTGATTGAGCGAAACCTTGTCAGGAGAGTGACTGCTTGCGTCCATGACTACCCTAAGCGGTGTCGATGTGGAATCGGTCTTTAGGACGGCATGATGCGGTATATAGAAAAAACCGTTCAGTTCAGCAAGTGCGGGAGGTTCCACCCTCGTCATATGACCCTTACTCAGATATTCGTTGATTACATCTGTATAGGTAATCCGACTCTGTGGATTTTGCATTAATCGTCTTTCTAATGACAAATATCGCCGCATTGCTAGAGAACGTGTATCTCCGAAATCAGGAGCGTTTATTTTAAAAGGTAGAGAGACCGTAAAACCGATACGTTCGTCGTGTTTAATGTTTCGAATGAAATGACTCTCACAAAATTCGTCCTCAGGATTTTTTACACTCACATCTGGAACTTCTTCGGTTTTCCAAAATAGTCGTTGTGTATCGTTCAGTTGATCATTCGTTGTATATTTCGCGAAAAAGGTCTTAATCAGACGTGGCGCGTTGTATTGAACCTTTTGAAGAGAGGAGAGTTTTCCCATAACGACCCAACCGAATGCAGTATGTATACAAACCGTCGAATTTTCATTTAGCACGATTTTTCCCTCTCTAAGGATGAGAGGATATATTTCGGCGCCTAAAAGCATGTCCACTTTATCGCTCTTGTTGAAGTTCGGATCAGCTAATTTTAAGTTACGCACATATGGAATTTTGTTTAGATCGAATCCGGTGATAGGCAATGGGTCACAAATCTGTTCTAGGATTATGAAATCTGCTTGAAATTCTGCGGAATCATCGCCGGAGATCACGCAATGTATACCCGATTTAGCCGGCATATACATCCTGTCGAGGCCGTGAAGAGTCGCAGCTATATTAATTTTCTCGAGGCCTAATTTATTAGCAAACCCTTTTGTTACAAAACATGATTGCGAACCTGAATCTAAAACAGCTCTCGCGGTTTGAATATTGCCGAAAGCATCGCGAACGCTCACTAGAGCTGTAGACAACAGTACCTCGTGTTCACCTTTCGTAAACATAGCAACCGTTGGATTTGTATTAACTTGTGGAGTTTCATTTTCTGACGGTTCTGAATTCTCCGTGAAATGCAATAACGTGTGATGCGTCCTTTTGCATTGTCTACAGCGGTATTTAGAAACGCAATTGAGGGTACTATATTTATCGGATAAACAATTTACACATAATTTTTTCTGTTTTGTAACTTGGAAACGTTCTGATGCATTTTTATTCAAAAAATCCGAACAATTTTGTATGAGATGTTCACCTTCGCAAAAATTGCATCGGGTGACTTTCGGAGATTTATCTACGACGCGTTTTGTTTTCGCGAGCAATGTGTTGCGTTGGGTTGTTCTAGGTGCATCCCTTTGGGTTTTATTTGCTTCGCTAGAAGACCTTGTGCATAATGAAAATGTTTCTAATGCTTTGCACTGGGTTGAAATGAAATCTCTTACTTCCGTATATTTCGGCATTTCGTTCGACGCATGATTTTTCTCAAACTCTCGCCTTGTATTCGGGTCCAAACGATCCAGCAGCATATTTGACAAAATGAAACACCAACCGTCAACATCGTACCGCATAGTTCTTAGAACTTCTAAATTTTCCGAGAAGGTATCCAATAAATGGCGCAAAGATTTACAATCGCCCCTTTGCATCTTGGGACAGCCTTCTAATTCCTTCCAGGAATTTACCGCTCTAAGCCTTTTATTGTCAAACCTATGTACGCGATGGCATAGTTTGCCAACACAATTGGTAAATTTCTAATTAAAGCATGAGGAGGACCACGTACTTTCGAAATCAGGTAGGTAAATTTTTCGATGTCTGAAAGTTTACCGTTGTTATGTACCAGGGTGTCGAAGAGTTCAATAAAAGACGGAAATTCCTGGATGTTGCATGAAAATTCTTGCAGTTCAATACGCGGTAAGCGGATACAATCGTTTGTATTACTGAATGTTGTATTTTGAAACGTGGTTGTGTTAATTCTGGAACGTTGATCTATCTGCTTTTCCGCTATGAGTGTGTGATGAATTGTTTCTAGTTTTAGACATCTAGCACAGAAATCGTTCATGATTTCGGACTGAGCATTTAATTTCTCGGAATCCCCGGCTAAAGCGACCACAATTGACAAGTGATGTTTTTCAAAATTCTTTTGCAACTTCTAAAGGCCCTTGAAAGCCATCGAGAATTTGGTAATATTATTTTCTTCTCGTTGTGCATTTATCGCGCATGTTTCGATCAACACTAATTGGTTTATAGTTATTTCTCTAAGAGCGTCAGCGCGAGCGATTTTTTCTTCCATTGTGAGAGGCATACTGAAGGTGCCTATTAACTAAACTGAAAGAACTAATGAAAAAAAAACGGAGAAAAATAAAACTAAAGGAAAGTCTTTCGAGCGGTACACACCACTATATGATCATAAACTTAAATCGGCTCAATGGATGGAATTTCAGAAAAGAAAGAGAAATACTGGAAATTTCCGAGCGCGAGAAGTTGCTCCAAGGTGATAAGCACGCAGAATGGAGCAGATCGGTGAGAGGGGTACTTAAATCGATGTAAGATATCCTTTAGAGAATTGAGTCGTTCTGATATGTATATATATATATACATATATATATATATATATATATATATATATATATATATATATATATATATATATATATATATATATTATGAGCAATAATTAGAGTCAGTTATATGAAAAAAAGAGAAAGAGAGATATATCACGATACAACTGAAATACCTAAATAGAAGACCAGACAAAGCAAATATTTCAACACTGTTACTTCAGAATTGGTATTCCCAGACAAAATATCTCAATTTGAATAGAAAGAAATGAATAACAAAGTAAAACTTCCTAGCAGAATCCGGCTCGAAGGACCATGTTTTAATTGCTATTAAATGAAAGAGTGTAAAATCATCGGATTCGCTAGTTCGTGATGGTATTCAATGAAATTCACAATCGAAACAGTTTGTACCAGGAATCACAAGACTTAGTATACGCTGACAAAACACTATAAGTATGATATAGACTTACCATTACCGGTAGGACAACGTGGCAAAATCGTGGTACTGTGTATTATATGAACTGACTCTGCTGGATGGTATATGGTACTGGTCTCGTTGTTGAAGGGCTAGAGGTCTCGATGGTCCGCCCTTAGTGCGGAAGGCGGGGTGGCCCCTTGTCTTCTTCTTCTTCCTTTAACTGGCCTCAGTATAAGCCATATCAACTTCTAGCGCATGACAGCAAGACAAAGTTGAAACAAAGCTCAATATCGAGTATGATATAGACTTACCATTACCGGTAGGACAACGTGGCAAAATCGTGGTACTGTGTATTATATGAACTGACTCTGCTGGATGGTATATGGTACTGGTCTCGTTGTTGAAGGGCTAGAGGTCTCGATGGTCCACCCTTAGTGCGGAAGGGGGGGTGGCCCCTTGTCTTCTTCTTCTTCCTTTAACTGGCCTCAGTATAAGCCATATCAACTTCTAGCGCATGACAGCAAGACAAAGTTGAAACAAAGCTCAATATCGAGACCACCATCCAAGCATAACAATTGCATCGTGACAATTAAGATAATGAATTAAGGGGGAATAAACATATATACATATATACAAAATAAGAACAGAACACATGGAATAGTCGCAAACAGAATATCGTTGTGAATATTAATGGTGAATGATTCAATATGAAAATGCTCTCATAATCCAAGTTGATCAAGTGATCTGATTGTTCCTATAATACTTATATGTCGGGTTTCATAAAAACTTAATTGTCTGATCAAAAGAGCTCACGTACATTCGAACCAATCAAATCAGTGCATTTGAAAATTCAACGAATCTCGATGGGTTTAATCAACTTGACAGTGCTTGATCGAGCAATCAGAGTTTTATGAAACCCACTTATATTGAATACTAGGCAGAAACGTGCCAACCGTCAATGTGAAATATTCATTCATTATGTACGGACTGAAAAGGATTATGAGATTTTATGGATGCTTGCAAATCGACATGCTGAAAGTTGACGTTGTGTACAATTCAATGTTGAAAATTTTGGTATCGGATTGAAAGCTTTCATTCAAGAAAAGTTGATATCTTGTGCGGATGTACAAAATCAAAATTTATTTGGCGCTAACCCATTTAGTTACATTTCGATTTGAAGAATTCAAATTGCTCCCTGCACATCACATGTCATTGCCCTGAGGGTGCGGAAATTATCAAACTTTATAAAAACTTGCGAGCTCCGCATCCAGTTGAATTCTAAACAATGACATAGCGGAGGCCACGTTGCTAATTTTCCTTGATGATGTGGACGCCCAGAAATAGGAATAGTGAAAGTTTAATATACACTTCATTAATATACTCAGACTGCAGCTAGCGACTCAAGTGGCAAACTAGTTGAACTAAAAATATTCAGCCCGTATAAAAATAAACGGTGAAATCGATTACCAAGCGTCTCCTCCAAATTTCTCCTGCAGACTCAGTGGGCCACTACTAATGAGTTTACATAGGAAAACTTCCGAGCGTTCATATACGGACGCTTGGAAGATAGCAAATGGTCAATGTATGGACGCTTGGAAGATAGTGGGATGTATATATATATACGTATTACGCGACCTTACGGAGCCGAAAATGCTACACGCGACTACCCCTACTGAGCCAAAATCATTTTTACGAAGCCCGGATCGGGCTTCCTAAAAATTTGCGTGTATATCTTTCACAGAGGTTTCCTAATAGGTCAGTGAGCCTATAGACGAATTTTCGCCAGGGCCGAATATCGCCCATATAATATCGCAATATATACGCGCTTAGTTCACGGGATCCACCTGTAGGTGGTGCTCCAGTAGTTCCGTATATAAATATATACATTTTGGCGATATAACCCCGATTATAGGAATCCCGCTATGCCTCGCTGTTATTCGAAGCCCGTAAGTTTGGCAATGTCGCATTCTATCGGAATTCGTAAGAACGTTCTCAGGGTGAAATGATTCTCCTGAAAGACTAATGGATGGAGAAACATCGCTAGGAAGGATAGGAAAAATTTCTCATCGGGAGGATCAACGAATATTGGATTTAATCGTCTTCATTAGATGATACTTTAATTTATTGGTATTTCAAGCTGCGCTTTTCCAGATATCATCTACAGGGTGTTTTTTTCAAATGTTTCATTGGACCTATTCGATGAAGGAATACTTATAGGAATTCAAGATTTTGTTATTCTGTTTAAGAGTAGATGAACTCAAATCATGAAATATTTTCGAGTGAAGTATAGTTCCATTTGTACCGGAACTTCATCATTGCCAAAGTAAACCCTGCATATTCAAACATTTTGGAATTCTTCGATCAATTTTTCACTGATTTGATGAATGATTGCGAACAGGATCAATATGAATAACAGAAAAATAATAGATTAGGCCAGGCTTTTGTTTTTCAAATGAAATTATGAATATTTATCTGAAAATAGAGCTTCGCTCAAACAAAAAACAAATTTTTTTATTGGATGATTTTCGATTTTAGGTTTTCATGAAAGATAAACATCAAGTTTTTGTCATGACCTCGAGATAACAAATTATTATACAGTTCGAAAATGTTTATCAATGTTGGCAAACTGCGAACTTGAAAAAGTGAGTACTAAATTGTTTCAAGCGAGAACTTCTTTTCTGAAGCCATGAGGAAATTAACCTAAGAAAATAATGTATGTGTGAAAAAATGGGAATTGCTTCGAATTGCAAAGTTTTTTTCAATAGTGGGAAATCAATTTCTCTGGACATTGTATTTTGAATTTTACTTCCCCGAGAAATACAATTATTGGCAATTATCAATTAATTCAACTGGTTATATTAACCGGTGAGGTGGTATTTCACTGCCATAGAGAGTGAGATGGTGTCTCTCAGACACCTGCAATTTTATATGATTTTTCTCTGTCCATAGCTCTTTCTTTTTGGCTTCTCACAATAGAATTACTATGTCATGAATGTATTCAACTAACGGGTTAGGCATTTGGTGTCACCTATTTAAAAAATATATATAAAAGCAAAAAACATTTTATTGAAACAAAATTTTGAAAAATAACGATATTAATATGTGCAATTTACGTTTTAAAAATTCTTCGCATTGTCTTGTTGGAAATGTGCAACACAAGTGACTTCCTTGATGCAAATCTATTCGGACTTCTTATCACAGCTTGTCTTAAACGTTCAATATTTTCGGGTGTTCTGACTATACGCAGACACCTCCACAAAAATTTGATGCCACAGTCCCTCTAACATCATAATCTCTTACCCACCTAAATATGTTTTGGCATTTTGGAATTCGTCCGTGTCTTTTCACATTAAATTCACAACGAAAATTTCTTTGCACTTGCACAACTGAATTATTTAATATAAATTGTTTTACTACATGAATTCATTGATTCATCGGAAATATCTCCATGGCCAATTGAATTGCAACTATTGACATATAAGAATGTGTCACTTCAATTGTCTAGAACAAATTATTATTTCCATAACGCACTATGAAAAATAGATGAAACCAGATGACTTACCTTGTATTTTCAATGAAATTTTATGAATATATTAGTGAAAAATTATTAATTTTAAAAAGGAAGAGCAGAAAATGTGCGGAATTGTTACAAACTTCCATTCCGTATCAACTGCCAAAAAATGAATACGAATTTTTAGGAGAATCAAAATTTTTTAGTTATTGAATGTGTGGATGAAACATTGAACGCAGAAGAAAACAATCTATCGAAACTGAAAAAACTGACAACATTTCCAAATATCACATTTTCATTCCTACTTATTTCATTCTCGCAATACATTGAATTCAAAATTTTTGACTACAAAATCAGCACACTGGCTTTGTACACATTCCCTTGCACTGAAAATATGTTTTCCTGTGAATTTTCGATATATTCTAGCAACTCACCGTACATAAATTGAAAGTTGCTGGGAGCCCCGATATAGCCATTTGATCTGCGAAGAAGTGGGAGCGGATAAAAAATATGAAGGAGTCTGCCAGACTCCACCTCATCGGCTCCGGGTTAAATCAATTTTATATCAAAATTTTTATTCCATTTCGACCATAATGTTCTCGTCATCAATTGTTGAAAAAATCTCATAATATTGAAGCAATAAATAAATTGATAATATGTCAGAAAATGTTCATTCCTGCGAGCATACTGCCCTTCTTTGTTATTCATTTCTCTAAATAAAATGTTCAGAATTTTTATTTTGCAAAACAGCTGTTATATATGGAGAAAGCGCAAGAATTGTTTACATACCATGTTGCAATTTCGATATCAGATATCCCGAGTTAACTGGATAACGATAGTAAAGTTTCTCAGGATCCAGCTGAATTTCATGGTACAGGAGAAACAAAATCATTACCGTAATCGTAAAAAAAACAAATCGACGTAATGGGTTATTATCAAACTCATCCTCGGTCATCTTTTGAGGATTTAGAAAATCAGAGAATCTTGTTCATTGATGATTTTTACCCCGTCCAATAAATGGTAATTTTTTGTGAAGGATTTTTACTGAAAATTCAAGTCTGACCAAGCTAAATTTACCCAACAAGGAATAACGAACAAAACAAAGTCAAGGAAGTTCAAACTGTATTTAAATTTCCACTAACTGTTTTCTGCCTTGTCACAGATGACCAACTCAGATATTTCATTTGAAAACCTAGTCGAAAATTTCTTGCGTGAATTGCACCTCGCATTCAATAATTGGTACAGGGAAAATTTGCTAACACCAGAGAAAATTCGTCAAGAATATTTGAGGAATGTTGCTGGTGAAATAGGGGTCGATTTCTTCGACCGCTTCGATCTCCAGATCTTCTCCACTAGATTACTATTTATGGGGTATAATTAATTAGAACAGTTGCGAATCAAAGTATGTTAAGTTTTTCATAGTTCAGATCCTAATGAAATTGTTTAGACAACACAGTCTGGTCGTGATCGATATGTCTCGAACTGAATGGACGATATTTCGAACGTGAATTCTGAATTGGACCTTGTTTGTATTTTTGAGAAGAGTTGAATTTGAAATGTTACCAACAATAATAACAAGGTTTACTCATCAATATTATTCAGAATTCAATATGATAAGCGAAATATCCAGTGACAAAACTATTTAACGAAATTTAGATTCAACATGAAATTTTTTGAAAAAAGGATTCCAAGAAAATTCACGGCATTATTTAAAGACCCTTGGTGAAGGAAAAGCGTTTCATTACGTTGACCCCCTTTTATCCTAATCTCACCCTACTCACTGTCTATTTATAGGTTATAAGCAGGAAGAGAGTTAACTCGAATGTTATAGAGAACAGTTGCGACTAAAAATGTTTTTAACAGATGAAAGACATTTCGTAACAGTTAATCGCCACTTCTGTTCGTATGTTTAAGAAAACCAAAATTTGAAATATGACCGAAAAAATTGATTTCAAGCATTTCTCAAGAAATACGGATTTTATTTTAATTGTGATATCTGCACACCTACAATATCTTTCAATGCAATATATTCAATTATGACTTCTCGTTGTCATCAATTTTGAGACTCACGGTATCCACTGTATCATGACTTGTAATTTCAAGCATTTACACAAAAACATCTTGTCAAATTAAGGTTATCCGTGATCAATCAGAGCTTCATTTCGATTTGAAGAGTGAAAAGTGTTACTTTCAGTCCAACTGGATCTCGAAATTTCAAATGTGAATTTCGATTCCTTTCCAAAAATAATACAACGAACGGAATTGGTGGGATACCTGTATTTGAAAACAATTAATAATTGCGTACCCTTTGAAATTTTCGAAAGAAAATCTCTCCGAGATTCTAGTGTCGTTCGAGTATCTACTTTTTTATCCACGAATAGTTTTGAATAGAAGGTCTCATCAAGTTTTCGCATGAAACTTATCACGTACGCAACGGACGTGAAAGCTTTTTTCAAGCAATTGACTTGAAATGACATTGAATTAAAATTGGAGAATAAAGAAAATTTTGAATTCTTTTTACTACATGAAGATTTGAAACAATATTTCACAGAAAATAATCGTAGCGTTTTCCTTATCTTTCATTCTGCGAAAAACAGCTCTCGTGGTATCTGAGGATATCAAATCGATGATGAAATGGTATCACCCTCATTGTACAACCAATGACTCAATTCGTGGCTTCGGTTGACTGCACCTTGTGTCGCATGTATATATCTGAATATGAAACAAATCGAAAATAATACAGCGGAATAATTCAGACGCAATATTCAACTGGAATATTTTGGCAACACTGCTCGGGCTTGCCATAGACCGTGAATCATCTATTTTTTACACAAATAGGCTTGGTATGGCATTACTATATGACAGGCTTCTAATGGGTTGTGATACGTACTCCTAAATGTATAAATTATACACACCCCCCTTGTATCACCGCACACCCTGGCTTCACTTCACCTGTGTCTTATGGCGGGCTTGGTAAAGATAGGCTAATGCGTATATATATATATATATATATATATATATATATATATATATATATATATATATATATATATATATATATAGGAAGACCTAATGAAACATTTGAGTGTGAATGGCTTTTCTGATGTAAAATGTTCTAAACTTAATTCCAGAAGACCTGAAGAATACTCGTCATTCAAAATTGGTGTTCCAATCTCTAAATCTAAAGATTTCAAAAATCCAGATGTTTGGCCAGAGGGTGTGAGAATAAATGATTTTTTATACCGCCTGTCAATAAAAAAACCAGCCACCTGATTGTTGAAACGCCACTTGAGCGGAATACTCAGTCTGGTAAAATAGTGAGTTATCAATTATTATGTTTGAATTGCCAGTGCCTTTGATAACGTCCGAATTCCTGGAAAACAAAAGTTTACAGTTTCTATGTCTGAGCGAGATATGGCTCACGGATTCTAACATTGATCACGTTAATTTTCCGGATTTTTATAATGGATCAAGTTTCTGCAGGTCCTGCTCCAGGGGAATAGGTGTAGGTATTTGGTGTAGAATTGGCATCAAGGCTCGGAAACTCGATCTTGGAGGATTTTGCATTGAAAAACCTTTCGAAATATGCGGCGTTTCTTTTATAAATTGCGAGGTAAAAACTGTCATAATAAGTTGTTATCGTTCATGTGTGAATACAGACTTTCCCATATTCATAGATAAATTGAATGATGTATTGGAATTTCTATATGAACCGAATTTGAAATTAATTATCTGTGGCGACTTTAATATAGATCCCATAAGAGATGAAAAGGAATATAAGTTGACCTCAAATCTTTTGAAAAGTTATGATATTTTCAACACTGTTCAGGAAAAGACACGATTGAACAATACATTAGATTATGTCTTTACAAATTATGCTCGGTCCTACACTATTACTGTCGATGTGCATTTTTCAGATCATAAGGGTCTTCTCTATACAGGTTTTAAAGAAGATTCAAAGGCTTCATATACATATAAACGAGATATCAATAAGTGTAATCTTGAAAATTTTATCAGTCAGTTAACTGAGGAGGACTGGAGTGATGTATATAAACATAATGATTTAAATGATGCTTTTGATTCCTTCTATCGTATATTCGAATATTATTTGAATGTTAATTTTCCGATGAAGAAATTTTATACAAAGCAAAGTAAGATGTGGGTTGATGGCAGAGAAAAATCATCTAGCAAAGAACTTAAAAATCTTTCTGCTTTATCAAGGATATTTCCCGAATTGAATAATTACTACCGTGAATGCAAAAAACAACATAATCTTCTAGTTCAATATACAAAACGGAATTTCTATCAAAATAAAATAAATTGTGCTAATAACAAAATTAAAGTTGCCTGGAATATTATCAATGAATTAACAAATAAAACTCGTAGTAAATCCTCTTGTGATAAAATCAGAAATAAGGGGATTTTAATTGAAAATCCATCTGAAATAGCAACAGAGTTCAATAAATTTTTTGTCAATACCCCAACTCATATACAAAGTCAAATCCCCAAAAGAAAATATAAAAACAGCGCGAATATTAATCCGAAAACAATTTTTTTGTTTCCATTCATCAATGAAGAACTTTTTAGCTTGATTAATAATAGACTCAAACCCAAAAATTCATCTGGTTATGACGATATATCGGCTTCTGTGATGAAAAAAGGCCTAAAACAGATTGTTGAGCCTTTAACATATCTTGTAAATTTATCTTTTTCTAATGGATCCTTTCCCAGTAAATTGAAGGTAAATAAGATAATACCAATACATAAAAAAGGTGATACTGAAGATATGGGTAATTATCGTCCCATAGCCCTTACACCCGTATTCTCGAAAATTTTTGAATACTATTTTCTTGAACGACTTTTGAAGTTTCTGGACAAACACAGTATCTTAAATGACAATCAATTCGGTTTTCGCAGAAAGCGTAGTACAAATGATGCCGTTTATGATTTTCTCAAAAGCATTGTAGAATTCATTGAATCTGGTGATTGCCCTACTGGAATCTTTTGCGATCTAAGTAAAGCCTTCGACTGCGTAAGCCATGATTTAATTCTTATCAAGCTTGAAAGAATCGGTATTCGAGGGAAGGCATTAAAATGGGTGAGAGATTATTTGAAAAATAGAAGTCAATTCGTAAGCATAAATCCATTTGATGGTAATTCCCCACTAATAAATAATGAAATAGGTGTACCTCAAGGCTCCATTTTGGGGCCAGTTCTTTTTATTTTATTCGTTAATGATTTCTTTGAGTTAAATCACAATCTATTCTTATACGCTGATGATGCATCAGCTATTGTTCAGACCAAGGATAATATAAACCTGGAGACAAGGGTACAGGAATGTTTGGAAGATATGTACGATTGGTTTTGTAGTAACTTATTGTTGACTAATCTAGAAAAAACGGGATATCTGGTTTTCCATAATTATAATAAAAAAATCAATATTGATGTCAATATTGGCGGTGTCCAACTGCAAAAGTTGAATCACGTTAAATTTTTAGGAATGAATATTGATGAAAACCTCAATTGGAAAGCCCACTGTGAGAGTGTTTCCAAAATATTAAATTCAGTTTGCTACATGCTGAGAAACTTGAAGAGGGTTCTTTCAAACGAACAACTTCTTTCAGTGTATGACGCACAGGTCTCTTCAAGACTTCGATATGGCGTGACTTTATGGGGTATCTCTTCAGCAGCTGCAGGTGTTTTTCTCACTCAGAAGAGGTTGGTTAGATGTATCGCGGGTGTTTCACAGAAAACATCTTGTAAGCCATATTTCAAACAGTACGAAATACTTACTCTGCCATCAATCGTCGTCTTGGAGTTGGCAACTGCTGTTTTTATTAGGAAGGACTCTTTTGTTAAAAATTGTGATAATCACCACTACAACACACGAAATCAACAGAATTTCGTTATACCAAACTTCCAATATAGGATTGGACGTCAGTCGCCCTTCTTTCTAGGGTTGAAAATTTTCAATTGTTTGAGTTATGATGTTAAGAAATCTAAGAATGTTTTCATTTTCAAGGGTAAATTGAAGAAAATCCTGTTGAAGAAGTGTTATTATAGTATTGAGGAATTTCTCATTTAGTTTATTTGCTTTCTGACTTTTTCTATGATGATGTAATCATTCTTGTGGAAATAAAGTACACCACTACAACACACGAAATCAACAGAATTTCGTTATACCAAACTTCCAATATAGGATTGGACGTCAGTCGCCCTTCTTTCTAGGGTTGAAAATTTTCAATTGTTTGAGTGATGATGTTAAGAAATCTAAGAATGTTTTCATTTTCAAGGGTAAATTGAAGAAAATCCTGTTGAAGAAGTGTTATTATAGTATTGAGGAATTTCTCATTTAGTTTATTTGCTTTCTGACTTTTTCTATGATGATGTAATCATTCTTGTGGAAATAAAGTATATATTATTATTATTATTATTATTATTATTATATATTTGTCTAATAGACGTTTCGAGACCCGGTACGTTCTTGAGGCGACCTAAGACCCACATGATCCGAAAATATTTCACGAGTATATAAGTGAAAATTGAGTTATTTAGAAATATAACTCTCAAGGTGACCTGAGAGGGGGAAAAAAAATTTAAATCAAAAAAGTTGTATAACCGATAGTCTCCTTCAATCCCGAAACATCACGCAAACTTTCCAATCCCACATATACATCATAACTAAATACGACCAACGTTTCCGATCCCAGCGCTGTTGCCAGCTCTTCGGGACATTCCAGAGTGATTTCGATACATAACAGAGCACTGAAGAAAGATTTTTACGGTGAAATTGTTTCTCAGTTGACGCAACGAAATTCACGGAGGAAACATGATGAAAATTGCAATTATGGGTATTTTTCTGGGAGATGGATGTTTTGTTATTTTTTAATGAAATAATGTGTAATTTTTTCATATTCAGTGGAAAGATACCTAGCTGTTTTCATTATTTCATTTTACGACTTTGCGGCTTGATCTCAGATTAATTGCAATAAACAGGTTTGTTCATCTGACATTCAGTAGTTCAAGTATTTCCAGTGATCTTCTGTCTTTTTTCGTAACATCATCGTTGGTGAACATTTAATTCTGGATGCCCAACAATTTTCAACATTACAATTCTCCAGATCTACTTTCACTTTGTGTACTTATTCACAATCTCTGGGGTCATTCTATTGACCAAACTCGATTTACCGGAACCGGAATAAACAATTACAAAAATTATAAATTATTCTTTTGAAAACTAGGGATGCTCTGAGATTGAAACGAGTAACTGTAGAGTTACTGTAAAACTGTCGCAACCACAACACCCAGAATACTTGTACTTGATAATTTTGCGAAATATCTTCATGCAAACGTAAATTACTAAGAATGTACAGACCTAATCATAATTTTCAATATTAAGGGTGTTCTTCAGAAGAATTGAAAGTGGATCTTGCATTGCACAAAATTTTCAATCCCACATTTCGTCGGCGTCATATGAAATCGTCTAACTTTTTTTTGTGAAATTGGACGGTAATTGCCTTCTCATTTGCAAATGAAAGATTCATCGGCTGACACTATTTGTTCATGAGAGAGTTCCTAGATTGCGACAACATTTTGACGTAAAAAAATTGTAGTACAATAGAACGAAACATTTTTTTCCTTGTCAAATTCACCATTTTTCATTTAACTCCGACGATACATTGCATCGATGAATACTGCATTCACAAATATAAAATAACACCTCTGACCACATTCCTCTTGACAAATTCCACTCTGAATCGAATTTAAATGGAGGTTACGCCGCTTGTCAAAATACTTTTATGTTTCAAGTCAATGTTGACCTTTCTACATACTTAGCAATTACGTATTTATCAGAATGTGAATTCATTCGGAAAATGAATGAATTGGAAAAGTTCTGACGGACGAAAATAATTAACGATTACATAAATTGATAGAAAGGATTCCTTTTCTAGTTATTTGCAATATTTTGATTTCGAACAAAATGTAAACGAAGAAAAAAACGTCATTTTGTCCTTAACGATATTTTCTGTGTGCGTTCTGACTTTTCATCAGGTGCAGCAACTCCTGAAAACGATATCATGACATCCTATGTGATTTGATTAAAGTGAATGGAGTATAGAAAAAACAAAACCAAAGCATCAAGAGGATGATGAAGATTCTGAAAATAGTCATTTCAAGCTAAAAATGATGAAAGAAAATGCTTGGTATAAAGAAATAACAAAATCGTACATGGACCCAGGAGAAAAAAGAAATGTTTTGACTTACTTCAGGAACTCTGTATTGAGAATCGAAAATACTCGGAGAAAAAAAGAATGCTGCAAATTTCGAGAATTTCGATTCAAACTTGAAACGTACCGACAGACATGAATTATTATTTTGTACTACTCTTAAGGTTATTCAGAAGTGTTTTTAACGTCTGAAAATAACATGAATTACGAAAATTCATGGCGTGCAGACGGGATGTTCAGTTCTGTAAAAGGGAACCCTCCCGACAGGTCCTGTTCCGGTGGTTTTGGTTTTCAGAATTAAACATTTCGTCTGTACGCCATTAATATTAATAATTGATTGTCATTTGCGTTGAAGAAAATTTTAGTTGAGAGAATATTACTGATATATTAAAAGAATCTTCAATATACCTGATATTGTTGAGAATGATATTTATATGCTTTTCAAAAGTTGTTCTTCCCAACAGCTTTCTAAGTATTCGTCATGAAACTTGTGGGGTCTATGTTTTCTGATCATATTTCCTGAAATCTTTTATTATCATATATTGGCATACCAATAATTTCTTGTTCCATCATTACGATAATTGGTCGTTCTTCTTCCCTTTTCTTTAAATCACCCACAGTGAGTCGACTCCTCTGAATCACGAATCGAAAATTGCACTTAGTAATTCTTCATTAACTTTACTCCTCTAACCCTTTACTAGGTATGATATTTTTCCAATTGAAGTTATAAGAGGTCACAAAATCTTTTTTTCATTCAGAAATCGTACAATTAGGTAAGATGGCCTGGATTTTAGTGTCTACGATACTTTTTTCCTTTTTTTCAAAGAATCGGCATTTAGAAAAATATTCATGACATATGATGAGAAAACAAAAGAAACGTTTTCTTCATTCATTCCTATATTTATCTTGTGAAGAAATTACAAATATTTTGAAAATTGTTCCACTAAAACATGAAAAAATTTGAAAACATTATTATAAAAAGTGCATTGGAAGAATAAGTCTCTGCCTATTTCTGATATGGGTACACCCCCTCTCTTTATCCAATTATGATTTTAGGTTGTGTGTTTCTTGCTGGAATAAATCCATATCTTCTACAATTTTCGTTACATTAATTACTACACTCGTTACACTAGTAGTACATAATATAACATATTTGGGGGCTTTGAGAAGTTTTCGTTCAAATCGGTTTTTTAACCAGGGGCGTAGTGGAGCGGGAACCCGTGGAAACGGCGTTCTCACAATGGTTTCATTCAGGAAAAAAAATAATAATAAGAACAAATAAAATTAAAATCACTTACGCAAATAAATAAAATAATATCTTAAAAAATGTGTGAGTGCCTCATATATTTATTTGAGGCATCAGCCAGCACCCACGCACCTTCCTTCCATTGGTAAGTCACTATTTAGCGTTCCCACACTGAAAATTTTACCACTACACCACTGTTGTTAACGACAAAATACCTGGACTTTAATTGAATACAGAAAATAGATCAAGCTACATAATTATTCAAAGTAATTTTTTGGAGAAAATTTTATCCGCTTCATTTATCTTTAATTCTCTTCGCAGCCCAATGAAAATTTAATATTCCACTAAGGATTATTATCGTCGTTAAATTTTTCATTTTTTCAACTTAGTCAGGTAGAACGGTCTATTACTTGACTTACAATTTATGAAAATGAAAATTCAACTTGAAACTGTCTCACTGAAACACCCAACTAGCACAAACACATCTCTGAGCTGTTAAAAGTAAGAGATTTCGAGACATTGAACAATTTGGACATCCACTGCGATGTTCTGTCTACACATGAATAGAACTTTCATATAACATCAAATGTCCGCCGCAGGCGACCATTATCAGGATGTACCTGGGATGTCACAAAAAGAACTTTTCGTAATGTCAGAAAAAGAACTTCCCTAGGATGTCAGAAAAAGAACTTCCTTGGGATGTCACGAAAAGAACTTCTTAAAAGTCTTTTTGAAATCGTTTTTATGTGCACAATAGATATTTTACAAAGAATTTGCTCACATTGAATCTCGGTTAGTAAATTTTACATGACCTTTTTTTCTGATTTCTTGATGGAGAATAAATCTAACACAAGAAATTCCTCGCCTTTACACAGAATACGGAATTTTTGTGGCATAAAAATTAGAAATAGTAATCGTCGAAATATAACAATGAAAATATAATAATGAAATCATTATCACTATCATCATCAAATTTACGGTTAGCAAAACCTTCAATAGAAAGGACCGGGACGATGAATCAGATGATAGCATTATGATGACCGATTTCGGCCTTATAATTTCACATTAATCTCGGAGTGCACATCCCGAAAAAAAAAATCCTACCCTCAAACCCAATAAAGTTAGGTTGTTCGAGGTAACATGATGCAAATCACGACATCTAGCAGCGCCCGAAGAGAAGTTTTATATTCACAGTCCGAATAAATTTCGCATGACAAATTATGTGATGTCTAGTAAAGATATCCACACGTTAACATTATTTTAACCTCGCCAATACCTCTCAGTAGGCAAACAAAGAAATGCCACAGATGGCACAGTTCAGAATAAATAAAGATTCGCAATAGACTTCGAAGACCTCTTTGGGAAGTACATATTACGTCTCAACAAAACATTCGCGTGGCAACGTTTTCGAAACATCGCAAAAAATCCCAGGGATTTTTGTGCTCGCTGATCAGTTACATGACGTTGATTCCCTTCATCGGGTTTGTATAGGCTTCCGAGAAGTTAATATATACAAATGGACCAAAAAAGAATTTTCGATTTCTATCCGAAATATCGGTGGTGAATTTATTGCTCATGACGACGAATTACTATATCGGGATCGTATAAGATCTGAAATAGTTTATTTGATATCTGTATATGAAATAGCTAGCATGGATTATTCCAAAGCAATCGACGTGCAACGTTGCCATATTTTGGGACTGAATGCGTCGGTTAACTATACGAATTATATACATCAGGTTGGTATCGGCACTGGCAAAACTCTGAAACTTTTCTGTATATAATAACGTGTATAACTTACTTTTCACACCCAGCTGAAAATTCAACCCTAACATCCCCTTACCTCCCTCATAATGATTCTATGGTCAAACGTTCCCAGACCCGGAGCCGGGTCTGAAAACGTCACTTTTGGATTGAAAAGTAGGTCGAGTATACCGATTTGGGTCTGTATGTGCGGTCGAACAAATCTATATATATATATATATATATATATATATATATATATAAAATAGGTTTAGGAAGGTTTTTGGGAATCTCGGTCTTATCAAGGTAAGTAATACACTTCTATATCATTCCGAGCTTTCGGTAATGTTTATTACCTTTTTCAAGGAGCTGTAACAAATATAAAACTAAATGTTACAAAGGGTATAGAGTACATTATCGACAAGAGTACATACATATAATGTGGTTTTTCCTTAAGTTGTATTAGAATCAAGTTATTATCCTCTAAGACAAATTCAACTCTCACTAGAATCTCCTTCGAACAATAAAACTGAGTACAATTTACTGACTTTTCTTTCTTCTGTATTGAATTAATTTCATCTTACATCAGGCTGGTGAAAATCTTGACATTATTGATAGTTGAATTGTGTGTCACTCTATGACTTGAAATAGTTCTATGATTGGTGTTCGCCAGGCACACATGAAAGAAAAAAGAAGAAGAAGAACTTTCATTTTACGGGTCTGACGTATGTATAGGGGTGGTACGAATAGGTTTTTTTGAAAGTTCTATCAGATAGCAATATATATTGTTAAGGTGGCTGGTGTCTTGTTTGGAGTTCATAGTGTTTTCTGTAGTGTTAATAGCCATCATTTCAAGGAAGAGTCTTTTATTGTAATTGGATTCTCTGTATAAAATTTTTACATTATCATAGTTCATTCTGTGATCGTTGGTATTGCAATGTATGGCTAGAGAACAAGTTTTCATGTCTCGTCTTGTGTCACTTTTATGTGATGTGACTCGGGTTTTGATCCAATTAGAGGTCTGTCCTATGTAGGTCTTGTCACAAAATTCACAAGGTATGCTGTAAACGACCTTAGATTCGTACTCTTTCTTTTCCTTGTCCTTCAGTCTACTAAAAACCAATGTATTTAAGGTGTGTCTCATAGATTTAACTATTCTGATATATCTCTGGTCTTGAAAAATATGTGAGATCTTATTAGTCAGTCCTGGCAAGTATGGTATAGTAGTGTATGTTGGGATGATGAGTTCATCTTCTTCATTTACATCAGTGTCAATGTTGGTAATTAGTGGTGGAGAAGCCGAGTTGTAGAGTATCCTATTGAGTAATTTTTTGGGATACCCGTTAGTAAGTAACAGGTTTCGGAGGTTGCGGAGGCTTTCAACCAGGTAAGAGGGATGTGTCAATTTAGTTATTCTGTTCTTCATACCTTTTATCAGATTTATTTTCATGTTGTAAGGGTGGTTAGACTTGTAGTGGAGATATCTACCTGAGCTATTAGGTTTTTTATACCATTCAGTTGTTAATTTTCCTTCTATTCTTTTCACTTTCATATCTAGGAAGGGGAGACAATTTCCTTGTTCTTCTTCGTATGTGAATTGTAAGTAAGTATTGTAGTTATTGAAAATATTAAGGGTTATGTTTATAAAACCTTCTGGTATCATGCATATGATATCATATATATATATATATATATATATATATATGTATATATATATATATATATATATATATATATATATATATATATATAAATTATACATCCCACTATCTTCCAAGCGTCCGTATATGACCGAGATCAGTCATATTATTCCTATGGATTTTTTCTCTTCAGCAAAAACTAATGAGCTTTCGAATGACATATCAGTTTTTGTGCAAAGTGCTTGTCTTCTATCGTTATATCATGGCTAACAAGATAACAAAAAAAAGTCGAAAAATTCCAAACCTGAATTTGCTTCATTTTGAAGCTCTTTATGATTGAATATTGAAGGTTCTCTCATGAAAATTATGAATTTATCCATCGAAAAAGAGCATTTTTAAAATATATCCTAATTTTCAATAAAACAGATGTCATGAAAAGATGTAAAGGAAACAAACTACCACAATTAACATTATTAACAACAATGGTTCGAAATGTCCTCCGCCTTCTTCAATTTTACACATCGCATTCGAATTGAATCCACCACCCTAGGAAGTTCACAACGTAATTGACGTATTTCTGCAGAACGCAATTGTATCCTTTCGATCAGGTCATTTCGAGCCCCGAAACGAATTTCATACACTCTTTCTCTCAAGATGTTTCAAACATAAAAATCCAAAGGCGTAAGGTATGGGCTCCTTCCAATCCAGTTCACCACAAAATATTCATTCATTGACTCATTTTGTAAGCCAGTAGCAATATATCTGCTACTCTGTTTTGGATGAATGTTATGAACATCTTCAGAGTTGTGGATCAGAAAGAATTACTGGTCCGAATTGTTCACCTTTCATCACTCTCAACCACACGTTTATCCAGGTAATGAGAAACAATAGTCGTATGGGGGATTTCTTTTTCAAATACATTGCCGTTTCGCAAATTTATCAAATCCGATTTCGTAAAAGTTGCTGTCTGCGCTTTTTTCAAATGGTATAGGTTTAATTTTTTTTTTGAAAACTGTGTACAGTAGAATAACGTATCCTCAATCTCCAATCAACTCGACGAGTACTTGTTGTGGGTTCTCCCGGACATCTTGAAGTATAGCAATTATATGCTGGCCTGGCCTTGCTGACTGTTTTGGTCCACCTTCTCTGATTCAGAAACTAGAAAATGACCTTAATCTTCTGACTACTTAATATCAATCCAGTTGATTCGTTAGATTCGAGAAAACGTTAGTAATACTCAGAAATATTGAGTTGTAGAAAAATCTGTCAGATTTCTAATACAATATTATATAATAATAAACACTAGGTATGATTTAAAAGTTATTCAGGTATATGCCCCCACAACGGAGCATACAGACGAGGAGGTCGAAGTTTTTTATGATGATCTGGATACAGCTTTCTCAAGTGATCCTACACATTTCACCATTGTATGCGGCGACTTCAATGCCAAGATGGGAACAAAAATGGATCCATCAGAGACGCCCCTTGGTAATTTTGGCAGTCCAGGGCGAAACGATCGTGGCACCACACTTCTAAATTTTCTGTTGGAGAAAAACTTGTTCCTGATGAACAGCTTCTACTACAAGAGACCTCATCGCAGATGGACCTGGAGGAGCCCAGACGGGAAGACAAAGAACGAGATAGACCTCTTCATAACAGACAAGAGACATATATTTAACGATGTGACAGTCCTGAATAGATTTGCAAAATCAAGTGATCATCGAATGGTGCGAGCCACTATTGTACTGAACACTAAATACGAACGACACAAAATGATTAAAAAAGAGCAAAGAAAGACGTGAACACACCCAACAGATGGACAGAAATTCGAGGAACACCTCAGCAAAATACTCCAAGATAATTCTTCATCAAATGACATCGACTCTATGAACAATGTAATAGTGGAAGCAATAACAGATGCCCAAGAGAAGTGGTGCCCAACAAACCCGAAGGAGGAAAAAATCAGCCTGGAAACGCGCCATAAATTGGAACGGAGAAGAACACTGAAGAGTGACGTCAATGCTAGCCAAGACGAAATAAATAGAATGAACAGGGAAGTATCACGGGCGATCAGAAAAGATCTAAGAAAGTACAGAGACGAGAAAATAGTCAAAACTATCGAGGAGAATAAAAGCATGAAAGTTATGAGACGCAAACTAACAAATGGGAGAAAAGAGATTGTAAAATTCAAGAACAAGGATGGTAATGGCACATCGAACAGAGAAGAGTTGTTGCAAATTGTGGAATCATTCTACGGAGTTTTATACACTAAACAAACCACTCTGGATCCCGAGGAATATCTGCGGGGGGGGGGGTTCGAAATCAAGGCTCCGAGGATATTCCAGAGATCTCCCTGGATGAGATTGATTTTGCTTTGAGAAAAATGAAGAATAACAGAGCTCCGGGAGGCGATCAAGAATCTGTGCCTGTGGAATCAGAATATCCCAAGAAAGTGGAACAATTCAATAACAATACTTATACACAAAAAGCGAGATATCACGGACCTGGAAACATACAGACCAATTAGTCTCCTCAACCATCTCTATAAACTGTACACCAGAATTATAACAAATAGACTGGAGGCAAAACTGGACTTCTATCAACCTCGGGAGCAAGCTGGTTTTCGCTCGAAATACGGTACAAACGACCACCTGCAGTGTCTGAAAACCTTGATAGAGAAGACCATTGAATATAATCGCCCCCTAGCATTGATATTTGTAGATTTCAGGAAAGCCTTCGATACCGTAGAACTATCGGCCATTTTAAGAGCATTGCAAGATTGTAGAGTCTACCACCGATACTGCGATATAGTTAAAAATATATACGAAAACGCCACAACAACTGTGAATTTACACTCTACAACCAACAAGATAAGGATAGAAAGAGGAGTTAGACAGGGCGACACCTTGTCGCCTAAGCTGTTTATCACTGTCCTCGAGTATGCGTTTAAAAGGTTGGCATGGCAAGAAAAAGGGGTTCTCATCGATGGAGAGAGACTAAGTCATCTACGCTTCGCGGATGACATCGTAATTTTTTCAGACAACCTGGGAGAGGCCAAGGACATGCTCCAGGACCTCAACGATGTCATGCAAGAGGTTGTGTTGCGGTAACTCAAAATAGGAGAGAAAAGTAGGACTGTATCTATAAAAACTCTTTTAAAATCCTATTAGGAAAAAAAGAGAGAAAATGAAACAAGAAAATGGTGCACTAGAAAACTCACCAACGGCGTCTTCCTTCACACAACCTGAGAGCTCTCGTTAGGTGGGAATTTTCCAGCAGGCAGAATCTTCTTTCTTCTGTCACTTTGTTCTTTCGTTCTCGTCCAAATAAGACAATCTTTAGCGTTCTAAATAAACTTTAGAAAAAATAACTGTTCTATCAAAAAATAGCGTTTTGCGTTTTATACCAAATTCGAAGCACTTTTCTAACGAACTGAAAATCATACACATAATGTGTCCACAAGACGGCTTGAAGATGCCTCGTAACTGGCGATCCTCAGAGTAGTCTAGTGCACATAAATTTTTAAGAAATGGATTTTGAAAAAACCTATTTATTACGGCAACATTTCCTGCCCCCCAAAAATGCCATAGCATTTTTCAAAAAAAAAAGAAAAGTTGCGAAAAATCCGAAAAAAAAAAAATATATTAAAGTTGTGCAAACTATGAGGCAGAAGAATACTCGTAATAACTAATAATCTATACGTTATTTATATATACACATATATATATATATATATATATATATATATATATACATATATATATCATGTGAGGAGAGAAAAAAAAAAAAGAGAGATATCATGAAATAATTATTCATGAAATTACTGTTCATCGCAAACAGGCAAAGGACACAGTTTAACTAGGGGGCGAGTTAGGACCCCGTCTCGGGTTTTGATTTGAGCAACTCGCGAAATACCGTCCTTACCCTGGAAGAGGGTAGTTATGCGACCTAGGCGCCATTGATTAGGAGGCACATTATCCGCCTTAATCAAAACTAGCTGACCCAGAACAGCAGGAGTAGAAACATCGCACCATTTAACACGCTGTTGCAACGTATGTAGGTATTCGTTCCTCCATCTAGACCAGAAATGTTGATGAAGGTTTTGTAAGAGCTGCCAACGCGATAACCGATTCAAGGGTTGATCGGTTAAATCTGGTATAGGTATCGCAGTCAGCGGTTCCAGAGTCAAGAAGTGACCCGGAGTAAGACAATTCAAATCTTCGGGATCTGAACTTGTAGCGCACAAAGGCCTTGAATTCAAGACGGATTCAATTAGGGTGAGCAACGTATAAAATTCCTCATAAGTGAGAATTTGCTTTCCGATAACTCTGAACAAATGTGATTTTACCGATTTAACTGCAGCCTCGAATAAACCTCCGAAATGACTACCAGATGGTGGGTTGAAATGGAACCTTATGACTTCCTTTTCTGCAGCGATTTTCATTAATTTTATAAGTTCGCGATTGGCTCCAACGAAATTAGTGCCATTGTCACAGTATAAATCTGTACAGCGTCCCCTTCGTGCGATAAATCTCTGCAATGCAGCTAAAAATGATTCAGAGGAGAGATCATTAGCCAATTCCAAATGAATTGCTTTCGTTGAGTGACATACAAAAAGGCAAATATAAGCTTTCGATGTTTTTTGTCCTCGATATTTTCTCATTGGTGCAATCGTAAATGGGCCAGCGTAATCACATCCGCAATGCAAAAATGCTTTTATAGTAGAAAATCTTGATTTAGGCAGATTTCCCATAAGGGGTTGATAAGCAGCCGGTTTCATTTTGAAACATTTAACGCACTTCGACAAGACCGAATTTATTGCACGTCTTGGTGACAATATCCAAAACTGCTGAAGAAGTAAGAAGTGCAGTTGACGTGGACCAACGTGAAAATACTTTCTATGATAATACTCAATAAGATGTCTCGTCAATAAACTACTTCGTGGCAAAAGTATAGGGTGTTAGGCACGATAATTAATATCCGCATATTTCAAGCGACCACCCACTCGTAAAAGGTCGTCGATATCCCTGAAAACATTCAGTCTTCTCAACGGTTTTGGAAACTTTTTCCCAGAAATTTCATCGTTGAAAGATACACGTTGCGTATACTTTGCTAAAATTATCAAAGCAGAGTGAAGCTCTTGCGTAGTCAAAGATTCAAGTCGTTTTTCTAGCGGATGACATAAATTGTGAACGAATCGCATAACATATGCACCAATACGTAACACCGTCGAAAAATTTGAATGTGTTTTCAAGAGATACTCACAAAAATGTTCGACTTGAGGAGCAACTACCAAACAAACATTTCTCTCTTCGCGATTAACATCATCTGAAATGAAAACTTCCGAAGAGCCTTCAGACGGTGAAAGAACTTCAGAATTTTTCAACAATTTCGGACCACATAACCAAAATTCATTATTAATGATTTCCGACGGAAAAAGCCCGCGGCTTCCGAGATCAGCGGGGTTGTTTTCCGAACTAACGTAATTCCATTGCACAGATGGAATTTTTTCTTGAATATATGCAACCCTATTAGCTACAAAATTTTTCCAACGATATGAAGGTGAACGAAGCCAGGCTAAAACTACTTTCGAATCACTCCAAGCAAAAACATTGGAAAATTTGACTGTTTTAGAAAAAAGCGGAAGTACAAAATTTATCAACTTGGCCAACAAAACTGCTCCACACAGTTCCAAACGCGGTATACAAATTTTCTTCAGCGGGGCAATTTTACTTTTAGACGTGACAAAGCTTGTGGTTATATTTCCATCGATAGTTATTGTCTTGAGATACAAGACGGCGCAATAACCCTTTTCCGAACTATCACAAAATCCGTGAAGTTCCAAACTAGCGAAATCTGAAGGGAAAAGGTGCCTTTCAATTTTAAATTCAGAAAGACATTCTATCTGGGACCTAAAGCGTTTCCAGACACGCAAAATTTCATCTGGAGGTTTATCATCCCATGTAAGTCCGATCATCCAAAATCTTTGAATGAGATACTTTACCAGAAAAGTGACTGGCGATAGGAATCCTAACGGATCATAAATTCGAGCTAATTGAGAAAGAAGTTGACGCTTAGTACAAGTTTCGTCAGACTGCGGGACAACAGAAAATGAGAATTTATCTTCACGCGGATTCCAAAATAATCCTAAAATTTTGACAGAAGTAAAATTAGTCTCAGAATCAAAATCAAGGGGATCTATACTACGCATAGAAGCTGGAAGATTTTCCAACAACGCAGGATCGTTACTCGACCACTTCCTCAAATGAAAACCTGCTTTACTAAACAAAGTTATCAACTGATTTTGTAGAAGCTTGGCTTCTTCAAGTGAAGAGGCACCAGTGACAACATCGTCAATGTACGTATCTTCTTCTAATACCTTCGCTGCTAAAGGAAATTCACTTCCTTCATCCTGCGCTAACTGTTTCAGACATCGCAACGCCAAGAAAGGAGCAGATGACACTCCGTATGTGACAGTTTTCAAGCGATATGTTATCAAAGGCTCGTCTGGAGAAAATCTCCAAAAAATCCTTTGATAATCTAGCTGGTCATAATTGACCCAAATCATTCTATACATTTGTTTTATATCGGAACACAATACGTAAGGATGCAGACGGAACCTCAAAAGAATTGACACTATATCAGCTTGCAATTTTGGACCCGTTAAGAGACTATCATTTAAAGAAAATCCTGAGGGAGCTTTTGCGCTCGCGTTGAATACTACACGCAATTTGGTGTGAACACTCGATGGATTAATGACACAATGATGAATCAGATAATAAGGATTTTCGCTCCTACAATTTTCAGGTACAACTTCCATATGACCAGACTCTAAATATTCGCGCATAAAAGCAGAGTACTCATCATAAAGTCTTGGACTTTTCATGATTCGGCGTTCTAAAGCAAAAAATCTTTTAGAGGCGAGTTCTTCCATACCGCTAAAGCTGGGTATGTCAGTTGCGAAGGGTAATGAAACTATATATTTGCCATAAAAATCGCGTTTATGTGTATTGACAAATATTTTCTCGCATAAATCATCAGCGGGAGAATTAACATTCACGGATGGAACAGATTCAACTTCCCAAAAACCTTTTAAAATTTGAGGAAGTGAGTTATCATAATTTTGACAATCGATGTCACAGAAAAAAGAAGATGTTACATTCCTAGAAATGTCTGTTCCACCTCCGATGAGAATGAAACCAAATATAGTATTGAAAGCGCTTACACCCTTATTACCGGAAATATGACCATTAAGTAGAATTTTAGTGAACATATCTGCTCCAAACAAAATATCGATATGCCCAGGAATATGAAAAGAAGGATCGGCTAACTTTAAATTCTTAAACTCATCATGTATGACAGCGGGTATAGGCGTAGTGGGTAATTTTTCTGTTATTTGGTTAATTACAGATGCGTTAGTGTATAATATCGGGGAATCTTGACCAACGGGTCGAACTGTAATAGCAACTAAACCTCTACTTGTGCAAGATTTAGAAGAGTTCAAGCCTGTTACTTCAAGAAACATATTTTCAGCTCTCAAACCCAATCGAGATGTGGCATGCTTCGTTATGAACGACGTCATGCTGCCAGAATCAATTAAACACCTTAGTTTGTGAAAAGTCCCGTTCGAGTCTAAAACTTCCACTAAAGCCGTGGCCAAAACAACATATGATGTTCGATCAGAATTAAGAACACCAGTACCCGCAAAATTAACAACTGATTTCGCTTCAGAATTAGAGACACCGCTAGTAGTAGCAAGTGATACATCATTTTCAGATTTTATATCCTCTTTCTGCTTAAAATGCAATAACGTATGATGCTTTAAAGAACAATGGTGACAGGTCGATTTGGACTTGCAAGAACGAATATCATGCAAGTTAGATAAACAATTGAAGCACAAATGAAGCTTCTTGGCGAGATTATAGCGCTCAAACGGTTTCATACTGAGAAATGAAGGACACTTGAAAATATAATGATTGGATTTACATAAAACGCATTCAGAAGGAGAACTCTTGGAAGAACCAACTGCGTTTTCAACAAAAAAAGTTTTCAATCTATTTGGTTTTGACGATCTTTTATCGGCAATAGTAGAATTGGCGGTGCTAACTGATGGTTTCATGTCACATATCATCTCAGAAGCTATACATTCACGTTCTAAGAATGAAGTGAGATCGCTATAATTCGGAACCTCTGAAGACCCGTAAGAATGTTCGAATCGCGAAACTATTACATCGTCCAACCGATCATATAGCATCATGAGCAATACAAAGTCCCATTCTGTTGTTGGAAAACCCAAGTTTTTCAAAGCACATATATTTTCTTGAAAAGTATCTAATAAATTCCTTAAAGAATTCGGAACCCCAGATTTAATTTTTCCGGTACCCTCTATACGACGCCAATGACATTTTGCCAACCAACGCTTATTATTGTAACGTTGAAATAAGGCATCATATGCAGATTGATAATTATTACCATTCAATTCGTAGTGTTGAATTAATTTAAGGGGTTGTCCTTCAAGGGCGGAAACCAAATAATTAAATTTTTCATCGGGGCCCAATGCATCATTATTATGCACAAGCGAATTGAACAATCCGATGAATGTTGAAAACTGGGTTACATCACCTGCGAATCGTTTTAATTCTAACTTCGGTAAATTGATATTCGCATTCGTTTTATGTTTAACATCAGAATCTCCAACACATTTCGAAATGTTGGTCGTTAAAACATCGTAAATAGACTTGATTTCATAATAAAAAGTCAAAAATTCATCCCGAATTGATTCCTCCCCGCTTAACTCAACGTCTTCCTCCTGAAGCAACGTATCCACAATTGTCTTATGTTCACCAAGAAATTCATTCCGTATTCTTTCAATGTCAGAAAACCTAGCTTTGAATACATTGAAATAACTACTATCTAATTCAGCTTTTTTTGCGAAATCAAAAAGTGACTTAATCTCACCGATGGCCGTAGCACGATATGCTCTAGCTCGTTTAATCTTCGACATGATTTTTAAATTGATATTCTACAAGACTTGAAATATAGAAATAAACTGCTGAAGATCCTCCGTTACAGTACTTGTTTCCAATACCGTGTATTGAAAAGACGAACGAACGTATGTTCCAAATAATTAAATCGGAGCGAACAAAAAACTCTCCGCGATAAGAAATATGTTTTTTTTCTGATCTGCGAAATAATTGATGAAAGGAAATAATGAATTTCAATCCGTTTCCTCAGATATTCTCCTGCACAAATTTGCAAAACTTTTTTAAAGGAAAAATTTGAAATTCCTGATGGGAAACTCGATTCAATATCCGGCGATACCGAATGACCAAAAAAATGTTGCGGTAACTCAAAATAGGAGAGAAAAGTAGGACTGTATCTATAAAAACTCTTTTAAAATCCTATTAGGAAAAAAAGAGAGAAAATGAAACAAGAAAATGGTGCACTAGAAAACTCACCAACGGCGTCTTCCTTCACACAACCTGAGAGCTCTCGTTAGGTGGGAATTTTCCAGCAGGCAGAATCTTCTTTCTTCTGTCACTTTGTTCTTTCGTTCTCGTCCAAATAAGACAATCTTTAGCGTTCTAAATAAACTTTAGAAAAAATAACTGTTCTATCAAAAAATAGCGTTTTGCGTTTTATACCAAATTCGAAGCACTTTTCTAACGAACTGAAAATCATACACATAATGTGTCCACAAGACGGCTTGAAGATGCCTCGTAACTGGCGATCCTCAGAGTAGTCTAGTGCACATAAATTTTTAAGAAATGGATTTTGAAAAAACCTATTTATTACGGCAACAGGTTGGACTGACGATAAATTTTGAAAAGACCAAAATGATGACTAATATGGTTCCCAGTAACCAAATACAGGTAAATAATAACAAGGTGGAATTGGTTGACAAATATATATATTTGGGTCATGAGGTCAGAATAACGAGAGACAACCAGACCTGCGAAATAAAGAGACGAATTACCCTGGGATGGGCGGCGTACGGAAAAATGAAGGACATCTTTAGAGGAAATATCCCAATTCGCTTGAAACGAAAAGTATTCAATCAATGCGTATTGCCGGTTCTGACCTACGGCGCAGAGACTCTAACTTTAACTAAGAAAACCGCAGAAAAACCGAGGGTAGCACAGAGGCGAATGGAGAGATCGATGCTTGGCCTGACCCTGAGAGATCGAGTGAGTAATGAGGAGATACGTAGACGTACAGGAGTGGATGATATTGTACATCGAATCACTACACAGAAATGGAGGTGGGCTGGACACATTGCGAGAATGGACGACAGGCGATGGACCAGGAAACTGTTGGAGTGGAGACCAAGAGCTGACAAGCGTAGCCGAGGCAGACCTCCCACTCGATGGACGGATGACCTGAAGAGGATAGCGACAAATTGGATTGCGACAGCTAGAGACAGAGAGAACTGGAGACGTTTGGAGGAGGCCTATGTCCAACAATGGACGTGAAGGGGCTGCATGATGATGATGATGATGATTCTCTTTTATAGTCAATCAAATGCAGCTTCATGATAGAGTAAATAAGGGTTTGAAATTTTTCGACTTTTTTGTTGTTATCTTGTTAGCTATGATATTAATGACAGAAGACAAGCACTTGTCACAAAAGATTTATGTCATTCGAGAGGTCATTAATGAGGTAGTTTTTGTTGAAAGAAAACGTGCCCATATTCTAAAATTTTTCATTGATAAAACCATTGGAAAAATATTACTGATTTTGGTGACTTCAGAATTGTGATATTTATCTCCTTACCACGCCTGCAATAAGAAATTTTCTGGCACACAAAAATTCCTATCTTGTATTAAATTTAATGCCATTTCCAGATATGTGATTGATTTGGATGAAGTTGCAGAGATAACTAAAGTATAAATGATTTTATGAAAACATTTGAAATATTTCGTGAAATCAAGAAATGTTAAATTGAAGAATAACCGTCGGGATTTGGATCATGTGTTATATGACTCTTTTGGTGGAAATCGCTTGAATTATCTCCCCTTGAAGTTTGGCCCTTTTCACAGTAGACACTCTGTATATGATGATATATAGAAACTTATACTGCATTGAGAGAAGAAGTTTTCTGAAATGGATTATCTGAATACCCACTCAAATTTTGTGACAGAATGTCAAAGGGGCAATTTTCAAAATACATTTTTATCTCCAGAATATCTTGGTGCAGTTCATTTTATAATTATAATATATTCCTAAACTTAAATTCTGATCAGGTGGAAATTTCATCTTCCGCTGCACAATAGGGTTACAAACAGTTCTATATTTTCGTGAGGATGAATGAAACGAAAAATTGCGTTCAAATAACATCAATTGTGTGGAGAATAATATTCGTCGATATAATCAACGAATATCAAACTCATAGATTCTTCGGAGCTATTCACAGCTATCGTCCAAAAAATTTTCATGAATAGCGCCGGGCTACCTGTGAGTTTCATATGTGTTTAATTTATCGACAAATATACTTATTTATTGATTCAATGTTATCCTTATTTCTCTGGAAACTGCCGTGAAACCGTTTAAATTGAAAAACAATTTTCGAAAAATTCTGTACTTACTATAATTTTTCAATATGGGTATATCGCTTAAAATTCGGCTACATGAATGTCGTAGATAAAGTCTCGCGTTTTGCAAAAAAATTGCATTGAAAGAATATATGTTTTTCTATCTGAAAAATCTTCATTCCGTCAAAAAGAGGTAACATATTGTTCTTATACCTAGTTCTTGTTCTGTTATAGTCATGCCATGTGGGAAAGTACGGACATAGTGGAAGGAAAATAATGAATAAATTCAGGAACATATTCATAATTATCTCACTCATTAGTTTTGCCATAAATGAAAAATCTATTCGGCCAAAATTTGTTATTTAGGAGGAAGTTCGAATAATTTGAATGACAACTTTCAGCGTACCGATTTGCTAGCGTCCATTACATCGCATCGTCCATTCCAGAGAACACCTGCTGTTTGTTTACATTCATAACATAAAAAAGGTCATAAAAATCACTGAACCATGCGCTCGAAGGGAGATTCCTTCTGTACGGTTTCCGTATGCAAGCAAGTTATCATGAAGTAATTCTATCCAGCCTACCGTCAGCACGATAAGTTTCGATCTGATGGAGAAAATTATGAGATTTGTGAAAAAAGCTTTGGATCCGTAGCATCTCGGCTTAACTCGTATTTTGGTTAAATCAGTTCACAGGTTTCACAGTTATAATAACTGTGAAACTTGATCGAATATGTGGTTTCCCTTAGGTCCAGAAGGATAGGACAATAATTGTCCTATCCTTCTGGATCTAATGGAAACCACATATTCGATCAATTTCAACTTCGGTATTTATAAGTGGACTTATGATGTACCCAATAGAACACATTGGAAAAAACCGGTCATTACAGATCAAAAACTGTGCAGATCGATAAATGTCACTCTAAGTATCGGAAAAAAGCATACAGATCACCAAACATTTGGAGCCTATATGCCTGTAGTCCAATACGTGAGTATCAAAAAATGTTGTTTGAATGCAAAAGGTGGTGTAATTGCGATTTTGTAGTATGTTGTTATGCTTGGGGCCCTAATGAAGTATCTAAGTTTTTTATTTCAAGTCACTTGTGCTCTAGCCACCACATTGGATATTAGGTATCGAAACTTGGTTTTTTGATAGAATCTGAATCACCACAAACGATAGGATAACATGTAGAAAGGACAAAATTTGCTACATTCTTTGAGGTGGAAATTTTGGTTTTCCACACATATCTAAGGAGTTACAGAGAAGTTGCACTGTTTTGGGAGAAAAACGAAAGGACTCTTAAATATTATCAACCCTAACTTCTTTGTATGTAATATTAATACCGCGAAATTATCTCGAGTATTTATAGAGAATTGATTAAAGATTAGAATTGAGGTGCGAGTGACCTGGTATTGAATCTCTGCCTGTAATTAACACGAATCTTGTTGCTCTCTGGCCGGAAGGGTTTTTAAACCGAGTTCGGCCATCCAAGCGATGATTTTGCGGCACTTCAGATGGTTGAAGACCGCTACAGGCCCCTAATGAAGGAGAATCATCCCCCATATAGACTCACGAAAAGTACGTTTTTTTTTAAAAGGCCACAAAACCAGGTTTCACTAGACCAAAAGGTGCCAATTCTCAAGCATGAGCAATGGCGGTGAAAATAGCCCAGCTAGCAATTTAATGTAAACGTTTTCCGTACTTTTTTATAGGACAAGTCGAAGTCCTGTAAACATTTTCATTTCGTATATACAACCCTTATTCAACCAAAATGGGCAAGATTTATACGACAATTTAGTTTTATTATTTTATCTGGTAGAGCGCTTTGGGACTGTTACAGGATTGGCGTATAAACGTTTAGAGAACTTTTATACGACAATCAATAGTACTCTTAAATATATTCTCCATGATCCTATACTTGTCCTGTGAATGAACCATTTCTTACCATTTTTCGGTCAATTATGAGACTATTTTGTGACTCTGGTGACATTAATATCACCACACGATTGTATAAATGTGCCTTTAGTGGACAAACCTACCATCATTTACGGATGGATACCTAAATATGCATAAGTGATGAACCTTTGATATTTTAATGATATCTGTGAATGTGATATCTCGAAATTCAGAAGATATTTCGCATGGCGAATTAATTTTACTGTGAAATATATGGCATATGTGGTGCAAAATTTTCATGGGCTCAAATATTTCTGTTGATTTTCGTTCTTGGCCCTCATAATGTGCCCTTATATTCAATAATTCATCGATGATTAAATGAAAAAATTTAAATCACATTCTTCAACCAAAATCATAATTTTTCATACATTTATTTTTTTATTTCAATATGGCGGTTGATGATACGTCTCTTTGTTGTATCCAAAATGGATCCTCTCCAATCTAACTTTCTGATGACAGATGACACTTTTATATAACATATTGGTTCTGTTACGTACTTCAATCGGGTACTTATACAACCTCTGATATTTATTGCAGCCAAAGCATCACAGGCACGAATTAAAAAAAATGAAAGCGCACGAAGCAAATGTTAATATATTTCGAGACATTTCATATCTAAAGGTGCGTACAGACATGCACCGAATGCCGTACCGCACCACGTCGCATACCTAAGTGTGGACGGCGGGGTGCAACATCGTATCGCACCTCGCCGCGATCACGGTGTGACATATTGGCGTTCCTTGCATTGTCGGCAAACGGCTATCGCATCAAAGGAAACACGAACGCAAGTCTGTTGCACCATGTGTGGACCAGGTTGCGAATCTATCGGCGTTTCAATCGCTCTAGTTTATTATTTTCAATTCACAAGTGCATCAAGATGGAATGGACGGAAGAAAATTCTCTTCTTCTCATCGAGAATTATCGCGAGAAGGATATATTGTGGAACACTAGAAATCCCAGATATTATAATAAAATTAAAAAAAATGATGCCTGGGAAGAAATTGCTTCAAAAATGGGAATATCGGCGGATGATTGTAAAAGAAAAATGACAAATCTTTTATCCGCCTTGAGAAGGGAAAAAGGAAGAATTAAAAAAAGCAAAGGGACAGGAACAGGTAAGTGATTGATGAATTTTCAAAATTCATTCTAGTTTATTTCACGAGAGGAATTAAGTGGAAACGAAATATGGTTTCACTTATTGAGATTTCAATATGACTTTTTAAAGTAGAATATATTCAACATTAAAGTTGCTACTACAAAATAGAGTAATGAAATATGAAATCAAATTTATTCCTATCAGAAGAACCATATTTAAACAATAGGAGAGTCATTCTACACAGATTCACTAAAGATCCCTAATGTTTTCAGTTACTAGAAGCTCCAATTCAAATTGAATCACCTGCAAGTAGTAATAATAACCTAATGAAGGGAATTTTTTCAGGTCGATCAGAAGTCTATGAGAGTGGCTGGTTCGCGTTCAAAAGTATGCTGTTCCTTTTGGATAGGGATACGGTTCGAAAAACTCAAAATACTGTGAGTATTCTTGATATTCCTTGCCTTTCCCCAATTATTCGAAAATTTTTACGCGTACTCTTCTTGCCATAAGATTCGGCCTTCTTCTTGAAAGAAATGTGCTAATTCTTCTCGAATAGTCTTAGCATCTGTTGGCGACTCCTTTGGAATATTCCTCAAAGGTAGAAGGGATGACATAGGCTCATGATGTATTGTTGTATATGCTCCTTCTAGAAGTTTTCCTTTTCTGGTATTAAATGTTCCTTTTGGCATATACAATGGGCAAGATGTGGAGCTTTTACGTAGAAAGTTATGTAAATGAGCTATGGTCATTACTACGAGCGCAGCTTTTTCGGGATTTAGGTACATAGGCTTCCGAAGTACTCTGAATATTGCTGAGATAATACCAAATACATTCTCCACAACTCGGCGTGCTCGTGATAACCTATAATTAAAGATCCGCTGAACTGATCCTTTACTGTGAATACCAGAAAACGGCTTCATTAGTCTGTCACTTAGAGCAAACGCTCTAGTGACATTTAGAGGTTTTGCTTCAGGCAAACTCAAATAATTTAAGTTTTTGTACAAAGAACAATTCTTGAATGTGCCACCATCAGAAATTCGTCCTTGACCACCAGCGTCAACATACAAAAAATTATAGTTGGCATCGACCAATGCAAACATTACTATGCTGAATGTTGATTTGTAATTGAAGTATTCGCTGCCTATATTCATTCGTGATTGTAATATCACATGTTTGCCATCTAGGGCACCTACACAGTGAGGAAAATTCCAGATATCATTAAACCCTTCAGCCACGTTCAACCATTCTTCTGATCTAATTGGTACCTACAAAAAATATTTATGTATCAACTTGTTTTCAGATGGAGGCAGTGGATGAAGAACATAACAATGTTGAAGAAGAAATAGATGTTAATATTCCTGAAGGGACAAGAGATCGTCAGGTATCATATGAATCTCAAGATACTGGAGAATCCCCCACACCTGTCCGCCCTTCCCGACAACGGAAGAAAAGAAGTGCTGCGGATGAAAAATTAGATGCTGCGTTTGCAGTACTAACAAAAGCTGCAAAAGCCCAGGAAGATTCGGATTCGAGTGAATTTAAGATCTTTGGGAACCTTGTGGCTTCGAAATTAAAAAAATATTCAAACAATACAGCGTCACTCGTCCAGGAAAAAATAATGGCTGTGTTGTTTCAAGCGGACAGAGGATACTTTGAGCCACCTCCACGAAACCGTTTCTCCACCGTACACTCCAGGCATTCCTCTTCATCCACATATCAAAATCACAGATCAAATTCATCCGAATCCGAATTTTCACCCCAATCGTTTGAGCATACGACCCCATATTCGACGCCAACATATTGATTCCGTGGCAAATTCTACACCGATGTGCTCTGGTATTTTAGATTTGGAGTTAAATTCTATAATAAACACAAAAATAAATTAAATTTGGAAAAGAACAAATAAAATATATCATATTGACCTGGATGTTTTTCTTCAATCCTTCGACTAGAGCTCCACACACTTCCGGAATTATTGCACTAATCGATTGTTTCGATATTTTGAAAAGGTATTGTAAACTACTGAAAGAATCTCCTGTTGCCAGAAAACGGATAGTTACCGCTAATCGTTCTTGAACAGAAATAGCTTTTCTCCATCTGGTATCTTTTCGACGAATTTTTGGGCCAACTAAGTTCATCAAAAATTCGAAGTCAGAAGGCGACATCTTTGTGAAATTTTTATATAATCCACTAATCGATTGAAATTTCAAGTCCAACAGTAAATGATTGACACCATATATTTGTCTGTTTGTATATAATTGTGTTTGCCACCATCTCCTTTTACTTCTCCTTTTATTTCTTTCTTCAACTGAATAGTGCATAAAAATATAGGCTGCGGCAGCAACGTCCATCATGAATATTTTCCTCAATTACTCATGGAACGGCGAAATGCACGGTGCGAGGTTCGGAACGGTATTATTTTCTCAATGACACCTTGTAACATCGTCGCGAACTTTTGTTGATCGCGTCGGTGTACGCGACGTGGTGCGGTACGCCATTCGGAACATGTCTGTACGCACCTTTATAGAGATGAGATCAGATTAATATATTTCGACGAAAACATTAGGCCACAATATAGATATTCGACCAAAAATCTTCTGCATACAAGGAAAATAAATCTGTTTGATTTTTTAATGATATTTATTCACCTTTATGCCACATCAAAAGAACAAATTCGTTTCATTATGCAACATACACAACATCAAAATAGAGCATCAAATCTTCTATACGACTCCTAGAGAAACTGTTAACCAATTCCAGACTGAAAAATTGTCGATTTTTTTTATTATCCAGCTCTGTAAGCCAGTTGATCCTTAATTCCTATTCACAAGCACGGTTTTCAGGAGCTTCATTCCACCATTCATTTCTTTCTATATCAGATACAGTGAGTTCTGTATAAAAGTTATTCGTTTTATTAAGCAACATTCACAGCACCACAATAGAATGTCAAATCTTCTATACGACCTTAAAACGACCAGTTGGTCATATTGTGTTGCGAAGAAAACCCTCTTAGGACAACTGCCAATCAAATCACATACCTAACCTCACTATTCAGACGTTCTAAACTGAAAAATTGTCAATTTTTACTTTATTATTTAGTTCTGTGAGCCAGTTGATCCTTGATTCCTATTAACAAGCACTGTTTCAGGAGCTTCATTCCACCATACCTCACTTTCTATATCGGATACAGTGTGTTGTGTATAAAACTAATTCGTTTTATTATGAAACATTCACAGCACGATTTCAGAGCATCAAATCTTCTATACGACCTTAATACGACCAGATGGTCATATTGTGTTGTCGAAGGAAACACTATTAGGGCAACTGCAAACCAAATCGTATAACCTCAATATTCAGGAGTTTCAAACTGGAAAATCGTCGATGTTTTCTTCATTATCTAGCTCTGTACGCCAGTTGATCCTTAATTCCTATTTACAAGCACTGTAGCACTGTTTTCAGGAGCTTCATTCCACCAAACCTCACTTTCTATATCGGATACAGTGAGTTCTGTATCAAAAATATTACAGGCTGCTTCGCTCTCACAATTAACCGGTGTGAAAACAGCCGAACAAGATAGCAGAATATGACCTTGAAAATGTCGTACGCCACTGTACAAATGGGCGGATTTGATGCAAAAAGAAATGAATTCTTGTCTACGAATGGGGAAATTGACATGATGACAAGTCATTTGAATTGTTGTTGATTAGATTCAGAAGCCCTTGTAGAAAAAATGTTATTGAAGGCATCCACTTACACCTCTTGGGGGTGGAGGGGGGACACCTGTCCAATGAAAAATTTAGATTTCTCGGAAACTGTACATACAATCGATTTCAAATTTGGTGTGGACTTTCGGTAGCAACAGCAGAAAAAAATGGCATCAACCGCATTCACTTACACCTCTTGGGGGTGGAGGAGGGACACCTGTCCAATGAAAAATTTCGATTTCTCGGAAACTGTACATACAATCGATTTCAAATTTGGTGTGGACTTTCGGTAGCAACAGCAAAAAAAAATGGCATTAACCGCATTCACTTACACCTCTTGGGGGCGGAGGGGGGACACCTGTCCAATGAAAAATTTCGATTTTTTGGAAACTGTACTTACAATCGATTTCAAATCTGTCGTGGACTTTCCAGGGCAACAACAGATAAAAATGGCATCAACCACATTCACTTACACCTCTTGGGGTTGGAGGGGGGACACCTGTCCAATGAAAAATTTCGATTTCTCGGAAACTGTACATACAATCGATTTCAAATTTGGTGTGGACTTTCGGTAGCAACAGCAGAAAAAAAATGGCATCAACCGCATTCACTTACACCTCTTGGCGGTGGGGGGGGGTTACACCTGTCCAATGAAAAATTTCGATTTCTCGGAAACTGTACATACAATCGATTTCAAATTTGGTGTGGACTTTCGGTAGCAACAGCAGAAAAGAAATGGTATCAACCGCATTCACTTACACCTCTTGGGGGTGGGGGGGTACACCTTTCCAAAGAAAAATTTCGATTTCTCGGAAACTGTACATACAATCGATTTCAAATTTGGTGTGGACTTTCGGTAGCAACAGCAGAAAAAAAATGGCACCAACCGCATTCACTTACACCTCTTGGGGGTGGAGGGGGGACGCCTTTCTAATGAAAAATTTCGATTTCTCGGAAACTGTACATACAATCGATTTCAAATTTGGTGTGGACTTTCGGTAGCAACAGCAGAAAAAAAACGGCACTAACCGCATTCACTTACACCTCTTGGGGCTGGAGGGAGGACACCTTTCCAATGAAAAATTTCGATTTCTCGGAAACTGTACATACAATCGATTTAAAATTTGGTGTGGACTTTCGGTAGCAACAGCAGAAAAAAATGGCATCAACCACATTCACTTACACCTCTTGGGGGTGGAGGGGGGACACCTTTCCAAGGAAAAATTTCGATTTCTCGGAAACTGTACATACAATCGATTTCAAATTTGGTGTGGACTTTTGAGGGCAGCAACAGAAAAAAATGGCATCAACCGCATTCACTTACACTTCTTGGGGATGGAGGGGGGACACCTGTCCAATGAAAAATTTCGATTTCTCGGAAACTGTACATACAATCGATCTCAAATTTGGTGTGGACTTTCGGTAGCAACAGCAGATAAAAATAGCATCAACCGCATTCACTTAAACCTCTTGGAGGTGGAGGGGGGTACACCTGTCTAATGAAAAATTTCGATTTCTCGGAAACTGTACAAACAATCGATTTCAAATTTGGTGTGGACTTTCGAGAACAACAGCAGAAAAAAACTATCAACCGCATTCACTTACACCTCTTGGGGGTGGAGGGGGGACACCTGTCCAATGAAAAATTTCGATTTCTCGGAAACTGTACATACAATCGATTTCAAATTTGGTGTGGACTTTCGGTAGCAACAGCAGGAAAAAATGGCATCAACCGCATTCACTTACACCTCTTAGGGGTGGAGGGGGGGGACACCTGTCCAATGAAAAATTTCGATTTCTCGGAACTCTACATACAATCGATTTCAAATTTGGTGTGGACCTTCGGTAGCAACAGCAGAAAAAAATGGCATCAACCGCATTCACTTACACCTCTTGGGGGTGGAGGGGGGACGCCTTTCCAATGAAAAATTTCGATTTCTCGGAAACTGTACATACAATCGATTTCAAATTTGGTGTGGACTTTCGGTAGCAACAGCAGAAAAAAATGGTATCAACCGCATTCACTTACACCTCTTGGGGGTGGAGGGGGGACACCTTTCCAATGAAAATTTTCGATTTCTCGGAAACTGTACATACAATCGATTAAAAAAAAAGAGATGTAATATAATTTGTGAGTTGCGCAGTGTCGCCATCTCAGGGCCAACAAAATATGTTAGTGTTGTGTTCAGAAAATACTTAAAATATACTTTTTCAATTTTGAAAGTATCAGAGAGATGCTAGTTTTTCACTGTTACTTCTTTCTGTATCTATTTCTGGAACCGAAACATCTGTATCCAAGAGGGTGGAATTTCCGACGGACCCCTCTATTCTGTTTATATTCATACTGGTAATTCTCTTTTCGAAACACTTCCCAAATACATATTTTATTATACCATCTGTTTTTTTCCGGTAAGGTTGAAATTCCAATCCGTCTCCTTTATAACCACCGCCTGTGGTCCCAGTCCCAAGCCTTCTTATCGCCCGTGATATTGAAATGTTATATTTTTACGATACCCGTTGTTTCAGAAGCATTTGAAATTTTGAAGGAAAGTTCAGGGACCAAGGGTCTTTGAACATGAAGTATGATTCGCGAATTGAGGGAAACATTTTTATCTGAATTGCGTATTTTTTGGTTGTTGCGGTTTTTTTTCGATTTGACTGAATATTATCTACTGGCTAATAAATTCAGAGATATACCCAAGAAAAAGAGCCAGATGTTTGTCCTGATCAGTGAGAAGTGTCCTCGTTTGTTTACCTAAACAACCCGGGTTATTGCAAGCTCACAAAACGTTTATGAGGGCTATAAAATTTGACGATATTTGGGCATCTGTTGATGATAAAAATAAAAAATTTTCATCAGTAATTTCGATTATTCAAATGCTAGGGAAAAAAGTTGATGAATATTTAGCAAAATCGCAAGAAATAGATCCCATTCGACAGGTCGTCACGACTCTCAAAAATGAACTATCAACAAAGTTTGGGCGAGAATAAATTATTTATTATTGCCACATACTTAGATCCTCGATATAAACACAAATTTTTCACACCGGTAACCGAGGAGAAGATTAACGATGATATTCTGATTATAATTAACAATGGCAAATACTGAAAATGAGGATTCTCCCGATTTCCAAAGAGCCAAAAGAATGAAAATGACTGATTCCACGGAAAAGAATATGGAACAACTAGGACCAGGGGCCATCAAGTTTTGTCAGATAACCCCATTCTTGAAAAAGGAGCTTGCTATGATGTTAGATTCGTCAAGTGAAGAAGTACCAGAGAATGGTAGCACTGAAGCAGTTCTAAGAAGAGAATTACTTTCTTACAGCGCTAAAAAAAGAGACAATGTGAATGAAAATCCTCTCAAGTTGTCAGATAACCCCATTCTTGAAAAAGGAGCTTGCTATGATGTTAGATTCGTCAAGTGAAGAAGTACCAGAGAATGGTAGCACTGAAGCAGTTCTAAGAAGAGAATTACTTTCTTACAGCCCTAAAAAAAGAGACAATGTGAATGAAAATCCTCTCAAGTGGTGGAGTGTTCATCGAGAGGAGTTAACGATATTATCACCGAAAGCACGAAGATTTTTGTCCACTCCACCAGGCAGAGATCCTAGCGAACTAATTATTCAGTAGCGTGGGTTTAATTTACGAACCTCTGCGTAACCGCCTTGAAGCAGAAAAGGCGGCAAAATTACTTTTTATAAAAAATAATGCTTAAATTCTCTTACTGATATTAAAATAAGTGAGTGAAATTAAAATAACATGTAGGTAAATACTTACACTGGCTATACTTAATATTGATTTACTTCAATAAAGATGGTAATAACTGCTTTATCGTTGTTTTAATTCTTTTCTCATATACTATTTTTATATAAGATCTCAAACATCCGCATCTGCATCCGCGAATGTGAGTTTTCGAAAATCCGCATCCGCATCCACGGATGTGGAAAAATCGGCATCCGCAACATCCCATACCAAATTTTAAATCGATTGTATGTACAGTTTCCGAGAAATCGAAATTTTTCATTTGAAAGGTGTCCCCCCTCCACCCCCAAGAGGTGTAAGTGCATGCGGTTGATGCCATTTTTTTCTGCTGTTGCTACCGAAAGTCCACACCAAATTTGAAATCGATTGTATGTACAGTTTCCGAGATATCGAAATTTTTCATTTGACAGGTGTCCCCCCTCCACCCCCAAGAGGTGTAAGTGCATGCGGTTGATGCCATTTTTTTCTGCTGTTGCTACCGAAAGTCCACACCAAATTTGAAATCGATTGTATGTACAGTTTCCGAGAAATCGAAATTTTTCATTTGACAGGTGTCCCTCCTCCTCCTCCAAGAGGTGTGAGTGAATGTGGTTGATGCCATTTTTTTCTGTTGTTGCCCTCGAAAGTCCACGACAAATTTGAAATCGATTGTATGTACAGTTTCCGAGAAATCGAAATTTATCATTGGACAGGTGTCCCCCCTCCGCCCCCAAGAGGTGCAGCGGCGGCCTTAGCCAATGTGAGGCCCTGGGCGGGAAGTCATCGCGAGGCCTTCTTTCCTTCGTGAAAAGTATGTGATGCGAAAGTAAGTTCGGTTTTTCTGTATGGGTTATTGTCATATTTTTTAAGGATATAAAATTTGAGTTTTAATTAAAATATAATAATATAATATAACATATAAATATAATATAGCTTTGGAAGATTTACAAAATTAACAAATACAGAAATGATAAATTTAAAATTCATGTTTACGGCTTTTCCTAGCACTGAAATCTTTAATTAAAGTATCATAATCGATCGAATGAGCTACGTCATTTTCTATTGATAGAATAGCAAGGCCTGAAAGCCGATCTTGTGTCATCGAATTCCTTAAATGTGTTTTTATGATTTTAAGTCTAGAAAAACTGATTTCATCATCTTTTGTTAGTGAATAAATCATCCAGCGCCTGTCAAACTTTTCACCGTTAATTAATATTTTCTTATAATAATATTCGCTGAATCGCCGTCCATTTTCATTTACGGGAAATGAATCATCTTCAACCCGAACTGGACCTTTTAGTACAATCTCAGTTCGGTATTATACATCAGAAATTGTTATGGACCACAAACCTGGGTCATTCTGAAGATTCAGATTTTTCATTCCAGCAGTCATGGATAAAGACATAGACTCGAGCTCAGATTCTTGTTCTTGACTGGATTGCGTTGACTCTGGCACCGGTGAGCTAAGAGGTAATGATTCACTGGCGTCTTTACGGAGGGGGGGGGGGGTAATGGGTTTTAATTACCCCCTCAGGAAAATATTTACTTTCGAAAAATAAACTATACAATCATTATATAGGAACATATCATGACAATTTCTTTGTCCTCAAATTTCCCCCCCCCCCCAAAAAAAAAATTCTAGCGACACCCTTGTAATGATTTAGGTAATTCATCCTCGCAGTTTTCACTTGGTGACTGCGGCGGCATCCATGATGATGTGGAAGGAATGTTTTCAGATGGATAATAATAATAATAATAAAGGTCTTTATTTCAGAAAATAACACAAGTATCTGATATCTTAGAATCAAGAAAATCTGAAAAAGGCGAGATTCAGTGCACCAATGAGTTGTCTGTTCAATCTAACCTGTGATTCATTACGAATATTTTTAACAACTGAAAAAAAACATATATACACAAATATATTAGCTTAACATAAAGAAAAGTAAGAGAACTAATACTAAGTACTGAATGAAGAAATGACGAAAATAGAATTTGGTCACACATTTGATATACAAACAGTTGCATCAACATGATCAACCTGTCACAGCCCCATTCTGCTCATTCATGATTTTCTCGAATAGTTTCCGCTTAAAAACACTCATACTAGAAGAATTCACGATGCTCAGAGGTAAACCGTTCATTATACGGGGTAGATTATACGAGAATGATCTACGAAACAGCTCAGTTCTATGCATAGGTGGAGTGAGAGTACCTTTAAACCTTATATTGAGGTTATGGACATCGGAACGATATGATATTTTATTGTAAAGATATGGAGGTTTTCCGGACTGAAGTATTTTGAAGAATACCGTGGCAGAGTGCAAGAGTCTTCGATTATCCATGTTTAGCCAGTTTGCAAGTCGTAGAGTGTGGCTTATCCTTTCAAATTTTCTAATGCCAAATATTAGACGAAGGCAAGAATTCGGAAGTTTCTGAATACGCTTCTTATCATATGAAGTTAAACAGGGGCTGTATAAAACATCACAATAATTTAAATGAGATAGAACCAAGGATTCACACAGTAACTTCTTTACATGCACACTCAGATATTCACGATGTTTATAGATAACCCGTAGCATCATGTACGATTTCTTGAGACACGAAGAGACATGTTGAGTAAATCTCAACTCCTGATCCACAAGCAACCCAAGATTTTTCACACAATCAGATAGTCTCACCGTACCACCACCCACTACAACCGAATGAATATCCTCTAAAAGTCTTATCCTATCGCTCCTTGGTCCAAAAACAACGACGACCGTCTTTTCAACATTAAGTTGCAGGCAATGATTTTCAGAAACCTCAACGACATTACTCATGTCAAAATTGAGAGCTGTAACCGCCTGATCCGCCTCATCACGAAAAAATGACAAATACAGCTGACTATCATCCGCATAATAGTGTTCCGAACAAGACGTGATGTATTTGACGAACTGTGAAATATAAATTATGAAAAAAAGTGGTCCAAGTATCGAGCCCTGTGGAACACACCTGCGGATCTCTAAAAATGAAGACGTAGCACCTTCATAATGAGTAGCTTGTGATCTTCCCTCAAGGTAACCCTTGAGGAGAAGAATAGCTCCATCAGATAGACCAACATGGGACAAAATAGACAGCAGCATCTTGTGATCAACAGTGTCGAAAGCTTTAGAGTAATCAAGCAAAACGAGTAGTGTCAACTTACCCTCATCACAGGCCTTTAGAATGTCGTCCGTGATATGTAACAGTGATGTTAGGCAGCTGTGATCTCTCCTATACCCAGATTGTGTTATCGGTATGATATTGTTATTATATAAATGCTCCCTGAGTTGATGACAAATTAACTTTTCAAGAACCTTTGATAATGTTGGCAATATACTGATAGGACGCAGCTCATTGAAAATCTTAGGATCCGTTGTCTTAGGTACAGGAGTGACGAGTGCTTTCTTCCATTGGTTTGGAAAAACGGAATTCTCCAAACAAAGATTAATGATGTGTGTAATGTGAGGAAGAATATGGGAAAGGCACAATTTTAAAGTTTGAATATTTATTCCATCACAACCCACAGCTTTACTCTTTATAGAATTAATGATATGCAACACCTCCATCTCCTCTACTCGCCTGAATCGAAAACTATCATCGGTCAAATTATTTCTCTTGTCTGAATACAAATTTATTAATTCTTTGTTTGGATTCAGCACGGGTGCACACTTGGTGAAAAAGTTATTAATATCATCTAAATTTTGCAAATGTGGTGGAAGCGTTCTTTTTGTCATTCTAGTGAAACCTATTTCCTTCAGTCCCGACCAGAAGCCTCCAACAGAGTGATGCCCACCAAGAAATCTTTCATAGTAGTTCTTCTTTTCTTTTTTGATGGCCGCAGTGATGAAATTTCTGAGATTCTTATAAGACTCCCAATGGCACACTCTTTTTGTTTTCTTGTATTTGATGAGGGTTTTATTTCGAGTTCTAATCATTTCTCTTAAAGTATCAGTCAACCACGGAGAGTAACTTTTAGAAACTTTGATCGTCCTGAAGGAAGCATGGATATTCAGTAAAATAAGGATGTTTGAGGTGAGCAGGTCAACTTTCTCATCAATAGTGTCCTTGTCATAGATATTTTTCCACGGAAGGGAGGTAAGATCAGATTTAAATCTTTCATAACAAAAGTTTTTGAAATCTCCTGATGTTATGAAAGTTGGAGTCGATTTAGATGTTCATATATTCAGTGTACAAGAAACTAAATCATGGTCAGTGATTTCAGGTAAAACTAAAACACCAGAATCAACAACAAGATCGACATCAGATATCATTACCCAGTCAATCAATGAAGAAGAATTCAAGGTGGTTCTTATAGGTTCGGTAATGATTTGCACCAATCCTACGCCATTCAAAACCTCTGAAAATTTTTTCATCTCAGGACTCAGCTTCTTCAGAAAATCTATATTGAAATCTCCAACACATAACAGATGATCGACGGTTGGGAGTATTTCAACGACTGTACTTTCAAATGACTCAATGAACTGCCCCAAGTTACAGTTCGGGGGCCTATAAACAACAGAGAAAGCAATACTGCATCGACCAAAGGTGAAAATGATCCACAATTGCTCACCCTCGTTAATAGCTCTACAAATCATGTATTTCAAGGTATTACGTATATAAACTCCAACGCCACCTCCCCGACTACCTCGATCAACACGCACAAAATTATAACCCTCTATCGAAATAAACTCATCTGATATGTTATCACTCAACCAAGTTTCTGTCAAGCCCAATACATCATAGTTGTATGACCTTAGAAGACTCTCAACATCATCAAAATGAGGCAGTAATGAACGAATGTTTAAGTGACCGACTTTTAGCAAGAAGTCATTGTTACTATTCATAAATAAATTGTTTATCTATTCACAATCATGAGAATTATAAGTATTTTCAAAATACAACTTTCGCTAGAATTTTCTAGAATTAACAACCACACAAAAATATAATAGAACAAAGAAGTATTCAAATTAGCCCTCTTCCCAAATGAATATGAGCAATTAAGTTTTAATTAAGCTAACTTAATACAATTATGTGAAAAATAAAAATTAATGAATATGAAACAAAACAGAAATGAATGACCTAATAGTCCAGAGAAACTCGAATGAGGTGCATTATAAAGCTCCAGCACCCTTGAGTAGAAAAAAAAATATATTTTTATAGATTTTATGCGCTTTCCAAATCAATTTCAGACATTATTTTACTCACAACATCATTGTTAAGAACAAATATGTTGCCACCCCTTGTCCAACATTCTGCATGTTCAAACTTTACACACGCTTTCTTATAAATAGATATCTTATTTGGCAGCAATCTCTCAGTAATTAACACTCCAGTTCCTTTGAGGCAACGTTTGTTCTTGAATATCATATTCCGTTTCCATCGATGAATGAAATGTACAGTAATAAGTCTCGGCCGTCTGTTCTGTTTGTTTGCTTTTCCCATTCGATAACACACATGGAGATCGTCAGGAGTAATCTTATCTTGAGTGTTTTTAACTATGTTTTCATTAATTATTCCGCAAATTTTCACGTTCAGATCTTCCTCCTCCTCTTCTTTGATGCCGTGAAAAATAAGTTGGGCATTATAAACCTCTTGTTTGTCAACTTCTGCTTGAATTGAAATTTTATCAATATCACATCTCAAAATTTTCAGAGAATTTTCTACCATTCTCTGAAAAGTATAGAACTTTTCAAGCATATTTCCAATGGATTCAGGAGAAGAATTGGAACTTGAGTTATTCGAAATCTTGGAGATCTCTTCCCTCAGATCACTCAAGCCACCATGAAGAATTTGTTCCATTTTGTTCACTCTGAGATTAATGTCATCAGAATTTTCATTTTTGCTTGATTTAACAACGTTTCGTTGCATTTTACAGAAAGAATACGATGAAAACTAGATATTATATTATAATTTGAAAAAAGAAAACTACGAGTCAAGAAGTGCGGAGCAATATGTATTCGCTACTCACACATCAACGTATGTTCAATGAATTCAAAATCAGAATCACTTACAGGCAATGAATGTTTCGTAGAGGTTTTTTGATCATCATATTTCATGAATTTATATAGAGATTTTCTTGTTCCTGCTTTCTATTTATTGTTCGTTTCTTTTTTGAACTACCCGACTCGAATTTTCTACCGGCATCTCGATCACGCGAACTCATATCGAAAATCTTGTTGAATTTCGCACAGAGTATCGGAAATAATTTTTAAGTAACACACAGTTTTTTCACACTTTTTCGGTTCTTCACTATGAAAATGGCCCGTTTGTTCATTTCGTTCTAATGAACCAAACCTATCGAACCACAAGTCTCAGACAGCGGGGGTTGAAAAAGAGACGGTTAGCGGAATTCCCACAGATAGTGATAATAAATGATGAAAGTACTATTAGGTATTTTGAAAAGAAATTTTCGGTTTCGAAGAGAAGACCATAAAAATAAAACTGTTTATTTTTATGATCCAGATAAACAGAATAGAAAGTTTTTTGAGAAATGGCGCCATCTTGTATGCATATTTCTATTATAAACAGTGGTTTTTTACGATATTTTTATCGAAAATTTCTCTGCAAAATCCACCATTTTCATGGGATTGTCCGAGCGATAGAGAAGCAACTAATAATGAGTTTTATTGAAGGCGTGAAGTCCCTGTTGTATCAAATCCTAAAGCTCAGAGCAGTTCGTGGTAGTGTTGTGCAACTTGGATACTTTTGAGTATCCGATATACTGAATGAGGTATTATTTATTGGATGAATTCATTAGATAGTTGGTATCCAAATTAATACTTACAAGAGCCTCACTGAAGAGAACGGCTTGAGAAACTAACGAATTGAATTAATTTCTCAATTCAATGACAAGAAAAATTTTTATTCATTCGAAGAATGTGAATATGACCTCTGAATGTAAATGAAGAACCGAAAACAATGGAAGTTTTCCATCAGAAAAAATTGAATATAACAAAACTGAACCCTAATCACTAGGTTTGAAGTAATTTGAGGTAATTCTCTACAATGGAATGAATTCATTTATAAGACGAAAATTCAACGAATATTTCCAAGGGACCGCCAAAGAAGGGTCAACAGGGCTATAAATATTTTATGAGGTTCCAACATCTGGGATAAGTAAACATTGTACCTAAATACTTAGATAATTTTCATCCTAATTGTGTTGTGTGCATTCTTTTCTACCTTCTGATCTGGTGGATCGGACATCTGGTGCCTCAATTATCCATTCGGACGTTCCAACAAAGCGCAAACTACAAAATGGTTTCTTCAATTTTGTGCTGAATGAAGGTATTGGTTAACTAACTTTTTTCGAATTTACCTTATGTTCAAACTTTTATAAATAATAAGGGATCTAAATCAATATCAAAATTTTATTCGAGTTGTTGCGCGCGAGGCCCCACCAAGAGCGAGGCCCCGGGCGATTGCCCCGTTCGCCACCCCCTAAAGCCGCCACTGCATGGGGAAGTCGGTTCTGGATGCTCATGAGGTAACAGCTAAAGCTCCTAAGGATGTCGTTGGATTCATCAATGCCATTGACGGCCTCTTTGGGACTTAAATGAACGAGTTGTGTGAAGGAAAAAAGATCGTTGCGGTCGAAGTTCCCGGAAGGCTGAACGTAGCCACAACTACCCCTGTTCGGAATAAATATTCTATTGAAAAATATCGAAGCGCAATAAATTATTGTTTTCAATTGCTCTGAAATTTGATTTGAAGCAACACGAAAACTCCGATAACACCTGCAAAAAATACCGAAAAAACTGCCCTGATGATGTAGTTGTAATACGGCGGGACATATAGCCAATTAGGCCGGCCACTTACGTACAGTTTCAACTGTACAGGCTATCCTAAATGTTTCTGGTACTTCTGGATTAGATAGGTAAATACGTTGAAAGGAGTCCTGGGCTCGATTTTCATGAAAATACCTTTAGTGGAAAACGTTTAACGATATCTCAGTTTTTTCTTGAATTTTTTAATATTATCGAATTAGGAAATGTGCCATAACTTTTTTATTCACGAAAATATCTATTAACGATGTAAACTTTGTAGAGGCACTTTTTCATTAGACATAAGAAACTATATAAAATTTTTTCATCTCGTGACTAAGGGTAGAAAAAAACTCATTCATTAAAACAAAAGAAATTATGAATAAAAAAAATTGAAAATAGTGTTTTAGTCCCAGTGAAAAAGTGTATGTTAAAATTTTTGCAACTAAACAGTTAAACTCAGAAATATGAAATTTTTCATATTCTCCTCGTTGAACATACAATCGAGTGGTAGGTTTCTATATTGTGCGGTATTTATTGTGATTTATCGAGGTTGTTTTTGGTTTGCGTGTTGTCTGGTGGTGGATAAGGGTTCACACTTGAGTGAATCTGTGGAAATTATTGATTTGTATCAAACTCCTATTTGATGTTTGAATCAGTTTTCTGATATATATTTGATCAGTATTCGGGGCGAGAATCACGTACATCTGTAATCACTAAATCATTATCTGCGTTTCCGATAACCACATCGTTTCCTCGTGACTAACGGCCGTTTTCAATAAACAACCGAAGATAGCCGATAGATCTTTATCTTCGGTTTTGGCGGCCTTCTATCGGTGCTGATATCTATCTATGGTTTACGTTTCACAATTATGGTGTAACCATATCTTGGTTAAGGCATGGATAGATGAGGACTTCTTCAGTTCTGACCTCAATCCATAGAACTTGATTCATTCATTTTATTTTTCTAATAATTAATTGCATATTTTTGTATTATCACTGTTGTTGGATGTCGAATTGGAATGTATTTATTCATATAAATTCTGTTGTTTTTTCATTTTCCTTTTTTTTGATGAATGAATAGGCATTAAGAGACCTCATGATCTATGTTTAGAATATATAAGTTTTGTTAGTTTAAAATTGGAATTGGAGAATACCAGAATGAAAAATATAGTGCTGTTATCGACTCAATTGGAGTCTGGCTGAAAATTAAATAAAGTATGTCATCAAACTGATTTCCCAATCTGATTTGGTTGAAGTACAATACTTGATTTTACTCAGAAGTGAAACTCAAAGAAAGGGATTCAAGGAAAATAATTAAAAAAATCATGAACTTGATAAGAAATTAAATGAGATTGCATGAAAACTGATACGAACGATATATATCAGGAAATCAATTATTTATATGTAAGTGACTTCTATTTGGATTAAAAGAAACAAACCCCAAAAAAAAAAACAGAAACTATTATAATTAAGGCTGAAATCACAATGCAAAAATTTAGAATTTCTAATTAAAAGCACCATTGCAAATATATTTTTTTGCTATCGAAAGGTTACCAATTTTGGTCTTGTTCGACTGCATTGCCAAGTGGAACTCCAACAATGGGTGAATTAACAGAGAATTATCCTATCTAAGTAAGGATAATAAAAAAATTATGAGAATAAATAAAATGAACAGCTTCATTTTCACAGAGGTGAAACCTAATTACACAAAAATTAACAAAAACCTCAAATTAATTTGTCAAAAATTAAATGATAATTGTATGGTCGGCTGGAGCAACATTGGATGGGTATATTTTTTAAGTGTAAATTTTGTAGCATCCAACTTTGTTGCAGCCGACCATTCAATTATTCTGTACAACTCCATTTATTGCGGTGGCAACGAAACTTAATAAACGGGCACTAGGGGCCTATTGTACCAAACTAATTTGCAACTTTTTATTTTGCATGTTTTAATTCCGAACGCTTTTTGTGCACCAAAATTCATTTGAATAGTGAAGAGAGCGAAGTGCAAAGTAGTCTGGTGCAATAGGCCCCAGGTCCTAAAAATGGCCTTATTTAACTTGTTCAATCAAGCTTATTCTCTATGCATGGGAGCCAGCAGGATTTTTTCTCAGGGGGGGCCAAATGAAAGTTTTCGAAAAACGATGAGGCTCAGGCGACATTAGTGCTTCGTTTCTTTCTATTTCTTTTTTTATATTCATCCAGAGGCAGCCGCAGAATTAGTTCTCAAGTGGAAGAGGTCAAACTAAAATTGATAAAATTTTCTACTTCAATATTTTCAACGTCAAAAACATAAGGTTATGTGTATAAAATGAAAGGGCAACTGCTTTCGAAATAAAAAACATTCCATGAAAAAATATTAGCAGGAAAATACGGAAAATAATCTGGAGAAAGGAATAAAATATATATTATAATTGCCAATGAATAAAGACGAGTAATAACGGAATATAAACAAATATACATATACACACGATAAAACAATATTCATAAAAATCATATATAAATTTATAATGGACCATTAAATGAGTCAAGCAATGACTTTTGAAGCACGAAACTGAAAAATTGTCAGAAATAATACGGAACTGCTCCAGAAAATGAAATCAACAAATATATTATCAAAATTAACAAATTATAAAATAAAAGAGACATTCTAGAAACGCATTACCACAGAGTGAGCATATCTGTTAGTCTTACAAAATTCATACGCAGTTGTTGTACGGTGCAGTTCGCTATATTCTTCTTGTATTGTTTCTGTCTACATTTGGGTACGAAGCTAAATTTTTTTGGATGAGTTGATTTTCTTTTTGAAAAATTTTGGAATATCCATATTTTCCAAAGGTTCAGTAGTCGATGGAAGTGAAATCTAAGTAACATGTTAATTGTATCATCGAACTATTCGATTATTATTTTTCAATTATTTTTGGTTTGCAAAGAAATGTTCATGATCAAGGATCAAGGAAGTACAATTTTGTCAATTATTATAATTCCTTATGAATTAAAAATTTTTCGGAAATATGAATCTAATAGCTCGACGCTCTACTATACAATTCACAAGTTATAAATAGTTTTCATTTCTATCGGCAGTTCCCGAAAACTATCACGTTTCTGTTCTCTTACACTTGTGATTAATAAACTGAAATATAATATATAGTTGAAACGTCACATTGATGAGGTCATTTTATGAGCCCAATATTTCGAATTAGGAGAAAGAAATTGTGTTATACTGTATTGACTTTCATTCTCTATTAGAAAATTTATATTAAAAGTAAAACGTAGAATTTAACATACGAGAGGCGCCTAACGGAAAAATCAGCTACTTGAATAATTATAGAACTTCAAAAACAAAATTTGAGGCAAAGACACTTAAAACTAAAAATATTCCCTGAATACAGTCTCAACGAGTTTCGAATTCAAATACTCTTTCTCTAGAATGGGAATACAAATAAAAAGATTATATATTTTCCCCCTTCTCAGAAAAAAAAATCTTGATTGCAGAATGGACAATAATAATTGAAATATAAAAGTAGCTGCACTTGCCCCTTGAAGAACTCCGCATCAAAGATACCACCGAATAAAAACAACCATCCATGAAACGATCATCTGGTAACGATTGGGGAGAATATGTATGTGTACTTTTATGAATTTATAACTTTTCAGGGGTGCGTTGAGCGCTTCTGGGGTAAACAAAAATCATGGAATTCATCGTCAACTAAAACTTTCCATGATTTTTGTTCATCCAAAAGGTGCTCTTCACGCCTCAGGAAGAGGTATTCAATTCATTGAATACATACACCTGGTTTCTTTGTGTTTTCTTCATTTTATTGCATTGAAAGTGATCCATAAATACAAGCACCTTTTTTTTTTGTGATATTCCTTCTAGGCCCACCTGTGCTCGTCTGTTCAAAGTGTTTCTGTCCGGCCTCAGGAGGTGAAAAGTATTTTTCCGCTGCCTCTCTCTTCTTCTCCAGTAATAATCCGCTGCGCAGTACTTTTAGATGAACAAAAACTTCTTTGAGTAGTGGACTGTATTTGAATATTACAAAGATATTTTCACAACACTTTTCTCATGTCTGACGCTTGTCAGAAAGGAAAGTTTCGAAAAGACCTTGTGTTACTATGACTACTACTACCACCAAAATATTTTCTGGTAGGTCGTTGATATAGACAAAAAATAGAAATGGACCGAAAATACCACCCTGAGGCACTCCCATCAACACTTCTGCATCCAACGAGACATACTCTACACCCTGGATCACTAGAGAAACGTTCTCTCGACTATCCCGCAAATAGCTCCTCATAAAATCCAACTGTTTATCTCTTATTCCATAAATGAACAATTTTCTAACTAGATATTCATGCACGACGCAATCAAATGCCTTGAAGAAATCTATGAAAAGACCGGTAGGAACATCACCATCCTCCAAGGACTAAGGACAGATCGGATCAGCTGATGATTGCAGTCTCTTTACTCCTAGATCTTAGGTACCCGCGCTGACACTTTGAAAATATTCTATGTTTGTTGAAAAAACTATGGAGCCTATTTACAATTACCTTTTCGAAATCCTTAGAGAAAGATGTCAACGAACTTATAGGACGATAATTACCGAGCTCATCGAAACTCCCCTTTTTGAAAAGAGGTTTAACAACAGCAATTTTCAAAGACTTACGAAAAATGACTTCTCTGAAAGATGTTTAAATAATATAAGCCAATGGTTCAGCAATTAACTCAGTAGACTTTATAATAACCGTCATTGGTATACCATCATATCCGAAGGAAGTCTTATTTTTCATTTTATTCACTGTGCGGACAACTTCCTCAGCTGTAATTTCAAAAAGGGAAAAATATTCTCAGGTTACGACGGATAGGTCGAACATTAGATGTTAATGAGCAAACAGAATTATTTATTGTTGTTGATGAGGAAATTTTAATAAAATGTCTATTGGAAGCATTGGATAATTCATTAATTAAACTACTTACACCTTCACCTCCTCGGTCAGTTAACTCGTTTATTATCCGCCAAACGGTTTTGCTCTTGTTACCAGAGTTATTGATACTTTTTTTCAATATAATCTTTTTTATTTTTTAAGAGTACACCGTCATAAATCTTTTTAGTCTGCTTGTATTGATAATTAAATTCAGGTCGAAAAAGAGAAACGGTGTAGAGGTGATCTAATCTATCTTTGATTTCAATTACTTGAGGGAATCTATCAAAATATTTTTTGGGAGAATCAACAACCCTAACATCTTTCAAAGGAAAAGCCGAAACAAAAATGTTCTTTAACCTGTTGAAGGTTGCCTAGAAGGCAGTCTACATCGCACTGATTCTCCTCAATGGTGAGACCACTCTAATCTTCGGCAGACAACAGTGCTAGGAATATCCTCATTGTTTCATCGAATCAGCCGAATGTGTTTTTTCGCAGATTTCGGAGCGGATTCAGAGATATAGAATGAAAATTTTTGAGAGGTGTGGTCAGTTTCAAAATCTCTTAAATTCGTTATTATATTATCTATGCCAGTAGAAGAGTTTGAAGTTTCTCGAGTTGGTTCTTGCACCGTTATACAAGCACCATAATCCTCGAGGAGTGAAATGAAAGTTCGTGCCTCCCAACTACATGAAAGTAAATTTATATTGAAATCCCCAGCGATTATATATTGACTTCTTTCAGATGTAAGCCTTTGAAGTATCAAATCCACTTTCTCAAAGAAGAGACCAATATGACATCTAGGATGAGTTTTCGCGCGGTATATTGACGTAATGAAGTAGCAAAAATATAAGCTTCAATAACAGAGCACTCTACAACATATGAAACACTGAATTTTACCAAATCTGAACTTCTTTACAACATATTTCATGCCTACAATAAATAGCGCATCCACCATGAACACCAGGTGGCCTGCAATATTTAGAAACAAGTTTAACCGCACATATGAAGTGCATCGAGTTCCGAATCGTTCTGCCAATGTTCTGTGACAGCAACAAAGGATGCTTGAAGATTGTTTACAAACTGCTCCAACCTCAAAATGCAATTTCTAAGCGATTGGACACTTTGATGCAAAATTACGCATTTTTTCTTATCGGTCCTATTGATTTTCTTTTGTCAAGATGAAATAAAAAATGAGTAATTCTACTACCTTCGGGCCATACATCTGTATTCTTGATGGATTCAAACTCTTGTGCCGGTACGATCAATTTGAATGATGAGTATTCTCTTGGTCTATTTGATTGTAGTTTTTCACATATAATTCCTTTGAATCCAATGCTGTCGAGATATTTAGCAAGCATTTCAGGTTTCAGGGTTGGCTCAAGTTTACAAAAGTGTAAGTAACCATATTTTGGAATTCCTCTAATCGACATCTCATCAGACTTTCCAATACCGACAATACTTCTATCCATACGCCTAGATTTCTTTTTTTTTACAACAGTGAAATCATCCTCAGAAATGTTCTCAGGCTGTGCACTGTTTTTATTGGCTACGGAGCTTGAATTGTCTTTTTCGTGATTGAACTATTCTTAGACTTAGAAGATGTTGGAAACGATATAGTGTCCAGAGAATTGTCTGTTTCAGAATTCAATTTTGTTTGTATTGAGCTGCTGGTGTCCTTATTTTCAGTTGATATTTGACACTGAGTTTTCGTTGCTGAATTGACTTTGGATAACAAATCCGATGGTTCATTCTTTATCTTGGCTCTGACAACATCAGGACATCTCTTAGAATCAAATAATGATTTGAATTCATCACTCAAAATGAATTTCAGAAGTTTGGTATTCTCAACCCTTAAATTTTCCACCTCTTCACGAAGACCGAGGACCTCGAGTTTCAAATTCTCGACCATCGGGACAAACAAATGATTGAAGGATTTGACGACGACACTCTCAATGCTATCTATCACCCAACATTATTCTTTCTTAAGGTCAATTTCAGAAGAAATACTTTTCAAAGTTTTCTCTTTAGAGAATATGTCCAATGTTGAACACTCAACACATATCCAAGTCTTTGTAGAGCCTGATTTTTTCAATGTCTCGAGTTCCACAACACTTATCTCTACACACTGTGCTGAAATAAATGTGAGCTGTTATTGGAACAGGCAACGGAATCATCATAACGACTGATAGTTTTCGGACACTTATTGCACGTAACGGTCAGTTTGAATAACGAATAGACATAATCATCTTTGAAGTAAACTATCTATTAGTTCAGAAATTCCTTTGAGGGTAATCTTTAGTTCAGCTAGATGTTCATTGAAAGTATAAACATCAGTCACATCAACAAAGATACGGTTTGCTCCCTCTTGAGAAAGAGAACCTCTTAAAGTCTTACGATTTTGGTCTACTGAATCAGTCACCTTCTTACCCAAACGAATGGAAACTTTATGAGTGAGCTCATGAGTCTTCAAGAAGTTTGAATTCATAGACATATCGGCACAAACTACGTCCAAGTCTCACTTCCAGATAAAATTGTAAGATACAAGACAAGATAAAATGAGATAACGGAAAGTGAAGGCTGAACGAGCCAGTCAACAATAGTAAAGATACACTTGTAAAGTCGTATCTCGACCGGAGCGGGAGCGCAATCCGAGCGATCTGATAATCAGATGTATTTTGCCGAACGCCCCAACTGAAATAATAAAAATACAGTGACCCTATAGTTAATTGCTTTCATGTTGATAGAAGGTACTTCCATTTTTCCTTTTCACTAATACTAGTGATTTATGACAAGCCATACGGCTTGTCATAAATCACCGGATTTGTGGTTATTCTTCATAACAAAATTAGGGTTGTTTTTTTTTTAAAAAAAGGTTGCTCCTCTGACAGTTCTTAGCGACCGAATATACAGGGAGTTTGTACTACGATGAGCGCTTCAATTCTAACGTCTAACGTAACGACGTTATCTCCCTTTTGCATCGGTCCAGTTGCGAGCGACACAGTATGTAGTGAAACAAATTTTGTCTCGACTGTCTATCGCGTCGTGAACGCCTAGAATGCCTGGCCTCATTGGAAGTGGTACACTGTATCGCTAAGTCCAAAAGTGAGGCTGCTCTTACAAACTGAATTTTAACACGTGGACTACTCAACACTATCCGTCAGCTTTCCTGATGTTCGGTCTGAATTCCGCTGTAGAAGTCGATGTCGATCTGCTCCAGATCCGCCGAGATGCCTCTTAGCTCTCGTAAAATCTCGTCAATTCTGACTCTCTCCAAAATGTTTGGAATCGCTTCAAAATGTTCTTACTCTTTCCAAAATGCTTGAACTCTCTCCAAAATGTTTGAAATTGCTCCAGAATGTTCTAATTCTTTCCAAAAGGCTTGAACTCTCTTCAAAATGTTTGAAATCGCTCCAAAATGGCGATTTTATTATTCGCCATATACCTTGAATAATTGATTGATATTCAAGAATGAGAGAATGGTATTACTACTTCTTGGATGTAGGAAGTGCAGAAACGAAAAAATTTGAATTAAATACTGCGTATAAGAAAGTAACCGAGAATTAGGTACGCGAGAAAAATGGAATCGTCCAACGAAAAAATTGCAGGGCTAGTTTTTTGATACAGGACGTTCCGAATATATTTGAAATTAAAATCGGTGAATTATACCGTTACAACTCATCGGTTGTTTGTGCAAGTACCTCATGTTATTGGTCAATTTTCGTTGTTATTATTAGTTGCGTAAAAGCTTCTCGTCCCACCTGTATGTGCATATTCTTGATGAGATGCGCGAAATGTAAGATTGCATTTCGTGGGCCAGATGTTCAGACAGACATGTTCGAAGAAAATCGAGAGAAGTTGTGTGCATCTTAATTTTCCAGTATTTTACGTGAATAGTTTTTTAAAAAATAGTTTTCTTTCGGAGTTTGCTGGAGATAGAAGACGAGGGCCCTCCTACGAAGAGAACCGACTGTCGTCAGGTAGGTGCAATTGCATCAACATTTTTGGTTTTCATTCATTAAAATATTGATTTTGTACCTACTATTGCTTGAAATTCATTCGATTTCGTTCGTAATTCTTAAATTAATTTCGCACGGCGGCCGGTTCACATCTGATTTCTTATCTGTTCATTCAAATTCAACACATTTGAAAAATAATCTGTGTTGAGGAGGTTGTTTGTTTTCGTTCATTCGGGGAATAATTCATTCAAAAATTTATAAATAATTTCGTTAAGGCTATGAAAAAATTGTGAGAGAAAAGAAAATGATATTCCAGTGTAATTGCTGACGCTTATACAATAGCTGTGAAATATAAAAGCGATGCAACACATTCTGCTGAGTTGTCGGTGAGAATGAAAAAAATAGAAGTTATATATCAGTCACTTGAAAAGAGCCATAATGATGTTATTGCTTCTTTGGGTGAGGAAGCTGATTATTTGTCTGAAGATGCCATTAGAAAACAAGTTGATGATTTTTATTATTCAACAAAAGCCGTTTTTCATGAATTCACTAAGGTTTCATCAATTGATTCAAATTCTGGTTCAGGTAAAGTTCAAAAAGATAATGTTAGACTCCCACAGTTGAACATTCCTATTTTCGATGGTAGTTATAAAGATTGGCAAATATTTATCGATCTCTTCAGCACTTCTATTCATGAAAATGAGAGCATTTCAGACATTGAAAAATTTCAATATCTACTTTCATTCGTTGAAAAAAAACCATTTACTTTATTGAAAACAATTCCATTAACCGCAACCAATTACCCCATTGCTTACCATGCCTTATGTAAAAGATATAATAACAAGCGACTCATAGTGACTCATGCCCTTGATGACATCAATAATGTTTCCCTCAAAACAGGTTCAGCAAAAGATATTCGTTTTTGTTGGACACTTTTGCTGAAAACATCGTGATTTTGGTCACTCTTGGCTTTCCTGTTGATTCGTGGGATTTTCTTTTCTTTAATCGCCTTCTTCAAGAGTTAGACGTTAAAATTCGAACAGACTTTGAAATTTCAGTTTGCGATAAAGAATTACCAACATACAAGGATATTTTTACTTTTGTAGAAAATCAGTGTGAAGGATTGGAGTCCCTACAAAATACATCGTCTTCAGAAAATTTGAGAAATAATAATTTAATGTCATCAAGGCCTTCGAAATTTTATGCATTTCATGAGTCAAAGCCACTGCTTCTGTTAATATAGTTTCATCTAATGTTAAATGTAAATTATGTAGTTTGGATCACACACTCTCCAAATGCGAGAAATTCATTTCGAAATCACCTCCGGATCGTTTTTCATTTGTAAAATCTAGCAAACTGTGCCTCAATTGTCTTCATCACGAGCATATTATGAAAAATTGCCCTTCGAAATTTCGTTGTCGTACTTGTCATGCACTTCATCATTCCCTTTTGCATTTATCCAATAGTGGCACTGATGGTGTTCTAAGAGATACTTCAAGTCTTATGGCTAATGATTCAGTACAGGAGGAGCAAATCAAGACTTCTAGTGTCTTTACGAGCACGATTAAGAAGCAGGAAACTGTTTTATTGTCAACTGTTGTGAAATTACTGATCAATTCGGAAACTACGTTCCGGTCAGAGTTCTTCTGGATTCCGCGAGTCAAGCAAACTTCATTTAGGTGAAATGTTTTAAAAAACTAGGTTTATCTAGAAATAGATATTCAATTCCCATTGAGTTTTGTGGATTGAATGGCATGAAGTCAACTTCTTCTAATGGAGTGACGACGTGCAAAATCAGACCTCGAAACAAAAGTAATCCAGAATTCATATTCGATTCGATAATTGTTCCAAAATTGTGTTCTGAAATGCCATCCTCAAAACTTGAGGTGGGAAATTGGAATCATATCAAAAGCTAAGAATTAGCAGATGATCGTTTCAATGAACCGAGCTCATTGGATTTGTTATTGGGTTCCGAAATATTTTCATCTATTATCTCTGATAGCATTGTGATTGGACAAAAAGGTCAGGCTAATGCTATGAAAACACTTTTTGGCTACATAATTATGGGAAAAGTCGACGGCCTTGACTCATGTACCAATAATTTCAGTTTATGCACGCAAATTTCTCCATCTATTGATTGTGTTTTACATAAATTCTAGGAAATAGAGCAAAATGCACCTGAAACTTTTCAATCCCCTGACGATGAAACGTGTGAGAGGTTTTTCGTTGAAACAACTACCAGAGATGCTTTCGGTCGATACGTTTTACGCTTTTCATTTAGTCCATCAAGGCTAAGAAAAAGACCTGAAATATATGAATTATACGTCGAATTCATGAAGGATTACTTATATAAAGGGCACGAGAAATTAATTACTACTCCTTCTGATCAGGACAGTAAAAATTATAACTTTATTCCCCATAGCTATGTGTTTCCTTCGATCTCAAAGTTTCGTGTAGTTTTTGATGCTTCGGCAAAGGGTCCATCGGGTTTTTCATTAAACGATGCCCTCTTAACCGGTCCCAAACTTCAGAGCGATATTGCTGCAATTCTGTTAATTTTCAGATTATATCCAGTAGTATTCAGTGCAGATATAAAACAAATGTTTAGACAAATACTTATTCATCCTTCCGATACAAGGTTCAAAAATATTGTTTTTAGGTTTCCTAATGACTGATCTAGAAGTGTCACTTACGGACTTTGTTCAAGCCCTTTGCAGGCAATTCGTACTATTAGACATTTAGCTCAATCACAGTCTTCGAAATATCCAAAGGCTTCGAAAGTTCTTTTAGAACAAACCTATGTAGATAATATTTTCGCTGGTAGTACATCGATCAAATCAGCAATACAATTAAAGAATGAGTTAGTAGTTATATTGGGATCTGCCGGCTTTGAACTAGCAACGTTTCTCACATTCGTTGGTTTGTTACATCCATGTTTGAATAATATTGTGATCGATTGCGGGAATGTGGAACAAATTACCTATGTTTGTATCCAAATTTTTATTATTAACTTTGCTGACGTTTCGGAGACACTTTCTCCTTTCACAAGGCTACAAAGACAACCTTACCTTCGTTTGTTAACAATGAATATTTGCTCACTTCGTTAATTCTCTAAATTCAGATCATTAGTTTGGAGAAGCATATGTGTTCTTACTTTCTATTTTGATAGCTTATACAATTAGCAGAGTTATTTCGAATAAGTTAAAAATCTTTTTAAAAATACGACGTCATATGTAATTTGTGGTTATGTGTTCCACTTTTCATTGACACGTTCACATTCTTCTTCTCTTGTGTGTCAACCTCGCAATCTAAAACACAAAACATCACAATCACACTACAAACCTCCAACACAGTAACATCTTAACGCCGAATATAACGACACATTCAAAGTTAATTGTTAATCACATTTATGTTTTCCTCTTTTTAGTTTCTATAGGGATCCAACCAGACTGTTGTCTGTTGTGTTCAGATTTTGTGTGTCTTCTCTAAAATTCACTGTATTCTTTCTCTGTTTTAATGTGTATCATTTCGCTTATAATCCTTCTGTTGTAGCGTTTTTCCATGTCCAATATTGTAACCCCTTTAAAGTTAAATGTATGTTTTTCCGTCAGTGTGTGGACAGTAAGGACTGTATTTTGTGTACTTTTTGGTTTTCTCGTGTCATATTTGTGTTGTTTGATTTTTTCTTCAAGTAGCTGTCTTGTGTGTCCAACATAACATTTATTGCAGTCGTTGCATGGGATTTTGTACACTAGCTCAGATTGTTTAAGGATGGGTGTTTTGTCCTTAAGTTGTGTGAAAAATTTTTTCTTGTTGGTTGTGGTGTTGTGAAAAGCTGCAGTGCCATTATAACTTTCGAATATTTTGTTAATTTTGTAAGAGAGCACTGGATAGAAAACTAGTTTAAAATAGACTCTGGTAGTGTTGTCTGAAATTTCATTTTCTATAGTTGAAGAATTTCGTGTGTTTAATTGGAAGGTTTCATTTTGTCTCCTTTCTATTTTTCTGTGGATGTTGTTTCTCACATTATTCAGCCAAATTTCAGTTCAGAAGCTCAGCCAAATTTAGTGTTTGATAAAACGGATCCTAATTTCGTGATGATTCTGGGTATGCAATGGAATCCAAATCTGGACTCATTTTCCTTTCTCTTTCATTATGATGATACCAAATATACAAAAAGAACTATATTATCACAAATAGCAAAAATATATGATCCACTAGGATTGTGCGCTTCAGCTTCTTTTTTCGCTAAGTTATTAATACAGAAATTATGGTTAGAGAAGGTAGGATGGGATGAAGAACCTGGAATGCATGTCCAATCAGAATGGTTTAAATTTCGTTTCGAATTTCCTTTGTTATCACAATTGTCGATTCCGAGAAAAGTTGTGATAGATAAACCCTATCGCTACGAGCTTCATGGATTTTGTGACGCTTCGCAAGCTGGTTATGGGCAGCTATTTATCTCAGATCTATGTCTTCAGATGATATAAATGAAGCACATCTCCTATATGCAAAAAGGAGAGCTCCATTGAGTGTTCTGTCTATTCCGAGATAAGAATTATGTGTTGCCCATCTTCTGGCTAATGCCATTGAATTTGTTAGACAGACATACCAAGATTTGCCTGGGGATGGGATTTTCTTTTGGACCTTCCAAGGTGGTTATTTCATGGCTTTCAGCATCACCGCACAGGTGGAGTACTTTTGTTGGAAATTGGGTAAGCTACGTTCAAAGAAAATTTCCTTCGGTTCAGTGGCGTCATATTTCTTCCTCTCAGAATTCCGCAGATTGTGCATCAAGAGGTCTTATGCCCAGTGAATTGCTTCATCATAGGCAATGGTGGAGTGGTCCAGAATTTTTGAAGTTGCCAAACAATTGTTGGCCAACTGATCAAGGTCATCATGGAGTTGATGAAAACTTGGTAGTACAAGAAGAGAAGAGGCAAGTTTTCTTGAAACAGGTGGAACATCATTTCTTGGACGATCTGCTGGATAAATACTCATCTTGGTCGAAGATACAATGCATAGTCGCATATATATTTAGATTTAAATATCCTAAAAAGTATCCTCATTTTTCAGAAGGTGAACTCAATAAATCTTTAAATGTTTTAGTAAGACGTGTTCAGAAGACTTCATTTCCTGAACTCTTTCACAAATTAAAGATACATTTGCTTCTACCTAAACCATTTAAAAAACTTTCACTTTTCTTGGATGATAACGACTCTGTTCGAGTCGGTGGACGTTTATCCAATGCTAATCTTCCGTACAGTGCGAAACATCCACTTCTTCTGCCAAAATCACATCGTTTAATAGATTTTATTATTGAAAGTACCCATATCAAATATTTGCATCCGGGTTCTCATACATTACATTATTTACTTAGAGAACAATTTTGGATATTGTCCGCTCGGCGTGCAATTGAAAAGATAATATCATTATGTACAAGATGCTTTGAATCTTCTCCGAAGTGTTCTACGCAATTGATGCAAGATCTTTCATCATTTAGAGTTTCTCAGTTAAAGGCGTTCTCTCATGTAAATGTTGATTATGTTGGTCCATTTTTCGTTACGATGGGAAGATATAGAGCAGCTTAAAAATCATACATTTGTGTATTCGTTTGTGCGGCTATTAAGGCCATCCATTTGGAGTCGGCATCGGACTCAAGTTCAGAAATTTTTTTGTCTGCATTCAAAAGATTTGTAGCTCGACGTGGTCGCGTGAGTAACATTTATTCCGATTGCGGTACTAACTTTGTGGGAGCCGAAAGATTGTTGAGAGAGTTTTCGGAGAATGCTTGTCATGCATTGAAGTTAAAATGGCATTTGTCTTCTCCTGGAGCTCCTAATTTTAATGTTTTAGCTGAGGCAGGTGTTAAATCGGTCAAGTCACTTACGTGTAGTAGGTGAACAGCGCTTAACTTTTGAGGAATTTTACACCTTCCTATGTCAAATTGACAGTTCTGAATTCAAGACCTATTTGGGCTCAAAGTTCAGATCCGAATGATATGGTCCCTCTAACGCCAGGACATTTTCTTACTCTAGAGCCATTTAATTCTTTACCTGAACTAGATATAACTGATAAAAAATTGAATTGCTTATCTAGATGGCAAATGTTGAAGAAACTGCAAGCGGATTTTTGGAAAAAATGGCATCTCGAATATTTACATACCTTTCAGCAAAGGCATAAATGGTTTGATATCAACACAAATATCAAAGAAAATACATTGGTGGTTATAAAGAACGAACTCAAACCACCTCTTCAATGGGTTCTTGGTCGGGTTATTGCTGTTCATTGTGGTAAGGATGGATATACACGCGTAGTTTCAATTAAAACTGCTACAGGGGAATGTAAAAGACCCATCTCGAAGGTATGCCCGTTACCTTTTCCGGAGATGTAAAATATAACTTGATCTTTATCTATATGTTCGAGTATTTTTATTTTATACTGAAATTTCTTCATTTTCGATTCGATTTTTCATGGGGTTATGAAAGAAATTAGGTAGTTAAAATAAAATTTTTCAGTTTCCTATATATTTAAAAAACAAAAAAAAACGTTCGTTTTTGGCTGCCGGAATGTTCGTGTAAGTAGCTCATGTCAATTTTCGTTGTTATTATTAGTTGCATACAAAATTCTCGTCGCACCTGTATGCGGATATGCTTGATGACATGCGCGAAATGTAAGATTGCATTTCGTGGGCTGGCGAGTGCTGAAAAAAAAAACTGGAAAATCTGCGATGGTACTTGTAAAAGTAAAAATGTCATTTTCCGGGCCAACTCATATGCAACCCGGAAAAACCAGCATTTTTCATCAAGATTTTGAAGAAAGCTCATGCTAGCCAAGTGCTGGCGAGTGCCGAAAAAAAATTTGAAAATCTTTCTCAGGAGTGGAAAAAATTGCAATTGAATTTTCCGGGACAACTTCATGCAGCCCGAAAAACCCAGCACTTTTCATAGAAATTTTTAAGAAAGTTAATGCTAGCCAAGTGCTGGCGAGTGCTGAGAAAAAAAAACCGAAAATCTCAAATAGGGGTGAAAAAGTGATTACCCTGACAAGTCAAGTCAGGGTAATCGAATAACCTTTGAAGCGATATATCACAATTAATATTTTTCAAATAAAAAAATCATTGACGAATTAAGAGTATGAACCCCCAACCACAAAACTACATGCATTTCTCAAACTTCGAATATAAAAATCGGCGGGAGGGAGAATATTTCTTGATATTCATTATTTCAAGAATGGGAACCTGATACCAATCACAAATTGTTAATATTGAAATGAAAAATTTGCTCAACTAATTCTTTTTTCAGTCATATAGCTCAACATGCAATTGAATATTATGTCATTTGATATATCACAATCTATATTTTCCTATTCGAAAAAAAAGAGTAGATAGTTGCTGAGCGTGAAGGGTGAGACATTTCATGGGATAATATTTTTCTACGGCAAAAATGCACAGGAAGCTTACTCGGCTTTTCATGAATACTTAATGCATACTATCGATCATCTACCAGCTACCTTTGAGAAAAAAACAACTAGTTTATAGTAACCACTAAAAACTTATCTCGAAGAACGAACAAATTATTGAAATTAAAAAGACTTTAGACACATTGGAGATAATTGCTAAGGTTAAAAAAGACCCAGTGTCCTTATCAACATATAAAACCTTCAAAACATACACTGATGAAATAAACAGAGTTATAAGAGAAAAAAACGAGGAATATGTAAAACAATCGGGTAATAAAATGAAAGCATTATGGATGGTAATGAAAAATCAAAATTTCAAACAAAAGAGGGAGAAAATTGAAACAGATCTTGACGCGAATACTCTGAATGATCACTTCGCAAATATTCGCAGGAAAATAAATGAAGAACTAGAAACATCCCAGCAGAGCCACAACATGACTAAGAACTTGAATCTGAATACCTAACGAAAAATCTTGTTTTTTCTTCGATTGTACACCAAATGAACTAAAAATATCATCGATTAAATCAAAACAATCATATTTATGAAGTCAACATTGAAATTTTGAAGAGACTCAGTGATGAAATCGCTTACCCTATTTCTGTATTAGTTAATAAATGTTTGCGAGAAGGATATTTTCCAGATGAGTTGAAAATAGCAAAAATTATTCCAATCTATAAAACTAAAGGTGACAAAAACAATTTCAATAACTACTGCAATAACGACTGCAATTTTACCTTGCATATCGAAAATTTTTGATGTGATCATTATGTTCGTTGCAGAGAACACACGCGTCTGATTGTGCTCTCCGAGATACAGCTAAATACAAATATCTAATATCCTTTACCATCATTATAATCTTCTAATATACGTTCAGTTGTGACTGAAGAGTACAAGTGAAAAATGACTATCAGACAAAAAAGTGATTTTGAAAAATCTTTGATCGAAGCTCTGAAATCTGACAACGTGATCAAGGAAATATCAGAGGCAATCATAACTTCCATTAGCAGTAAGTTTTCTGAAAAATTCGATTTATATGAAACCAAAATTTCGAAGTTGGAATCAGAAATTCAGTTACAAAAATCTGATTCTGATAAAATCGATCCTGGGGTCAGGGATATTTCCTACAAGAAACTGGAACAAAAAGTGGAAATTCTCGAGCAGAAGACAAAAAATAAAAACATCCGTCTTATCGGTTGCAAGGAATCCCATGAAGAAGATGTTACCACTAAGGTCAAGGAACTCTTCATTGACAAATTGAATATAAAAGTTACCGACGAAAGTTCCGAGGTTTACAGAACAAGGACATCGAACGGGAAGCAACCTGGACATCTTTTTGTTGTCTTGAGGGATTTGGAATTCAAGAATTTAATATTTAAAAAGAAAAAATCGCTGAAAGGATCGAGTATTGTATTGAAGGAGGATTTAACTGGTGAAAGATTGAAATTGGTCAAGGAATCGTCTGAGAAGTATGGTTTCAAGAATGTGTGGACCTTTAATGGAGCGGTTTACGCCAAATCTGGATCTGATGTGCGGAAACTCATTTCGGGTGTGTAAATGGGTGGTTTTTGTTTACAGTTTATTTAATTTCTGGTTGCATCTTCTTGCACTTATTGCCTGCCATTTGAATGTACAATCGTTAGTACCTGAGTTCAATAATTTTAAAATTTTTAATGAGCAGAATAAATTTGATATTGTTGCATTGTCTGAAACATGGTTAAACGATTCTATTGGTTCTGATTTTGATCTTTTGAGGCGTGAAAGAAATACAGGTGAGAGGGGTGGTGGGGTTAGGTTATATATTGATAATAGATATCGATATGAAATTGTTGATATTTCAGACACTTCGAATATAGAGCAGTTGTTGGTTATGATGCAACACAATGGGGTTTCTGTAATTATTGGTGTGGTTTATAAGCCGCCACAATTGTCTTATAAACTTTTTACTGATGCCTTGGAGTATAGTTTGAATTATGCATTGCTCAATTGTGAAAATGTTATCTGTGTTGGAGATGTTAATATAAATTTTCTCATTGATAACTTGCCTTCGGTAAAATATTTCAGTTCTATGCTATCTTCTATCGATATGCAACAACTCGTGCGGGAACCAACCCATATTACGGCGAATTCGGAGTCTCTCATCGATGTTATACTGTGTAATACAAACGTAATAATTGGTTCTACTTTCATTTGTCCATCTGATTTCTATCTACATACATTATTGGGTGTACGGTGAAAATTGAAAAACCTAAGTTTCGATGAACAGTTGTTGTTTGATGATATTTTGAGTTTGAGTTCACGTTTGCCGGATATATATCGGATGGTAGATGTTGATATGCTTCGACTGTTTTCTGAAATGTTAGTCAATCTTTTCGATAAGCATTTTCCACCTAGAATTGTCAGAATTTCTAAAAAACATGCGCCGTGGATGACTGATGAGGTGAGGGAACTGATGAAACGTCGGGACTGGGCCCGTATTCTCGAAAAGTGAACTTTCTATGCGTATGGGAACTTTCAGAATATCACACGCTTTGGTATTCTTGACTCGTGACTATAAGGTCGAATACGTTCTCAAAGCGAGTGTTTACAGCTAGCGCTTTGTAGCATTCGTTTTCGTAAAATAGTTTGATTTTTCTGTGTTTGTGTAGACGTTTGACAAGAACGTACTTCAGAATATTTGTACAATAAATATCGCAAAACAATCAGAAGTTTTGTTGGGATCTACAATGGCGTCCTCAAGATGAGATTGCGTTGTCTGCTTGCACACAGAGTTCTTCATGACGGCAAGTAAAATTATCAATGCTTGTGTCGGGCTTCATAATCTTTGTATCGGAGATAATGTTCCTGAACCAGATAATGATGGTGAGGACATAGCATTGGCTGTTTAAGGAATATATGGGTCTCCCATTGACAATGAAGAAAACATAATGAGAATCAACCGAAAAGTGGCAGCAGAAACGGCTCGAAAAAGCTGGAGGGAGGAGAAAGAAAAAGAAATGAGAGAACTTTTATTTGAGGAGAATCTCTAGAAAGATAGAGATCAATAGAGACTGGGTATCAATGACGTCGGAGGACGTATTCAAAGCGATCATATTATATATAGAAAATTACAAGCAACAATTATTATTACCAATCTCCAAGAAACCTGAGTGATAAGTCCGCTCACCTATGTAAAACCCTTCATGAATATATGATTCATAAATTTATTGATATTTCATTTCTTTCAATTAACATATATATACACACTCTCATTATGGATTTATTCAAAAAAATAATATCTTTTCCAACAAATAATAGGTACATCACAAAATTACAGTAAACAAAACAAAACTCCTCATGAGGCCCATCGCCTGTTCCTCTGGCAGGCCTTTTCGAATTGCTAACCTTCGTTTTCATTCTTGACTTAAGGTCTTGCAAAGGCTACAAATAAATATCATGATTACACAGAATGTGTTTTAGAATCATAATCTAACGTTTCTCAAATTATTTCAATCTCTGATTGCACCTAGCATGCTATTAGGTATGTTACCTATTCTTGACCATTTCTATTGGGCATCTTCTTTTGTGAATTGGTTGGAAACTTCACCAAATTGAAGATCCGTGGTAGTTTTTCAATTAAAATTCTATGGGTCGGATTCACAAAACTTTAATTGTGCGTTTAAAAAATCTTATGTAAACTCGAACCAATCGAATCACTCGCTTTGAAATTTCAACGAATCGCGGTGGCTCCAATTAATTTAACGGTACAAACAAAGTTTTGTGAAACCGACCCATAATCCTCAACAAACATTTTATGTCATTTGTGAAATGTGTCAGTGTTGCCGGCTGTTTCGATCACACGTTTGCAAACGTATACCTTTCATGGAACGAATGGTCGTCAAGAATACCGATCCGGAAAAGTACTCGCATTTGAACCGTTCGTTTTGAGACGTATACGTTTAAAAGCTCACTTGTCGAGAATACGGGCCCAGAGCTGGGAGGGGACATATAAGTAGTGGATCAAGGGAGAGGTGGGACGAGTACAGGCGTTTGCGAAACTGGGTTAATCATGCTATAACGAGAGAAAAACGAAGGCATTATCAGAATATATCGATGAATGCGTCTAGTAAGAAAAAGTGGCGGGAGCTGAAGTCTTTGGGGATTTTGTATGAGTCGCGATCAGATGTTGAGTTGAAGTTTGTAGATCCCGATGAAATCAATGATTATTTCCTAGATATTCCGACTCATAATTCAGACCAATCGATTATTGATTATAACAGGGAACATCCTATAAGTTCTGAACTTTTCAGTTTCCGCCTAGTAGATGCGAATGACATAATCAAAGCGCTGAAAAAAATTAAGAACAGTGCGCCAGGTTCTGATAATATCTGCATATCCTTTGTTAAAATTTGCTGTCCTCATATTCTCTCATTTCTTGTCAACATTTATAATAGCATTATACTCAGTTCTGGGTTCCCCTCTTCTTGGAAATGTGCCCGTGTCACACCTATTCCGAAAAAAGGTAGTCCAGTGGTGTTGTCTGATTTAAGACCGATCAGTATACTACCTGGATTATCTAAACTTTTAGAGAAGATAATGGCAGTCCGAATATATCGAGCTTAATGGGATTCTGCCTGCGAGTCTGGTTTTCGTTCGGGTTATAGTGCACTTCTCGATGTGACTGATGACATCTTTCAGTCAATTGATAAATCCAGATGTTCTGTTTTGTTTTTGCTGGACTTCACTAGAGCCTTCGATACTGTGCGGCATGATGTTCTTTTGGCTATCTTGAAATCTTGTGGAGTGTCAGGTGAAGCTCTAAACCTTCTGGGCTCCTATCTTGCTGGACGTTCTCAGTTTGTGAGTTTAGGTGACGACACCTCATGCGTTAGATCTGTTCAGAGCGGAGTGCCCCAGGGCTCGGTGCTTGGGCTTCTTCTTTTAATAATAATAATAATAATAATAATGATAATTGACTTTATTCAGTAGGCAATATAACACCATATTACAAGACATTTTACATTACTATCAATTTACTACCTACCAAAAAGGCGAAGTCTAGCAGAAATGCTAATCAACTTAACCTGAAGAAACTTCCTTCGTATACTTCAAGATGAATTACACAAGCAAAAAAAAAAAAATTAATATAATGATGACGCACAAAAACAAAAAATTATTTTACAAAAAAAAAAAATTCTTCTACAAAATTCAGAAAGTGAAGCCAAATGCAAATGATCACAAACATTCATACATGGCACAATTTGAATGACTACCACTGTTGATTCAACAACATCATTTTGTATGTTGATTTAAATGCTCTAGGACTCAACGATCTGAGTTCAGGTGAGAGTTTATTGTATACAGAAATGGCATTATATGTGAAACTTCTTTTGAAAAGAGACGTACGGAAACGTGGCATCGAAAGATCACCCCTATTTCTAGTTGATCGAGAGTGAAGCGATGACCTAGGAATCAACTTATCATCGAGCGAAGCAGGAAAACCATTTTTCTTCAGGGAGTGAACAAAAGCTGTGAAATGGAGGATACGCCTGTTGCTCATATTCAGCCAACCCAGCTCACGAATTCTGGATCTTATACCCCGCTCAAACCTCCTCATACCAAAAATCAACCTTATGCAACTGTTTTGCACTCTCTGAAGTCTTTTTTGTTCGATTACATCCAGACAATTGCCATAAATAACATCTGCATAATTTAACTTCGAAAGCACCAGAGATTCGCACAGTTTCCTCTTAAGATGAAAATCTAAAATATGCCTATTGCTATACAACACCCTCAGAGCACCATAACTTTGACACACAATTTCACGCACGTGAGATCTGAAGCGCATGTCTCCGTCAAAATACAGGCCGAGATTTCTAGCACAAGACACAAAATTAATGTTTTGACTGCCTATCTGAATTAGCCTAAGAAAAGGTTTGACGGCCTCGACCCTACTCACACCCCCAAAAATCATAGCCTGCGTCTTCGAAGCATTTAGATTGAGACCGAACTGAGCCGCAGTATTAGAGATCAAAGTCAGATCAGAAGTCACCCTCTCAGCGGATTGAGTCGCATCATCTACAGAAAAACTCATATGTAACTGAGTATCATCCGCATAAGCCTCAACTTTACAGTGTTCAACAGATCTTAATACTTCCGCAGTGTAAATGATGAACAGCAAGGGACCCAAAATTGAACCTTGAGGGACTCCACTTGGGGATATACACGCGTAGTTTCAATTAAAACTGCTACAGGGGAATGTAAAAGACCCATCTCGAAGGTATGCCCGTTACCTTTTCCGGAGATGTAAAATATAACTTGATCTTTATCTATATGTTCGAGTATTTTTATTTTATACTGAAATTTCTTCATTTTCGATTCGATTTTTCATGGGGTTATGAAAGAAATTAGGTAGTTAAAATAAAATTTTTCAGTTTCCTATATATTTAAAAAACAAAAAAAAACGTTCGTTTTTGGCTGCCGGAATGTTCGTGTAAGTAGCTCATGTCAATTTTCGTTGTTATTATTAGTTGCATACAAAATTCTCGTCGCACCTGTATGCGGATATGCTTGATGACATGCGCGAAATGTAAGATTGCATTTCGTGGGCTGGCGAGTGCTGAAAAAAAAAACTGGAAAATCTGCGATGGTACTTGTAAAAGTAAAAATGTCATTTTCCGGGCCAACTCATATGCAACCCGGAAAAACCAGCATTTTTCATCAAGATTTTGAAGAAAGCTCATGCTAGCCAAGTGCTGGCGAGTGCCGAAAAAAAATTTGAAAATCTTTCTCAGGAGTGGAAAAAATTGCAATTGAATTTTCCGGGACAACTTCATGCAGCCCGAAAAACCCAGCACTTTTCATAGAAATTTTTAAGAAAGTTAATGCTAGCCAAGTGCTGGCGAGTGCTGAGAAAAAAAAACCGAAAATCTCAAATAGGGGTGAAAAAGTGATTACCCTGACAAGTCAAGTCAGGGTAATCGAATAACCTTTGAAGCGATATATCACAATTAATATTTTTCAAATAAAAAAATCATTGACGAATTAAGAGTATGAACCCCCAACCACAAAACTACATGCATTTCTCAAACTTCGAATATAAAAATCGGCGGGAGGGAGAATATTTCTTGATATTCATTATTTCAAGAATGGGAACCTGATACCAATCACAAATTGTTAATATTGAAATGAAAAATTTGCTCAACTAATTCTTTTTTCAGTCATATAGCTCAACATGCAATTGAATATTATGTCATTTGATATATCACAATCTATATTTTCCTATTCGAAAAAAAAGAGTAGATAGTTGCTGAGCGTGAAGGGTAAGACATTTCATGGGATAATATTTTTCTACGGCAAAAATGCACAGGAAGCTTACTCGGCTTTTCATGAATACTTAATGCATACTATCGATCATCTACCAGCTACCTTTGAGAAAAAAACAACTAGTTTATAGTAACCACTAAAAACTTATCTCGAAGAACGAACAAATTATTGAAATTAAAAAGACTTTAGACACATTGGAGATAATTGCTAAGGTTAAAAAAGACCCAGTGTCCTTATCAACATATAAAACCTTCAAAACATACACTGATGAAATAAACAGAGTTATAAGAGAAAAAAACGAGGAATATGTAAAACAATCGGGTAATAAAATGAAAGCATTATGGATGGTAATGAAAAATCAAAATTTCAAACAAAAGAGGGAGAAAATTGAAACAGATCTTGACGCGAATACTCTGAATGATCACTTCGCAAATATTCGCAGGAAAATAAATGAAGAACTAGAAACATCCCAGCAGAGCCACAACATGACTAAGAACTTGAATCTGAATACCTAACGAAAAATCTTGTTTTTTCTTCGATTGTACACCAAATGAACTAAAAATATCATCGATTAAATCAAAACAATCATATTTATGAAGTCAACATTGAAATTTTGAAGAGACTCAGTGATGAAATCGCTTACCCTATTTCTGTATTAGTTAATAAATGTTTGCGAGAAGGATATTTTCCAGATGAGTTGAAAATAGCAAAAATTATTCCAATCTATAAAACTAAAGGTGACAAAAACAATTTCAATAACTACTGCAATAACGACTGCAATTTTACCTTGCATATCGAAAATTTTTGATGTGATCATTATGTTCGTTGCAGAGAACACACGCGTCTGATTGTGCTCTCCGAGATACAGCTAAATACAAATATCTAATATCCTTTACCATCATTATAATCTTCTAATATACGTTCAGTTGTGACTGAAGAGTACAAGTGAAAAATGACTATCAGACAAAAAAGTGATTTTGAAAAATCTTTGATCGAAGCTCTGAAATCTGACAACGTGATCAAGGAAATATCAGAGGCAATCATAACTTTCATTAGCAGTAAGTTTTCTGAAAAATTCGATTTATATGAAACCAAAATTTCGAAGTTGGAATCAGAAATTCAGTTACAAAAATCTGATTCTGATAAAATCGATCCTGGGGTCAGGGATATTTCCTACAAGAAACTGGAACAAAAAGTGGAAATTCTCGAGCAGAAGACAAAAAATAAAAACATCCGTCTTATCGGTTGCAAGGAATCCCATGAAGAAGATGTTACCACTAAGGTCAAGGAACTCTTCATTGACAAATTGAATATAAAAGTTACCGACGAAAGTTCCGAGGTTTACAGAACAAGGACATCGAACGGGAAGCAACCTGGACATCTTTTTGTTGTCTTGAGGGATTTGGAATTCAAGAATTTAATATTTAAAAAGAAAAAATCGCTGAAAGGATCGAGTATTGTATTGAAGGAGGATTTAACTGGTGAAAGATTGAAATTGGTCAAGGAATCGTCTGAGAAGTATGGTTTCAAGAATGTGTGGACCTTTAATGGAGCGGTTTACGCCAAATCTGGATCTGATGTGCGGAAACTCATTTCGGGTGTGTAAATGGGTGGTTTTTGTTTACAGTTTATTTAATTTCTGGTTGCATCTTCTTGCACTTATTGCCTGCCATTTGAATGTACAATCGTTAGTACCTGAGTTCAATAATTTTAAAATTTTTAATGAGCAGAATAAATTTGATATTGTTGCATTGTCTGAAACATGGTTAAACGATTCTATTGGTTCTGATTTTGATCTTTTGAGGCGTGAAAGAAATACAGGTGAGAGGGGTGGTGGGGTTAGGTTATATATTGATAATAGATATCGATATGAAATTGTTGATATTTCAGACACTTCGAATATAGAGCAGTTGTTGGTTATGATGCAACACAATGGGGTTTCTGTAATTATTGGTGTGGTTTATAAGCCGCCACAATTGTCTTATAAACTTTTTACTGATGCCTTGGAGTATAGTTTGAATTATGCATTGCTCAATTGTGAAAATGTTATCTGTGTTGGAGATGTTAATATAAATTTTCTCATTGATAACTTGCCTTCGGTAAAATATTTCAGTTCTATGCTATCTTCTATCGATATGCAACAACTCGTGCGGGAACCAACCCATATTACGGCGAATTCGGAGTCTCTCATCGATGTTATACTGTGTAATACAAACGTAATAATTGGTTCTACTTTCATTTGTCCATCTGATTTCTATCTACATACATTATTGGGTGTACGGTGAAAATTGAAAAACCTAAGTTTCGATGAACAGTTGTTGTTTGATGATATTTTGAGTTTGAGTTCACGTTTGCCGGATATATATCGGATGGTAGATGTTGATATGCTTCGACTGTTTTCTGAAATGTTAGTCAATCTTTTCGATAAGCATTTTCCACCTAGAATTGTCAGAATTTCTAAAAAACATGCGCCGTGGATGACTGATGAGGTGAGGGAACTGATGAAACGTCGGGACTGGGCCCGTATTCTCGAAAAGTGAACTTTCTATGCGTATGGGAACTTTCAGAATATCACACGCTTTGGTATTCTTGACTCGTGACTATAAGGTCGAATACGTTCTCAAAGCGAGTGTTTACAGCTAGCGCTTTGTAGCATTCGTTTTCGTAAAATAGTTTGATTTTTCTGTGTTTGTGTAGACGTTTGACAAGAACGTACTTCAGAATATTTGTACAATAAATATCGCAAAACAATCAGAAGTTTTGTTGGGATCTACAATGGCGTCCTCAAGATGAGATTGCGTTGTCTGCTTGCACACAGAGTTCTTCATGACGGCAAGTAAAATTATCAATGCTTGTGTCGGGCTTCATAATCTTTGTATCGGAGATAATGTTCCTGAACCAGATAATGATGGTGAGGACATAGCATTGGCTGTTTAAGGAATATATGGGTCTCCCATTGACAATGAAGAAAACATAATGAGAATCAACCGAAAAGTGGCAGCAGAAACGGCTCGAAAAAGCTGGAGGGAGGAGAAAGAAAAAGAAATGAGAGAACTTTTATTTGAGGAGAATCTCTAGAAAGATAGAGATCAATAGAGACTGGGTATCAATGACGTCGGAGGACGTATTCAAAGCGATCATATTATATATAGAAAATTACAAGCAACAATTATTATTACCAATCTCCAAGAAACCTGAGTGATAAGTCCGCTCACCTATGTAAAACCCTTCATGAATATATGATTCATAAATTTATTGATATTTCATTTCTTTCAATTAACATATATATACACACTCTCATTATGGATTTATTCAAAAAAATAATATCTTTTCCAACAAATAATAGGTACATCACAAAATTACAGTAAACAAAACAAAACTCCTCATGAGGCCCATCGCCTGTTCCTCTGGCAGGCCTTTTCGAATTGCTAACCTTCGTTTTCATTCTTGACTTAAGGTCTTGCAAAGGCTACAAATATATATCATGATTACACAGAATGTGTTTTAGAATCATAATCTTACGTTTCTCAAATTATTTCAATCTCTGATTGCACCTAGCATGCTATTAGGTATGTTACCTATTCTTGACCATTTCTATTGGGCATCTTCTTTTGTGAATTGGTTGGAAACTTCACCAAATTGAAGATCCGTGGTAGTTTTTCAATTAAAATTCTATGGGTCGGATTCACAAAACTTTAATTGTGCGTTTAAAAAATCTTATGTAAACTCGAACCAATCGAATCACTCGCTTTGAAATTTCAACGAATCGCGGTGGCTCCAATTAATTTAACGGTACAAACAAAGTTTTGTGAAACCGACCCATAATCCTCAACAAACATTTTATGTCATTTGTGAAATGTGTCAGTGTTGCCGGCTGTTTCGATCACACGTTTGCAAACGTATACCTTTCATGGAACGAATGGTCGTCAAGAATACCGATCCGGAAAAGTACTCGCATTTGAACCGTTCGTTTTGAGACGTATACGTTTAAAAGCTCACTTGTCGAGAATACGGGCCCAGAGCTGGGAGGGGACATATAAGTAGTGGATCAAGGGAGAGGTGGGACGAGTACAGGCGTTTGCGAAACTGGGTTAATCATGCTATAACGAGAGAAAAACGAAGGCATTATCAGAATATATCGATGAATGCGTCTAGTAAGAAAAAGTGGCGGGAGCTGAAGTCTTTGGGGATTTTGTATGAGTCGCGATCAGATGTTGAGTTGAAGTTTGTAGATCCCGATGAAATCAATGATTATTTCCTAGATATTCCGACTCATAATTCAGACCAATCGATTATTGATTATAACAGGGAACATCCTATAAGTTCTGAACTTTTCAGTTTCCGCCTAGTAGATGCGAATGACATAATCAAAGCGCTGAAAAAAATTAAGAACAGTGCGCCAGGTTCTGATAATATCTGCATATCCTTTGTTAAAATTTGCTGTCCTCATATTCTCTCATTTCTTGTCAACATTTATAATAGCATTATACTCAGTTCTGGGTTCCCCTCTTCTTGGAAATGTGCCCGTGTCACACCTATTCCGAAAAAAGGTATTCCAGTGGTGTTGTCTGATTTAAGACCGATCAGTATACTACCTGGATTATCTAAACTTTTAGAGAAGATAATGGCAGTCCGAATATATCGAGCTTAATGGGATTCTGCCTGCGAGTCTGGTTTTCGTTCGGGTTATAGTGCACTTCTCGATGTGACTGATGACATCTTTCAGTCCATTGATAAATCCAGATGTTCTGTTTTGTTTTTGCTGGACTTCACTAGAGCCTTCGATACTGTGCGGCATGATGTTCTTTTGGCTATCTTGAAATCTTGTGGAGTGTCAGGTGAAGCTCTAAACCTTCTGGGCTCCTATCTTGCTGGACGTTCTCAGTTTGTGAGTTTAGGTGACGACACCTCATGCGTTAGATCTGTTCAGAGCGGAGTGCCCCAGGGCTCGGTGCTTGGGCCTCTTCTTTTAATAATAATAATAATAATAATAATAATAATAATTGACTTTATTCAGTGGGCAATATAACACCATATTACAAGACATTTTACATTACTATCAATTTACTACCTACCAAAAAGGCGAAGTCTAGCAGAAATGCTAATCAACTTAACCTGAAGAAACTTCCTTCGTATACTTCAAGATGAATTACACAAGCAAAAAAAAAAAAATTAATATAATGATGACGCACAAAAACAAAAAATTATTTTACAAAAAAAAAAAAATTCTTCTACAAAATTCAGAAAGTGAAGCCAAATGCAAATGATCACAAACATTCATACATGGTACAATTTGAATGACTACCACTGTTGATTCAACAACATCATTTTGTATGTTGATTTAAATGCTCTAGGACTCAACGATCTGAGTTCAGGTGAGAGTTTATTGTATACAGAAATGGCATTATATGTGAAACTTCTTTTGAAAAGAGACGTACGGAAACGTGGCATCGAAAGATCACCCCTATTTCTAGTTGATCGAGAGTGAAGCGATGACCTAGGAATCAACTTATCATCGAGCGAAGCAGGAAAACCATTTTTCTTCAGGGAGTGAACAAAAGCTGTGAAATGGAGGATACGCCTGTTGCTCATATTCAGCCAACCCAGCTCACGAATTCTGGATCTTATACCCCGCTCAAACCTCCTCATACCAAAAATCAACCTTATGCAACTGTTTTGCACTCTCTGAAGTCTTTTTTGTTCGATTACATCCAGACAATTGCCATAAATAACATCTGCATAATTTAACTTCGAAAGCACCAGAGATTCGCACAGTTTCCTCTTAAGATGAAAATCTAAAATATGCCTATTGCTATACAACACCCTCAGAGCACCATAACTTTGACACACAATTTCACGCACGTGAGATCTGAAGCGCATGTCTCCGTCAAAATACAGGCCGAGATTTCTAGCACAAGACACAAAATTAATGTTTTGACTGCCTATCTGAATTAGCCTAAGAAAAGGTTTGACGGCCTCGACCCTACTCACACCCCCAAAAATCATAGCCTGCGTCTTCGAAGCATTTAGATTGAGACCGAACTGAGCCGCAGTATTAGAGATCAAAGTCAGATCAGAAGTCACCCTCTCAGCGGATTGAGTCGCATCATCTACAGAAAAACTCATATGTAACTGAGTATCATCCGCATAAGCCTCAACTTTACAGTGTTCAACAGATCTTAATACTTCCGCAGTGTAAATGATGAACAGCAAGGGACCCAAAATTGAACCTTGAGGGACTCCACTTGACATCTTGACTTTTCGTGAAAAGCTATTATTGACCTTCAAGACCTGATATCTCTCAGATAAATAAGATTTCATCAAAGTAACGGCTGCCTGGTCAAACCCGAAATAATGCAAAAGTGCACACAAAAGCTCATGGTTTATGGTATCAAACGCACGTGAAAAATCCAGTAGTAATAACACTGACACCAGCCCATCATCCCACGCCCGCAAGATGTCATCGGAAACATTAGCAAGGGCCGTCATGGTACTGAAACCTTTCCTGAAGCCATTCTGACTCGTTGGTATCAAGTTATGGGATGAAAAATATCGATACATTTGTGAGCAAAGAATTTTTTCGAAAATTTTAGAGATCGTAGGCAAAATACTGATTATTCTCAAATCGGAAAAAGTAGTAGGTGTGCTCTTCTTAGGCAATGGTATTCCGATACCAGTTTTCCAGGCGCAAGGATAGTACTCTGTTTCTATACAGCAATTAAAAATGTGCATCAAGTAAGTGTCAATGACAGGACTACATAGTTTCAACATCCTAAGGGATATTTCATCATTGCCGACTGAATTTGAAGTCATAGAGTGCAATACCTCATTAACCCCCTTGATATCAGTAAGAGAGAAAGTAAAAGCAGGGTGTTCACCTTTTTTACGTTTACTGTAAAAAGCGGTCCTCTCCTCACACAAACCAGTCGGTAAAGGCATTGATGAAGCGAAGTATTCACTCATTTTATTAGCATCAGCAAGCTGGGAAGGAAGAGCATGTTTAACGGATTTTTTTATGTTAAGTTCTTTCAAAGCTCCCCAAACCCTACGAGAATCTCCCTGTAGACATAAGTCGTTCAAGTATTGTTTTTTATCATATCGAACCCTACATACTACTTCATACTTTTTTCATAATTTACACCTGCCAGTTCACCAAGAGTATCCTTCATGGAAAAGTTCACATGTATGCTGACGATTATCAATTTTTTTTCGATTTCTTCATGGATGATTTTGATGCCGCAACTGTGAGAATGTGTGAAGATCTAGATCGGTTGGCACTCATGGCGGAAAAACATTCCTTGATATTGAATGCGAAGAAATCATTCGCTATAGTTTTTTTCAGGCTTGTGATTCGCGGTGGTACCATTAGCTTCCAGGAGAGCGTAAAAGACTTGGGCCTGATTATGAACAGCTCGTTGAGATTTCGTGAGCATGTTATGTGTTTGATCCGGAGAGCTTATGGGGCCTTGAGGATGCTCTACCAGCATAGGTCTTATTTGCCTATTACAACAAAGGGGGTTTTATGTGAGAGTTGGGTCATGTCGAAATTTAATTATAGCTCCACTGTTTGGAGCTTTTGTCTTGACCAAGAAAAACTGGGTAGAATATAACGTGTTCAAAATAGCTGCATCAGGTTCATATATGGGATTAGGAAATATGAGCATGTCTCGCATATGCTAAGGGCGCTGTGTTGGTTACCAAAGAACAAAAGTTTTGAGTATTATGCCTTATGCACTTATCATAAAATTAGAATTGAGAAATGTCCGCCATATCTTCACAACAAACTGAGGTATAGAACTGATATTCATAATTTGAATTCAAGGCATAGGAATCTACTCTCTTGTCCCCAGCACAGAACAGCCAGAGGAGTTTCAGGTACAATGTGGTCAAACTTTATAACGCGGTTCCAAATGACTTCAAAACGTTTTCGCTGGCAAGGTTCAGGAAAGAGATTAGGGCTCATCTCCTTCAGGCTCTGTATGCATAATTTCTTCATTGTTTCGTATATTGTTTGTTTTGTAAATTCTGCTCCTTTGGATTTTATTATTGTTTCAATGTTTTTTTCTTTTTTCTTAGTGCTTATTCCAAATTGTAATTGTCACATAACAAGGGTTAAGTGGTAGAACACCTACATGGTGAACTTCCCCTTGAGGTTTAAATTGGGAAATAAAGACATTATTATTATTATTATTATTATTATCATCAAAGAAAGAATGTTAAAATGGATGGAAAAAAAGAATTTATGGAATGACAACCAGCATCCCAACTAACATTTTATGTTTCATAATGGTAACGGTTACGTTCTGATTACCTATTTTATAAAACCTAAGAACCTATCAATTGTTCGCGAAACGTTTTCTTTACTCTTATAAAACTCCTATAGCACTTAAATGGTGAATTCTATAAAGGTAACGGAGACTAAGTTTTAGTACCACATAAAACTTTAACTCTCCACATATTTGTAACTAAAAGGTTGTCGCTACCTTCATAAACCATGAAAAGGTTTCATAGTGGCAAGGAATTCATTTACGTTACTACTATAAAACTCGATAAAACCTTTACTTGGGTGCTTATAAACACCCAAAAGAGAACCGCCCACCTTTAGCTTCATCTCCTTCTACAGTGCTTGTTTACAATATTTTCTTGTCCTTGTCTTTGTCGTTATTATTTTGCATCTACTCTGAAGTTTATAGGAATAGATTCTCACTTTGTCATGATGAAAATGGCGTATTTTACAAGTATAATAACAACTTGAATACTTTTCATTAGGGACTTGATTTTGTTTGGCAGGAAATATTTATCGAGTAATTTTCAGAGTGTGTTGCAGTATGGGGTCCTCCTTTGGGGCATTTCCTCGGAGGCTTTCAAAGTTCACATCCTGCAAAGAAGGCCATCTGCAATATTTATGGAATGAAAGGAAGGAAATCGTGTAGGCCAGTTTATGTAAAGTATGGGATACTTACCTTTCCATCACTTAACATAGAGGAAACTTTGAAATATATTCATCTCAAGCTAAACATCTTGACGCGGGATGAATCATGCCAATTATTGACCAGGTACAGGAACGACCTTATAACGTCATTACATAAAAGAAAATACACCCAGAATTTCACGACTTGCTGGGGAATTTGGATATTCAACAAATTTCCTATGGATGTGAGGAATCTATCTGAAAAAGAGTTAATGAAGAAAATCAGGGATATATTGATCAGGAATGCCTTTTATTCAGTTGAAGAATTTATAGGTTATGATTTGTATTGTTAGAGTTTAAGTTTTTGACTATCCATGTAAATTTTTGATGAAAATGAATTATTATTATTATTATTATTTCAGATTCAAAAGAGCATGGAAAGACCAGCTTTCGAAGTTATAACTTAATGGATTCGTGGATTTTCCTTAATAATAATGAGCAAGTAGAAGGGTGCGGGGCTTAGGGAGTGAGGAATATCAGATTCAAAAAAGCATACGATAAATGGCTTTCCGAATTAACAGTCGACAGGTGCGAGAATTTTCCTTGATTATTCTTCGTACAAGAACTATTGACTAGTTATGCTACTTTTTGGCACGCTGTATAGATCAGAACTTTATTTATGACAAGTTGAATCTGCTGAAAATCGTGATCTCGCCAGAAAAGCTCATGATTCATGACCAGGGCCCGTATTCTCGACAAGTGAGCTTTTAAACGTATACGTCTCAGAACGAACGGTTCAAGTGCGAGTACTTTTCCGGATCGGTATTCTTGACGACCATTCGTTCCATGAAAGGTATACGTTTGAAAACGTGTGATCGAAACAACCGGCAACACTGACACATTTCACAAATGAGATAAATTGTTCGTTGAGGATTATGAATTCTAATTGAAAAACTACCACGGATCTTCAATCTGGTAAAGTTTTCAACCAATCCACAATAGAAATGGTCAGGAATAGGTAACATACCTAATAGCATGCTAGGTGCAATCAGAGATTGAAAGAATTTGAGAAAGGTACGAATATGATCCACCAACTCATTTTGTTTAATCATAATATATATTTGTAGCCTCTGCAAGACCTTAAGTCAAGAACGAAAACGAAGGTTAGCAATGCGAAAAAGCCTGCCAGAGGAACAGGCGATTGGCCTAATGAGGAGTTTTGTTTTGTTTTGTTTTGTTTTGTTTGTTTTGTTTTGTTTTGTTTTGTTTTGTTTTGTTTTGTTTTGTTTGTTTTGTTTTGTTTTGTTTTGTTTTGTTTTGTTTTGTTTTGTTTTGTTTTGTTTTGTTTTGTTTTGTTTTGTTTTGTTTTGTTTTGTTTTGTTTTGTTTTGTTTTGTTTTTTTGTTTTGTTTTGTTTTGTTTTGTTTTGTTTTGTTTTGTTTTGTTTTGTTTTGTTTTGTTTTGTTTTGTTTTTTGTTTTGTTTTGTTTTGTTTTGTTTTGTTTTGTTTTGTTTTGTTTTGTTTTGTTTTGTTTTGTTTTGTTTTGTTTTGTTTTGTTTTGTTTTGTTTTGTTTTGTTTTGTTTTGTTTTGTTTTGTTTTGTTTTGTTTTGTTTTGTTTTGTTTTGTTTTGTTTTGTTTTGTTTTGTTTTGTTTTGTTTTGTTTTGTTTTGTTTTGTTTTGTTTTTTTGTTTTGTTTTGTTTTGTTTGTTTTGTTTTGTTTTGTTTTGTTTTGTTTTGTTTTGTTTTGTTTTGTTTTGTTTTGTTTTGTTTTGTTTTGTTTTGTTTTGTTTTGTTTTGTTTTGTTTTGTTTACTGTAATTGTGGGATGTACTTATTATTTGTTGGAAAAGATATTATTTTTTTGGAATAAATCCATAATGAGAGTGTGTATATGTTAATTGAAAGAAATGAAATACAATAAATTTATGAATCATTTATTCATGAAGTGTTTTACATGGGTGAGCGGACTTATCACTTAGGTATCTTGGAGACTGGTTATAATAATTGTTGCTTGTAATTTTCTATATACAATATGATCGGTTTTAATACGTTCTCCGATGTCATTGATACCCCAGTCTCTATTGATCTCTATCTTTCTAGAGATTCTCCTCCAATAAAAGTTCTCTCATTTCTTTTTCTATCTCCTGACTCCAGCTTTTTCGAGCCTCTTCTGCTGCCAATTCTCGGTTGATTCTCATTATGTGTTCTTCATCGTCAATGGGAGACCCATATATTCCTTAAACAGCCAGTGCTATGTCCTCACCAACATTATCTGGTTCAGGAACATTATCTCCGATACAAAGATTATGAAGCCCGACACAAGCATTGATAATTTTACTTGCCGTCTCTTGAGCATAGTGAAGAACTCTGTGTGCAAGCCGACAACGCAATTTCATCTTGAGGACCCCATTGTACATCCCACTAAAACTTCTGGTTGTTTTGCGATATTTATTGTAGGAATATTCTGAAGTATCTTCTTGTCAAACGTATACACGAACACAGAAAATGTGCTTTCGAATTTTGTGAAGAAATGCCCTCACTTATCAGATATTTTGATTGATATGATCGCTTCTGAGAGGGGATAATCGACTTTGAAGTTCCCATCAACCTCACAAAAAAAAAATTCTGAGGTTTTTACTTAATTCGGAGCTGTTGTTTCAGAATCCATACATTCAACTGTTTTGAACTCTCGTACAAGCTCAACTTTTTATATTTATTTTACAATCATTTTTCGTTATTCACATGTTACCTAGCTGAACATGTTGTCCAGCTGAAATCATCACCAAAGATTTACAACTGATTTCAGTCATACTTTCGTCACTGGAAATAATACCGAGATTATGGGTCGGTTTCACAAAACTTTGATTGTACCGTTAAATCAATTGGTGCCACCGCGATTCGTTGAAATTTCAAAATTGGTTCGAATTTACGTAAGGTTTTTTAATCGCACAATTAAAGTTTCGTGAAATCCACCCCAAGAATTTTTTATGTCTATGGAAAATTTAAAGTCGATCAATAATCTTCTCTTAGAAGCAATAAAATCATGTACCTGAGATCTTTTGTTGAACTGTCTCCTCGAAAATCCGAAAAAAATGTTATCTAGCTGTTTCTTTTTTGGACATAAATAAAAATTTTATTTTTGTCATGAATGTCCCAAAAGATAAAGGGTGATGAGCACTCTAGGGTTCTTCTATCAAAAGATATAAGCAACGGAAACACCCTATACATCCATTCGGACAGCTTAGCTAAATAGTTACAATTTTCATTCCGATTAAAACAACCGCACATACAACACTTCGCAGAAAAGAGCTTAGGGCTTAGTTCTCGAAATATCGAATTATTTTCACAAGGTGCTTAGTAATACGGTGGCAACCGGTGCTCAAAGCACTAATATTCAGTGCTCGGCATAGCTCTGTTCATGTTCATGACTGATTTTTTTGCATAACCAAGGGGAAACCCAACAATAGTAATTTTTGGTATACTTGATGAGTCATCATCAAATAATTGAAAAAATCTGATGGTTCTTCCCCTATCTCTCTTAACAAAGGACCCCGAAGACTTAATTAGGAAATGTTAATTTTCCCAATTTTTATATATTATATTTATATTTCACCATAATATGTGGCGACTTCAACGCTAAGATTGGGAGAAATGTCGATGATGCAAAAACTTCACTGGGAAAATTTGGCTTGGGAGTCAGAAACGAACGCGGCAAAACTTTACTTGATTTTCTACTAGAGAACAACCTATTCCAGATGAACAGAAGATGGACATGGCAGAGCCCCGAAGAAAAAACTCGAAACGAGATTGATTTTATCATCACCGACTGTTTCGTCCTGAGCTCTCGTATGAGGGAGTTACTTCATGCGAAGCTCCGGTAGATATTGTTTGTGATATTTTTCGCGCATCTCTGCACGGGTCATATGCAACATATGGGGCTGGACAGAACAAGACAATCTCGATTAAAAACTCGGAGTGTGAGGATACAGAAATCGCCGCTAAAAACTTCTTACAAAAACTCTCGCCGGAAATATTAAAGACTAATTCGCGTATTCGAACTAGAAAACTGTGATTTTCGCTCTTAAGACGTTGGTGCGCCGCAAATAGGACGTTTGAGGTGGTCGGGAGTGTCGGCCGTTTCTTTGGATTCCAGGCGAGCAGAAGATTGGTGAGTTCAGACCCCAAAAGAAGATTTAAAATATAATAAAAAAAACAGTCCACTGAATCTATCGAACATTTATGATCCTTGCAGAGCCGGATTATTTTCACCATCGAAGTCTGGACTACATTTTGTTGTTCGTTTCTTCGTCTGAAGTGCTTCCTTCACTTGCGGCCATTTTCAATTTTCATATTTTTCAATTTTTCATCATTGCGCTAGTCATTACACCGCTCTCTCTCTCTCTCTCTCTTCGAAATTGTCTACCCCCATCGGGTACAATTTTGCTCGCACATTCCTTTCTCGCTCTCGCATAAACATATCTCGCTGTCGCTTTGATACATCTCACTCTTGCTTTTATATATCTCTCTCATACGCATTAATATTCACCAGTCTTGAAATATATAATATTTCATTCTTTTCCTAATATAAACAATAAGAAAAATACGCGATAATAATTAGTTGTTGATATCTGGTAGTTTCTATAATTTCTCGAAATGTCATCCGATAGGAAACTTAAGGGTTTATTAGCTCAACGCGATAGCACAATTTCAAAAATCAAAGATTTAAAGAAAGTGGCTGATCAGGCATTGACTGACCCTAATGTTCATACGAACTTTAAGTGTCGATACAAACGTATTGACGCGATATTTGAAAATTTCGAAGCAATTCATAATGAAATTATTTCTATATTCGCTGTAGTAGAAGGAGCTGATCTCGGACCACATCATGAAATTTCATCTGCATTTAACGATGATTATTACTATATTCAGGCCTTATATGAGCAAATTATTGTTGATTCTTCCTTCACAGAAAATAAAGAAAGTCATTGTAAAGTTAGATTGCCGAAACTCGAACTGCCCACATTTGACGGTGATCTTAGGCAATGGCAGACATATTCAGATGTTTTCGATTCACTGATTCATAATAATACTGCGCTGTCCGATATTGATAAATATAATTATTTGATCTCTTCACTTAAAGGTAACGCTCTTTCTGTTGTCAAATGTACACCGATAACCAGTGCGAACTATTTAATTGCTTATTCTGCTCTTAGAAAGAGATACGAAAATAAAAGATTGATAGCAGCGGCCCATTGGCAAACAATTGAAAGAACTAAACGCATTAACGTGGTTGATAATTTAATGGGATTGCGTGTTCTCATCGATACGCTTTCCGAAAATCTTTCCGCTTTGGAAAACCTCAACTTTCCAGTCAAGCAATGGGACTTCGTCGTCTTTAGTATGTTGTTCGATCGATTAGATTCCGTTACACAAACAAGATTCGAGTTAGAATGCGGATCAAGTCTTATACTCCACCACTATTACAGAACTTTATGCGAATTTTTGGAAAGGCAATGTATTGCTTGGGATAATGTTGCTTTATGTAATTCAAACACTAGAAAATCGGATATACCAAAAAATAAACCTGCTTATAAGAATATTGCAGGGAAGGGAGGAATGAGTTCAAGTTTTTTGGTGAATTCATCCGCGTCTACGTCTGCCTGCTGTAGCTTCTGCTCTCAATCGCATCTGATATATAGTTGCCCAAAATTTCTGAATAAGTCAGCTAAAGAAAGATATGCTTTAGTTAAGAATAAGAGATGGTGTACCAATTGTTTGGGTGATAAACATACTGCATCGAATTGTAAATCAAAGTCTGTTTGCCGAAAATGTTCGCAACAACATCATACTCTTTTGCATTTCGGCTCAGACTCGCTAACTGAAGGTGCAGCGACTAGCACAACCGGCACTGACAGTTCTGAGGACGTTAAAGATAGCGTCAGTTTATTCGTTAATTCTCAACGTACTATCTTATTGTCTACCGCCTTAGTTAATATACTCGACAATTCTGGCGAATATCGCACGTTGCGCGCACTGCTAGACAGTGCAAGTCAGTCATCATTTATGACGAAAAGATGTTGCGATTTCTTGCGACTGCCCACCACAGCACTTTCTGTTAATATTAAAGGGGTGGGTCAGACAGCTACTAAAGCTAATCGAGGTGTTTCTTGCATATTAAAACCACATAATTCAGATGAGCCAGAATTAAATGTTGACTTCGTGATCATCCCTCAGATTTGCTCCAATATGCCTCAAGCCACTATTCCGCGAAGTAAATTTGAAAAGTTTAGTAATTTGACTCTTGCTGACCCTGACTTTAATAAGTCAGCACCAGTAGACCTATTACTGGGTGCGGATATTTTCGCACAGGTGTTGAGGGGCACAAGTATTCGAAGTTCTGCGGATGAACCGGTAGCGCTTGATACAGTTTTCAGGCATGTGATTATAGGAAATATTGATTTAGCTCCAACTAAGATCGTCAACTCGTTTTTAGAATATTATGATAACTCTCTAGAAGGCTTTGTGAGAAGATTTTGGGAACTCGAACAGGTTGAGGCTCGTGAGGTGCCTTCACCTGAAGATTCATTGGCGGAGAAGAATTTTGTTGAGACTTTAGCTCGAAGCGAATCTGGTCGCTTTATCGTTTCACTTCCATTTATTGATTCGGTTCCTGTTTTCGGTGATACTCGTCAGAAAACATTGAATCGTTTCTTATCTCTAGAAAAGCGATTGATTTCGCATCCACTCCTATACCAACAATATCGTGAGTTCATGCAGGACTATTTAGATCAAGGGCACATGCAATTGATTACCGAAAATTTTGAAAATCCTTCGGTTTATTATATACCCCATCATTGCGTCTTAAAACCAGAGAGCTTGACCACGAAATTAAGGGTTGTATTCGACGCCTCGCATAAAGGCCCTAACGGATTATCTCTCAATGACACCCTTCTTCGTGGACCTAAACTACATCAAGATATTTCGTCAGTTCTCTCGCGGTTTAGACTTCACGCCGTTTGTTTCACCTCGGACATACGACAAATATTCAGACAAATACTGGTCAGAACAGATCACCTAGATTTTCAACGCATATTATGGCGCTTTAATCAGTCAGAGCCGATTCGAGAGTATCGGTTAACAACTTTAGTTTTTGGTATCAAAAGTAGTCCCTTTATAGCCATGCGTTGTATAAGGCAAGTAGCTAATGAAAATAAATTTGCATATCCTATCGCGTGCTCTATTTTGGAGGAAGATACTTTTGTAGATGACATTGTGTCTGGTGCTGACTCGCTTGCGAAAGCTCTTCAGGTACAATCAGATCTCACTCATATTTTAAAGAAATCAGGCTTCGAACTCAGAAAGTGGGCGAGCAATGATCCGCAATTTCTTGCTCATCTTTCTGATTCCGTGGAACAAACGCAATCAATAACTCTTGATTTGGAACCTGATTCGACATTAAAGATATTAGGATTGCAATGGAATCCCTCAACGGATTCATTTTTTTATAGCGTGAAACCTTTCGGTGAGACTTGCTCGAAACGCAGTGTACTATCGGAATTAGCTCGTATATACGACCCACTCGGGTTTTTAACGCCATTCGTCTTGAATTTAAAACATCTAATACAGCAACTCTGGAGTTTAGGATTGGATTGGGATAGTTCTCCTCCTGACCATATCATTCAAATTTGGTCTCACATCAAGAAGGAAATGTGTCAACTCTCTAATATTACCATTCCGCGTTTTCTAGCATCGGAAGGCATGCGATCATGTCAACTCCACGGTTTTTGTGATGCGAGTAATGTCGGTTATGCCGCTGTGGTTTATGTGCGATTGATACAAGCAGATAATTCCATATCAGCGCATCTTCTATGCGCTAAATCGCGAGTAGCTCCTTTAAAACGCATATCAATGCCACGCCTTGAACTCAGCGCTGCTCTATTGTTAGGTGAATTACTACATAAAATACAAAAAGATTTCGAAAGAAAACTGCAATTCGACAGAATATTCGCATATTCAGACTCAACTGTTGCTCTTTCGTGGAAAAAAAGCAGCCCACATAAATGGACCTGTTTCGTTGCTAATCGCGTAACGACCATTCAAGGGCTCACACCCCCATCCCTTTGGTATCATGTAGGTTCAAGCGAAAACCCAGCTGACCCTGCTTCTAGAGGAGTTACTCCAGTCACTCTGGTTGGACTTTCCTTATGGTGGGCGGGGCCATCTTGGTTGAAGCTGGCAGAAGAAAAGTGGCCTTCGAATATAATATTGAAGGATAAAGAGCTACTACCGCAAACAGATTGCGAGAAGCTCTCATCAGTTTTAACTGTCACTGTTGATGAAAGTTCGGATTTTATTCAGGATTTATTGAACAAATTTTCCTCTCTGGATAAAATGCAAAGAATTGTAGCTTATGTCAAACGCTTCATTTTCAACTGTCGCAATCCTAAAAGTGCGATCAAGGGTATGATTACCCTATTTGATTCAGAAGCAGCTCTCAATGAAATGGTAAGGAGCACTCAAAATTCTGTATTCGCAAGAGAAATGACTCTTTTATCTCAAAAGAAAGCTCTTCCTAAACCGCTTCGCAAACTAAGTCCATTCTTAGACAAACTGGGAATCCTGAGGGTGGGCGGCAGATTGGTCCATTCAGGACTTAAGTTCGAACAAATCCACCCGGCTCTCCTTCCTGGTGACCACAGATTGACTCATTTGTTAATTGAAAGTCTTCATAGAAAATATTTACATCCAGGAATACTATCTCTCCATAATTTATTGGTACAAAAATATTGGATATTTTCCGCTAAACGAAATATTCGTAAGGTTCTTTCTAAGTGTAACCGGTGTTTTCGGGTGAAACCGCTTCACGTTCAGCCCATTATGGGCGATATTCCAGCAGTACGCATAACTCAAATTAAGCCTTTTTCCAGCGCCGGAGTAGATTACGGCGGTCCTTTTACGATAGTAATGAGTCGAACAAGAGGTTGTAAGGCTCTGAAGGCATATATATGCCTATTCGTTTGTATGGCAACGAAGGCCATCCATCTAGAGCTCGCTTCAGATCTCTCATCAGAGGCTTTTTTGGCAGCCTTACGGCGTTTCATCGGGCGACGCGGTCAGTGCTATCACATATATAGCGATCAAGGTACAACATTTCGCGGAGCTGCTCGTACTCTCGTAAAGATTATGAAAGAATCTGCAGAATCTGAAGGTATAATTTTTCATACCATTCCGCCCTATTCTCCAAATTTTGAAGGATTGTGGGAGGCTGGCATAAAGTCGACCAAAGGCCATTTGTTGCGAGTGGTGGGAGATCAGCTTCTCACTTACGAGGAGTTTTCTACGGTTTTGGTTCAAATAGAATCCATGTTGAATTCACGACCTCTAACCCCTCTCAGCTCTGATCCAAATGATATGAATCCTCTAACGCCAGGTCATTTCTTAACCTTGGCTCCTCTCAATTCTTTGCCTGAGCAAAATTTTTTAGATTCGAAAATAAATAGATTAAGTAGATGGCAGCTCGTGCAAAGATTGAGTCAGGAGTTTTGGTCACGATGGCATAAAGAATATTTGCACACGCTACTACAGAGATCCTAATGGTGTAATTCATCTGTTCCTATTCAGTTGAATACATTGGTATTGTTAAAAGATGAATTGTCTCCTCCGCTAAAATGGCATTTGGGGAGAGTTATTGAGTTGCACAGTGGGTCAGATGCAGTTACAAGAGTAGTTACAGTGCGGACCACTAAAGGAATATTTAAGCGTCCTGTTAGCAAGGTGTGCCCTCTCCCTAGTCAGTAGTTAATTTCGTGGAGAGAGATATAGGGTATATGTGTGTGTATGTGTTTTTTTTCTTTCTCTTTCTCTTTATAAAATTAATTTCTTAATTTTAGATGGGCAGTATGTTTCGTCCTGAGCTCTCGTATGAGGGAGTTACTTCATGCGAAGCTCCGGTAGATATTGTTTGTGATATTTTTCGCGCATCTCTGCACGGGTCATATGCAACATATGGGGCTGGACAGAACAAGACAATCTCGATTAAAAACTCGGAGTGTGAGGATACAGAAATCGCCGCTAAAAACTTCTTACAAAAACTCTCGCCGGAAATATTAAAGACTAATTCGCGTATTCGAACTAGAAAACTGTGATTTTCGCTCTTAAGACGTTGGTGCGCCGCAAATAGGACGTTTGAGGTGGTCGGGAGTGTCGGCCGTTTCTTTGGATTCCAGGCGAGCAGAAGATTGGTGAGTTCAGACCCCAAAAGAAGATTTAAAATATAATAAAAAAAACAGTCCACTGAATCTATCGAACACCGACAAGAAGCAAATCTTCAGAGATATTACAGTCCTGAACCACTTTTCAACAGGTAGCGACCACAGAATGGTGAGAGCCTCTATAGAAACAGACTTGGAAAAGAGAGGTACCGCAAGATTAAAAAGAAAAGCACATCCACCCAGACCCTGTAAAAATAGATACATTCTGAGAACACATCAACACCATCCTCAAAACCAAAAAAAATAAGGACCAAGATGTCAACATCCCAAATGACAATATACTGTGGGTTATAGAGGAGAGCCAGAAAGTTCATAGTCAGAAGAGAGCCAATACTAATAGACTAAATTATTAAACGAAAGCATTAATGGAGGAGAGAAGAAATATGCAAAGAAATTGGAACGAAGAACACCACGAACTTGGAGAAATAAACAAAAGGATTTCCAAATCTATCAGGAGGGATAACTGAAAGTACAAAACGATCGAGGAAAATGAAAGTCTCAAAGCGTTAAGGAGAAAATTGAACAATGAAAAAAAGAAATAATAAATAAATAATAGCAATAAATAGCTAATAAAAAGCAAGAAGGGAACAATGGTAACGAACAGAAAAGAATTATTGAGGGTTGTAGAATTCTATACAGAACTATACAAGAGTCGACAAAAATCTGATGAAAGACAAACAGAAAATTCTGGAAAAAGGGTGTTAACCAAGGATCGGAAGAATTGCCGGATATAAAAACGTATGAAATAAGAAACGCCCTAAAAAAGATGAAAAGAAATAAAGCATCAGGCGAAGACGGCATTGTTATAGAAGCCGTAAAGATTGTAGGGGACAGACTTTTGGAAAAAATTGAGGAAATGTTCAACCTATGTATACATCAAGGCAAATCACCTACAAGATGGCACAATGCGCTCCCACAGATCTTGAAAACTACCGACCTATTAGCCTTTTGAACCACCTCTGCAAACTATATACAAGGATAATAACAAATAGGTTAGAAAGAAAATTGGACTACTATCAACCCAGGGAACTGGCCGGCTTCAGGAAAAACTTTTTCACTAACGACCATCTTCACTGTATAAAATGGCTTATTGAAAAATCCATCGAATACAACCGACCACTGGTCTTGACCTTCGTTGACTTCCGAAAAGCATTTGATATGATCGAAATAGACAGTTTGATGAAAGCGCTGGAGGAATGTCGTATAGACTATCGCTACTCTAAATTGATTAAGGACATATACAGCAATGCCACCATAGCTGTAAGACTCCACAAAGATACGAAATGTATAAATGTCGAAAGAGGAATTAGACAAGGGGACACGTTATCTGCCAAACTTTTTACGGCAGTATTGGAACACGCCTTCAAGCAGCTCGACTGGGACAACAAAGCAATCTGTATTCTTCACGAAATGCTCTCACATTTGCAATTTGCCGATGACATAGTTCTAATAGCGGACAACTTGGGAGAGATTAAAATGTATTCTATTGTGATATCCTTGACCTCTGCTCTAATTCTTTTATTACGGAATCAGTCAAACTCTCAGCTATGGTTTTTTCGACGGCAAAAGAAACAACGAAATGTTTTTCAATCTCAGCTGTATATGTATTAAATTTTCGGTTCTGAAGAGAAGATCATAAAAATATATGATCCAGATGAACTGAATAGAAAGTTCCATGGGAAATATCACCATCTTGTATGCATATTTCTATTGAAAACAGTGGTTTCTTATAATATTTTTAACGAAAATTTCTCAATAGATGACTATTTCTCTAATGGTCAGTTAGATTGAGGGCGTCAAGTCCCAGTTGTATCAAGCCCTGAAGCTCGGAGTATTATGTATTGGATGAATTCATTGGATAGTTGTATCTAAATTTAAATTCACAAATTCACACTGAAAAGATAGGTTTCAGAAAACAATTAATTGAATTGATTTCTTAATTCAATAACAAGAACAAAATTCAATTTATTCGAAAAATGTGAAAATGACCTCTAAATGTGAATGAAGAACCAAAAACAATGGAAGTTTTTCACCAGAAAAAATAGAATATAACGGAATTGAACCCAGTATTCTCATTTCTAATCACTAGCTTCGCAAAAAAAAAACAGATTTTGCGCTCCTCCTTCGTAATTCTCTACAATGAAATGAATTCGTGCAAAAGACGATAATTGAACGAATATTTCAAAGGGACCGCCAAAGAACGGTCAACAGAGCTATAAATATTTTGTGAGGTTCCAACATCTGGGATAAGTAAACATTTTACCAAAATACCCTTATTGTGTTGTGTGATTCTACATTCTTTTCTTCCTACTGATCTGGTGGGTCAGACATCTGGTGCCTCAATTACATATTTGGACGTTCCGAAAAGGCGCAATATTCAAAAACTACATCATGTTTTTAGCAATTTTGTTTTGAATGAATGTATTGGTTAACGAACATTTTTGGAACTTATCCTGATGTTTAAACCTTTATAAACAATTGGGAATCTAAATCAATATCAAAATTTGCTCGAGTTTTTGCTTGCGAGGCCCTACTAACAGCGAGGCCCAGGGCGATTGCCCCGTTCGCCACCCCCTAAGGCCGCCACTGTCTGGCTTATTAGGTGAACTAGACAGGCATAATGAATCAGTATGTACGGTAGTTGAAGTAGATTCATTGATTGAGCGAGTCTTATTGATTTGCACGTTCTACAAGCGTAAGATGATTTACAAGACCGTAGAACATGAGCAAAACCTAAGCAGTTTAAACATAATTTCTTGTTTTTGTACAGGTTATAGCGATCAGCAACAGATTTTGCAGTAAAGGCAGGGCAAGTGTAGATGTGCTTGACGGAGAATGCTGGTTGTAGAGGGCGATTTATTGACAAATAGCGAAGTGGCAGAGCGATAAGAATGATGTGAGAGAAAATTTGTCATAGATTCATTTACCAGTTTATCATGTTTATGAAACGCAAGGGTGGTTGACGATGAATGAAAGTTTCGAGGACTAAACAATGTCTGTTTATAAATTCGGAGTTCCTTGAAGGTTGGTACATCAGCGTAACTACGTTTACGACATAAATGTAACGTTTTCAGCGAAAATGTTACCGTTAACAGACCTGACGTATTATGTGTCACTGAAACTTGGTTGAATGCTTCAGTTTTCGCTGGAAAATTAGGAGATCACTTTTTTCTTGACGACCGGAGAAATCTAATGGACGATCTAGTGGAACAGTGTGGGACTTTTCCCCATTAAAACTCCTGTATAAGGGATTTTCAAGTCTGAGACTTCTTCATCCTGATCTGTGTAAAAATAGCAGGGGGTGAAACTATGGTTGCGCCAGTCTCCTCACGGACCAATTACGAGGGAGACGGTAAGCGAGTCTCGGTGTCCCATAGGACGAAGAGAAAAAATGAAGGAGAATAACCGCTTATTGGCGGTTGTTTGGCATGTATTCATCCGTGAGGTCAAGTTTTGGACGCTTTTATCGGGAAGTAGATACGTCGTAGTCAAGAGCTTGTCTTGTCTGACTAATCTGTTCGGATGATCCAACGCTCTGCCGAGCGCTTTCATTCGAATTTCGTGAAGATGGTCCTTCAATAAGGGTAAGTTTGCCTCAATTAGTGGATCTCAATGACTACAATTTGCTTAGACGTGATCGTGCATCCACCGGAAGTCGAAAAGTGGGGGGTGGCGGTGTGCTATTGGCGGTGCCTAAGAAGTTTTGCCCCATTTTGTTGCAGCATTTTCTGAGCGACGCTGAAGATATTTGGGTATCGTTTCGGATAGGCAGCGTCAACGTTGGCTGCTTCTATTTACCTATTGACGACGCGTAGGCCTTTACTGAATATTCGGCCAAGTTGCAGGATTTGTCCATCCCATACAGCTGCCCACTCCTGATTTGTGGTAATTTCAATTGTTCAACAACAACTTGGCGAAATGAGCTGCACCACTCTTATTTGGAGCCTTTCTGTGTTGAAAACAGGTATGCCGCCGTACTTGATACCATGTCCTTCTTGAATTGCAGACAATTCAATCATTTGCGTAACATCGATAACAAACTATTAGATCTGATATTTTGTAACGATATTTCTGTTGAAAAATTGTCAAGGTGTCCTCATCCACTTGTGCCTGAAGATTCGAGGCATCCATGCCTGGAGTTTGTGATCACTATTTTAGATCATAAAAATTTGCAGTATTTAGATGATATTTATACCTTAAGTTTTAGAAACGCTAATTTTGGGACTATAAGTCAAGATTTGCTGTCGGTCAATTTGGCCACTCTCTTCTCTAATAATAATTGTCTTGATACAAATGTCGATACCTTTTACTCTATTGTTGAAAGTATGTATTGTGAATCGGCATGTTCCTAGACAGAAAAAAAAGCACGAAATTCCCGTTTTATTTTTCTAAGAAAACAATTTTAGTTATGAAGAAAAAAATATATTTCACAAAAAATGGAAACGCTTCATGAACCCAAATGACTATGAGAGTTTTTCGCTACTGAAAGTATTTTCGAAATACCTCATAAGTACCGACTACAAAAAATTTATTGACACATTCGAGAATGATATAAGCTCTAATACTAAATCATTTTGGAAATTCATTACTCTAAAAAAAACAGTAAAGATCGCAGTCCTTCAGAAATGAATCTTGAAGTCGTTACGGCAATTTGAGGTCAGGATGTTTGCAATTTTTTTGCGAGGAATTTTGCAAGCGTTTTTGTTCGTGAAAGGTATTCGTCCAATGGTCGGGGGGCGGCGACAGCTCGTTCAACTTGAGCAACATTCAGATAAGTCAAGCTGAAGTTAGGGAAGCTCTACATAGTGTAGATATCAGTCAGAGAACTGGGCCTGATATGATTCCCGCTTTATTTCCCTCACCATCATCTTCAATCAATCAATAGCAAGTGGAGAATTCCCATCTCGATGGCAAATGGACGCAGTAGTTCCAATCTTCAAGAGAGGGGACAGAACCGATGTAAAAAATTACAGACCAATACGTAAGTTGTCCATAATGGGTAAACTATTCGAAAAAATCATGTACGGATATATGTTTGATCATGTAAAACATCAAATCATCGCGGAGCAGCACGGTTTCTTTCGGGGAAGATCGGTAGACTCAAACTTAACACTATTTAATGAGTACTTACATCATTCTCCGCCTCTACTAAAGCCTTCGACAAATCTAGTCATTACATTCAAATATGTCGATTGACCGGTGTGGGGCCGGGGGGCAGCCTGCTCCGATGGTTGGAATCTTACATTAGAAATCGCTAGTATTATGTATCGGTGCAGGGCTTCAGATCAAGAGAATATTTCTCGTGTTCCGGAGTACCCTAAGGTTCCCACCTGGAGCATCTTTTATTTTTAATATATTTTAACCACATAAAGTCATGTTTTCGTCACTCTCAATTCTTAGTGTTCGCTGATGACATCAAAATATTCTTTAGAATAAGATCACGAAGTGATTGTGCTGTTCTCCAATCGGAGTTAGAGCGGTTTTCCACCTTTTGTGTACAAAGCGGCCTGTACTTAAACATTTCAAAATGTTCCTAAATCACCTTCACTAGGAACAAATCCCCATTTAATTTCAATGACATTCTGGATGGCAGAGCTGTGCCGAGCACTGAATATTAGTGCTTCGAGCACTAAGCACTAAGCACTGGGAAAAAAGGGCTCCCGAGTCGCGAGCACTAAGCACCGGTTTCCACAAAATGCTCGCTAATACTAAGCACTTTGTTAAGGTTATTTGATATTTCGAGTACTAAACCCTAAGCACGTTTTTAGGAAGTGTTGTACGTGCGAATATTTCAATCGGAATGAAAATTGTAACTATTTAGCTAAGCTCTAATATGTGAGATTCTTGGCAGGTCTGAATGGATGTATAGGGTGTTTCCGTTGCTTAAAACTTCTGATAGGAGAACCCTAGAGTGCTCATGATATTCCATATATCCTCAAAGTTTTTCTGAGAGATGAGCTTTATATTTCGAGAAATTCATGAAAAAAACTTGTTTTTCCTATATGTCCAAAAGAGAAACAGCTAGATGTTCTCAGATGCATGATTTTTTTTGCCCCTAAAAGGAGATGATCGATAGACTTTGAATTTTCCATAGGCATGGAAAAATTCTCATATTATTTCCAGTGACGGAAGTACGATTGAAATCGGTCGGAAATCTCTGGTAAAGACTTCAACTGGAAAACCAGATATTGGTTGTAAAATGAATATGAAAAAATGAGCTTGCAGGTGAGATCAAAAGAGTTGAATGTATGGATTCTAAAATTAAAGCTCCCAATTACGTAAATACTTTCCCGAATGCATCGTTCGGGCAAGCAATCGTGTAGGGGAAAGATACTTTCTGCACAAGATAGGAACAATATTTTCTGTACAAGCGCCCATATGAGATCGATTTGAATTCAACACACAGATCAAATTTGTCGAACGTAATTCTACATGTCGTTACCATAGTACTCTCATCGTAGACGTTCGGTGCATAGACTTATCATAATTCAGTTTATTGTTTAATAAAAGTGTGAGGAAAAAACAGAATGGAATAGCAGAGGTTGTTCCCGCACTCTTTGAAAATGTGACTTTTTCCGAATTGAAATGCGTGCGGGAAAAGGGTGGAAAGCGTACGCTCGTAGAAAAAAGATTTTTTCATGTGAGGTTGATGGTAACTTCAAATTCGATCATCCTCTTTCAGAAGCGATCATATTGAATATCTGGGACCATTTATTTTAATGGTTTATTCTCTAGAAAAAAATGTTATCGAGTTGTTAACCATTCTTCCACATATGAAAAAACACTATCTGGTCGAAAATTTGACTTTTCCTTTCAATTTCTCATGAGCTGAGCCTCAACTCTCATCTCAGTGAAAACTTGAGAATGAATGGAATATGTTGCAAAAGGTTTGACCATTTTATTACTCCCCTGTCAAAAGTTATGAGCTTTGCAATTACGGGACTTCATAGTGCTTACCTAATAATCCGCAAATGTGCTCGGGAGCGTTTGGGGATTACTAAGCACTAAGCCTTCTGATGAAGATCTTCAATTACTAAGCACTAAGCACTGCTTTTGAAAAAAGCTTGGGAGCACAGTGCTCGGGAGCACAAAAGGGCTTCGAATGCTTTCACGAGCACAAGGCACAGTGCTCTGCTACAGCTCTGCTGGATGGACAATCTCTTCCTCATGTAGAGAGGATTTGGGGATTTGGGGATTACTTTTGATTCTAAACTGTTGATGAACCTACACATAGATCATATATCCAGCGATGCTTCGCGAATGCTGGGGTTCATAATGAGAAGCACTAAACACTTCAGGGGATTGGAGCCATCCTTTCTTTTCATTTTTAGTAGGTTGACTTTTGCATGTGTGGTATGCAATTCTTGCTATTCCATTTATATTAATCGGTTGGAATCGATTCCTTCGTCAGCTCAGTAGCAGAACAGGCTTTGGTCACAGCGGAGATTATGTGATAACTAGAGCACATTTCGGTATGATCTTTCTGGAGCATCGGAGAACTATCTCTGACATCTTGTTGCTTCAAAAAATTTGTTGTGGGGGGATCCAGAGTGAGAGTCTCCTTTTGAGGGTTGGTCTCAATGTGCCGCCCAGAGAACTCAGAACTTTGAACATTTTCAGTGTGCCTTTTCGAAGGACGAATTGCTCACAGAAATCACCGATTACGCGAATGGTGAGACGCAAACAGGTATCAGGACGATGTCGACATTTTTCACATGTCGAAAAATCTGATAAAGAATAGACTTAAGTTAATGTTCACATTTTGATTATAATAATGATCTAATCCTATATTGAAAATTTTGTTAGAAATAGTTTTTGATATGTATTTGCGTGTACTATTTTTGGTCTAGTACCCGTTTGTACACCAAATGTAATGAATAAATAAAATAAAAATAAAACAGTTCATGTGTAGCATCCGTCGTGATAGGACATCCTTCACGACGAACTGCATACGGAAATATTATTCAAGAATCGAGTGATTTATAAATTTCGTTCGTGAATAATGGATTCTACAAGTGGGAGCGAATATTCGGAGATGGAGATTGATGACAATGGGGTGTGGAAAAAAGCTAGGTACAAAAAAACAAAACGAATACAAAATCCAAACTCGCCTACACAACAAAACCCATGCAAAAAATTCCCATCCGCAGAAGAACATGGAACGTTGAGATCACCGCCGATAAATTATCGACATACCGCCAATACATCTGGAAGGAATCCCCATATCAACATACACTCATCAACAATCGTTAAAGATAAGGTAACAATCAACCAGCCGTCAAAACAAACCGTTTCACAACAAATAATCAACAAAATGAATAAAACATTTCAAAACATTTTCTACTTAACTACTAAAGAGGAAATCCCAAGAATAAAATTAGCTGACTTCTGGACACAGATTTACCCATCCAACAGAGACATAATAATAAAAACAAAGAAAGGTTTTGTTATCAAAACAGACACGGAAAAACAAAAAATAATAGAAACTCTGAAGAATCTTAAAGAAGAAAATAAAATAGAAAGTTTTGAAGAGAGTAAAGAGCCTACTAAACCAAGCACCACAAAAAACAACACCCACTCCTACTCTGTAGTTATCGGACAAGTAGAACAAGACATCACAGATGAAGAAATAAGACAGCAACTCCTTTCTAACAATATAGACCATAGATACTGCAAGAGAATCATCTCCAGGGCTACAGGCAAAACAACAACCCTAATTAGAATTATAACTGGCAACGTAATATCTTTTGAATACCTAATCAAAAAAGGTTTTTTCTACAAATGCAAACACTATCCGGTCTACGCCAGCTTACCTCCACAACCCCTACCTGTGCCATGTGCTAGATGTTCGTTGTTTACTCACACTACCGACAAATGTAACTCCCCAATCCAATGCGACAAATGCAAGGGAACACATAAAACTGTCAATTGCACTTCCCCACTGCCACCAACTTGCAAGGCTTGTGGTTCTCAGGATCATGTAGCTTGGTCAATAAAATGCCCGAAACGCCCAACACAACCAATCAATGGGATACCAAACATAAAAATAAAAGCGAACAACAAAAAATCCTCAGAACTAGATAAAAAAAATCACCAAAACCAGCAGAATACACGCTCCGCAGACAATACACGATTTCATAGTGGATACATATGTAAACAAACTGAATAACCCCTTATCGTAGTTCTCTCTTATTTCCCTATATAACAACAATTAATTGCAAAACTAAAGAAAAGATTCATAGAAAACTACAATGTTGACACAACAGCTGTATTCGCGGGAAATTCAGTTTATATTCTAATGTTTGACCTCGAAGTAGAAAACTCTGGAACCCCAACAGAACCAAAGGAGGGTACCCAAGTACAACACAATGGTTAGTACAATTAAACTATTATATGCCAACATAAATAGCTACCACAGAAGGAGACATCATATCAACCATTATATAGAAAATAATAATATAAAAGGCACCTTATTCGTGAAAACTAAGGCCAAACAAAATGAAAACCTGAATTACAGAGATTGGACAATAATAGGAAAATGTGGAAATGTACAGAACAATAATACTAGGGGAGGAAGTTTAATACAAGCAAGCAAGGAATTGAAATTAGGCAAAGCAAATCCTCCATCTATGAATAACCAATTGAATGAGACATTACACTGCACTATACCATTTTTAGATGATAAATTACACATTTTTCTATCATATATTCATCCTAAATCAATTATAGAGGAAAACATTTTCGTTAAGGCAGTACAATATAAATATGCATTAATAATTGGTGATTTTAACGCTTGCACAAAAAAAAAGAAAACACAACTGCAAAACTTCATCAGCAATAGCGCTTTTACTAAAATAATTACTCCCCCTACTTTCCTGATGAATAATAACGCAGACTCCACACCTGACATAATTATGTGAACAAGAAATATCCAAAACCATATTAAAGCCAAACTTATACCGGACCTAACATCTGACCACTTAGCTATAGAATTAACTGTCGACCTCCAAACACCAACACAGATTACAGATGAAACAACACGAAGAAACTTCAACTTATGCAACTCACAAGTGGTAAATAAAGAAATCAGCGAATATTTAAGACAAGAAGAAACGATATCGCCAGAAGGAATAGAAAAATTCATGAAACAACTAACCCTTTCAATAGAGAAGAATAGCCCACTATTCATTCTTAAAATGATTCTTATCGTAGAGAGAACTACGATAAGACACTTAAACAAAAATATAATAAGTTGAACAAAGAAATACAAATTATGATACAAGAATACAGAACACATCTATGGTTAACTTCATGCAAGAACATCAACATGGAAAAGGGTCGCAACTATTGGAGAGAGATAAGAAAACTATCAAGATACAAACCATCACAAATAATAAAACATATATCAGTTAATAATAAGACAATTGATAACGAAACAGATATAACAAATGCATTCAAGAACCATTTTGAAGAACTATATAAGGAAAGCAGCAAGAACGATCACGACAGAAAATTCGCAAATAGAGTAAATGAGGAAATTACAGGGATGCTGAAAAGTCTGAATAATTATAATCCACCAGACATAACAGAAGAAGAATATAATGAAGTACTTTTCACCGGAAAAAATACAACAGCAGGGCACGATAATATCAACAGAAAAATTATAAAGCAGCTTGACACTCATATACACCCACACATAAGAAATATCTTCAACTTCTGCCTTAAACACGGATACTATCCTCCAGAATGGAAAAAAGGCCAAATCATTCCAATCCCTAAGCCGAACCTCAACCATAAAATAATTTCAAATTACCGACCAATAACACTCTTACCAGTAATTGGCAAACTATTTGAAAAAATTATTAAAGGACGTATTGAAGAATCAGTAGGACAAGTAATTCCACCTTACCAATTTGGTTTCAAATGCAAGAGTTCCACTATTCATCCTCTTATTACTCTCACCTCCAACATCCAGAATAGTCAAAAAAAAGGACATAAGACTGCTGCCATTTTCATGGATATCACAAAGGCATTTGATAGTGTATGGCACAATGGGCTTCTATACAAACTTTACAAAATTGAAACACCTGACTACCTCTTAATGATTTCAAAAAGATTTCTAACAGATAGGAAAATACAAATAAAACTAAGATCATCATTTTCAAACACATTCACCCCCCAACAAGGCCTTCCTCAAGGCTCACCTCTCTCACCAATACTATACAACATCTACTGCTATGATATGTACAACTATGACTTCAGTGACAAAAACAAAATCGACTTAAAACAGTACATATTACAATATTGTGATGACACGACACTTGTGACGCATAATAAAACTCTAGAAAACACCATCGAAAGCCTACAACAATTAACGAACAAGGTACTACAATGGATGAAGATATGGCAGATCACACCCAATCCACAGAAAACACAATTCATCATATTTGGACACAAACTCACAGGCACATCACCCAAAATAAAAATTTCACAGCACTACGTTACACCTAAGAACACTGCCAAATATCTGGGCATCACACTTGACAACAGATTAAACTTTAAAAGTCACACACAAAACACTTAAAAACAGATTATCACAAGATCCAAACACTTTCGTTCACTGACATACAAACAGGAAGGAATAAACCTGAGGAACGCAACAACCATATATAAAATGATTTGCCGTCCTATCATAGAATATGCCCATCAATTATTCATAAATGCAAGTAAAACAACATTAAAAAACATAGAAGTAGCAGAAAGGAGCAGCTTAAGAAGCATTACAAAAATAAGGCACCCTAGAAACCCATTGCATAACCCATCAAATCAAATGCTATATGAGAAAACTGAAATACAACCAATTTTATCAAGATTCCATAGATTGAATAGGAAATTTATGAACAACACTAGTAACTCTGAAATTCTCCAACCATTAACAACAGATGATCATGGCGCCAAACGAAAATACCCAACAAAAATAATTATAACAGAATTGCAAGAACTAATATAATATAAATTCAAATGATTATACATATGTACATAGATATATATATATATATATATATATATATATATATATATATATACGAATTTTTTTTTCTTTTTTTATATAGAAGCTTTCATTTAATCTTACATAAAATTTCCGAAATTTAAAAATTGTTTATAATGGGCAGAAAGACCTCGGTCGATAGCCCTTTGGCAAGTTCAATAAAGATTATTATTATTATTAAAAATAAAAGAATATGTCTTATTTCCGAAAGCTCAATTAAGTTCTCAAATTATGATTTCCCTATCGAGGATTGAATGTTTCATTAAATGATGGGAAATTCCTATACATCTCAAATATTATTTTCAGTTCGCCGACGTGAAATTACAGAAAAATTACAACTTGTCTAGATACTAACGCATTGCTATACGATAATATAATCGTACAATATGTGTGAATAGTCTCAACTCTTACCATCAGTACATATATAGTCAAATGTGTATATCATTCTCTTGAAAAATTTCATTGTGATCAATAATGATAATTTCAATCATATTTCCTATAATTCATCATGGTGGATTATTGTTCGATAAATAAAAGGGATAGATATGGATAGATAAAGATTTGCTCATGACTTATCGTTTGATATAATGTTGGCATAATTCTTATCTCTCAGTCAAGTAGTGAGTTTTTCAAAGTGCTTCCAAGTGAAATAACATGTCAAGAGTGAGGTAATAAATTAAATTTTTTTTTTCAAATCGATTCCACACGGTGATTTATTGTTAAATACAGTTCAAATCCTCTATATAGGTACGTTACATGATATACCACATTGATTCACTGAAGGGCTTGTGTTTACGAAATAAAGGGTACCCGATCAATTACAGCTAACCATTATCGACCCGCATAATATAAAATTATGACGCAATTATTAGTTACTCGCAACCAGAAGCTGTATACTGAATCTTTCAAAAAAAAAAAAAGCAAAAATTGAAAGTAGGCAATTGAAATCATTATGGTATACCACAGTGATTGTGATCGACCACTGAGGTTATCAGAAACGTATTTTTAACATGTTTGCGCAAAGTTAAGAAATATGATGATAAATATAATTTTTTCATTTCTTTCTGGCATGAAATGTTTGTTTGAACATTCGTTTGAAGTTCGTTTCCATAATATTTTTCATTACATCGTATTCACATTTTGTAGATGTGTACGATGCTTGAGCGTATTTTTGTATTGCCCACTCATAATTTTTGAATGCTGTGTTTTCTCAATCATCTACACAGACATAATATTATTGCGCAATGATAAGAAATTGTAAGAAAAAAAAAATTCTTTGGCTTTACGGAGGCCACATCGAGAACATTTTTGAAACATAGATGAATTCAAAATAGTAATCATCGAAATGAATACTATTTTCAATTCCCAGGCTCAGAGATCTTTTATCATGAAGTTGGAGAAATGATATTAGATGAGAGATATACCGGTTTCGGCCTTGTTTGTCCTCATCAGTATCCCATACATCTCAGGGATAAAATCTTCATAAAAAACTTCGATATTTGAAGCAATTAGTTGTGAAGTACTGACTAAATTATTGTGAATATTACAAGGTTGTGACATCCAATTGCGTCAAAATGAAGTTTCATATCTCCAATCAAATGCTAAAAAGGAAATCTGTACTTTCTCTTTCACTGAATGAGATTTTAGCAGTGGCTCTATTCAGGGCCCGCTTGCTAGTTTCTCAAAGTGATGGAAAAAGCCCAATTCTTTTTGCGACTGTGAAGCCAATTGCTTTTAAGAAAAAGAAAAATTCTTTGCCTTTACGGACTCCACATCGAGAACATTTTTGAAACATAGATGAATTCAAAATAGTAATCATCGAAATGAATACCATTTTGAATTCATCTTTGTTTCAAAAATGTTCTAGATGTGGCCTCCGTAAACGCAAAGAATTTTTCTCTTTCTTAAAAACACTTGGCTTCACAGTCGCAAAAAGAATTGGGCTTTTTCCATCACTTTGAGAAACTAGCAAGCGGGCCCTGAATAGAGCCACTGCTAAAATCTCATTCAGTGACAGAGGAAGTTCAGATTTCTTTTTTAGCATTTGTTTGGAGATGTGAAACCTCATTTTTATGCAATTGGATGTCACCACCTTAGTACTTTGTAATATTTTACTCAGTACTTCACAACTAATCTAATATCATTTCTCCAACCTCATGATGAAAGATCTCTGAGCCTGTTAATTGAAAATGATATTCATTTCGATGATTACTATTTTGAATTCATCTATGTTTCAAAAAGATGAAAAATTGTAGTCAGTTTCATTCAAGCTGCAATGATATTCATGTCATAAATAAATGATCACATCACATCACATTTTTTAAAATGACCATTATGTGCCTGTTTCAATGACAGCTCACATTTACTTCATGCACAGATTGTAGATATAAGTGTTGCGGAACTTGAGACATTGAAAAAATCGGGCACTACAGAGGCTTGGCTCTGTGTCGAGTGTTCAACATCATACATAACCTATGAAAAGGAAACTTTGAAGAGTGTTTCTTCTGAAATTGACCTTGAAGCTAATGTTGGATTCATAGATAGCATTGAGAATATCACTGTCAAATCCTTCAATCATTTATTGATCCCGATGGTCGAGAATTTGAAACTCGAGTTCCTCGGCCTTCGTGAAGATGTGGCAAATTTCAATTTTGACAATACCAAACTTTTGAAATTCATTTTGAGCGATGAATTCAAATCCTCATTTGATTCTAAGAGATATCCAGATTTAGTCAAAGCAAAGATGAAGAAAAAACCTTCGGATGGGTCATCTAATGTCAATTCAGCCCCGAAAACTCAGTGTCAAACATCCACTGAATATGAAAACACCAGCAGCTCAGTACAGACAAACTTGACACTCTCTAGCCACTATATCGTTTCCAACATCTTCCAAGTCTTCAATCAAGATAAAAGATAATTCAAGTACTGTAGCGAATAAAAATAGTGCACAGCCTCAGAGCATGTCTGAGGATGATTTCACTGTTGTAAAAAGAAAGAAATCTAGGATGTTATTCAGAAAAAACTGCAAAGTTTGGATAAAACAGTAGTTCGATAAAAGCGCTTTACCGATTCCCAGAAGCGATAGAAACATGAATTTGATGAGAATTTCTTTCGACCTAAGAATTTGCCTAGTCATCGTTCCCAAATGATCAACCTCTCTTATACAGGGTGTCCGTTATCAATGTCGAAATATGAAGAATTTCAAATTGTTTTTTCTCGATATTTTCAAATGAACCACCATGTATTTTTTCCATTATGATGTAATCACTTTGAAACCTTACATTATTTCAGAAGTAACCTTAGGATTATTTTCACTTCTGTGTCCAGCAGACGAAGAATGACATTTCAACCAAAAATTTCAGGAATAATGAACATAATAACTGAAAATTCCGACCGCAATAATGAGGCAAATGACGTCAGGTTGCAGTGGAAAAATCAGGTTTCTTAATTGCAACAAAAACCAAGGCTTTGCCATTTGGTTTTTTCGAAAGCGGTTTTCTAATATGAAAACAATTGAAATCACAATACTTCACCACCGCAATCATTGAAGAACTATTTCTCGCCGTAATGCCACTATGCCGAAATATTACGTTGCGCTGACCGTCAATGCATTCTCAAAAACCACTGCTGATGTTATGCGTGGTACAGTTTTCTATGACGTCATTTGCCGGTCGTAATTTGTCGGTACGAGGTAACAAACGGTTATTTTAAATGAGGCACACTATTCCGGGAGTTTGAGAATTCCAATAGAACAAGGCGCATCCACCCGTTTCTCTTTCCCAGGTGTTCACTCACATTGTCACAGAAGAATGTGGAATACATAATACATGTGCCTTAAACTCTTTAATAAGGAATTATCAGATTCTCTAGAGTTATAAAATCAAAACAAAAATTTAGAAACATTAATAGACTTGAAACCGTACGATATCAGAGAGTACTTAACATATTATTAAGGTGCGTACAGACATGCTCCGAATGCCGTACCGCACCACGTCGCGTACCTAAGTGTGGACGACGAGGTGCAACAGAGTATCGCACCACGTCCCGATCACGGTGTAGATATTGGCGAACTTTTGTTTTATTTAAGTTCAATTGTTTTGTACCTATTTTTACGTAATTTTTTTCAATATTGTTTGATTATGAAAATAAATGTTATTATTATTATTATTATTATTATTATTATTATTATTATTATTATTATTATTATTATTATTATTATTATTATTATTATTATTATTATTATTATTATTATTTACACTTGTCACTTGCAATAGTTATGATGAAAAAATAATAAGTATCCGATTTCTATGATACACCATAAAATTATAAATAATTGAATTATAAGAAGATAAAAGTGGTTTCTACAAACCACATCCTTTCATAATCAATAAAATAGAACAGTGCCTCTTAAGAATATTATGACTCACCCTTTCGAGACCTAAATAGGGTTCTCTGACTGACACACCTTCTGATTACCACATTTTTGTGCACTGGCTCTTAAAAAAAAGTCAACATTCCATTCGAATGTCTGCAAGAAGATGCTTTTATTTGTTGTTATAAAACTAAAAATATAAAATATAAAAACATAAAATTGCGAAGGATAGGATCTGGAGTTCGAAAACTTTAAGGATATGATAATTGTTGTCGAATTAATAAAGGTACACATGTATTGATAGTAGAAATAATGAGGTTACACATACAGGGTTGGGATAAAGTATGGAACCAAGTAAATATCTTTTAAACGAAAAGAACGATATTTATGAAAATTTGCAGGTAAGTGCAATGGAACAAAACGCATCTGATGTACATTTTTTTGATAATAATATACTTCCGGTTTAACCGGAAATGCCATCAACTTCTTTAATTTAAATGGGACACCCTATATATTTTTACAGATTTTGAAAGAGCTTGTTATTTTGAATTCATACATACTGAGTTAAGTGTAAAAAAATTTGTAAAAACGAGGAATATAGCACTTTAACCAACCTCCTTTGAGTTTTTTGCATTAGAGCAAAAAACTATTTAGATAAACTAATTGATGTTGTTTGTATGCATAGTAATAAATAAACAAGTACTGTTTAGTACGTCTTTTATTTTTCAATTGTCAAATTCTAATTGACGGAAATAAATTGAACAATTTAGAATGGTTCAATTAAGTGAAAAAGAGCGTATTGAAATTTTAATGATGATCGGTTATGGTGATCGTGTTAGAACTCATGAAGAAGTGTGTCATATTTTTAATAATTTGCATCCGGAGAGAAATCCTATATCACGCTCAACAGTAACTAAAACATTACAACGTTTTAATACTACTGGGATGGTAAAAAATTTGCTAAAACCTGGAAGAGCGCGGACTGCAACGAACGAAACTGTTGAACAAAATATTGCAATCGATTTAGAAGAATCATCTCAAACTTCCACCACAAATTTGGCACTAAACCATGGTTTCAGTCGACGTTCTGTAGGAAAGATATTAAAAAGTGAAAAGTATCATCCGTATAAGGTACAGTTGGTTCAAGAATTGTCATACGATGATTTTGACCGACGGCTGGAATTTTGCGAACGGCTAATGGACATCTGTAATGTCGACCAAAATTTTCCTTCTAGCATAATTTTTTCCGATGAGGCAACTTTTTGTTTAAATGGAACAGTTAATCGCCACAACTCAAGGTATTGGTCAAATGAGAATCCTCATTGGATTCATGAAGCACATACCCAGCATCCACAGAAGTTAAATGTTTGGATGGAAATTGTCGAGAATAAGCTTATAGGCCCTTTTTTTATCGACGGAAACTTGAATGGTGACAAGTATTTGGATCTACTAAATACCGAAATTATTCCTGCACTTCAACAGAATGGGCAATTACCACAAAATATTTGGTTTCAACAAGATGGAGCACCTCCCCACTATGATAGACGGGTTAGGGATTTTCTGGATGCGAATTTTCCAAATCGAAGGATTGGACGTAGAGGATTCATAGAGTGGCCTGCTCGATCTCCGGATCTTAGCCGGTTAGATTTTTTTCTTTGGGGTTATCTAAAATCACGTGTTTACGTTAGACGACCAACAAACTTACAGGAATTGAGACAAAGAATTATTGATGAATGTGAACTAATACAAGGAGAAGTCTTGGAAAGAGTGACTCAAGAATTTGTGAATAGGATGGCATATTGTCAGCAAGTAAACGGCGAGCATTTTGAACATTTGAAGTAATTTTGTTTCTCATTATTCTAAAATGATGAAATGTACATCTATTGTACTATACTAACAGTGAGTTATTCCTCGTTTATACAAATTTTTTTACACTAAACTCAGTATGTATGAATTCAAAATAACACGTTCTTTCAAAATCTGTAAAAACATATAGGGTGTCCCATTTAAATTAAAGAAGTTGATGGCATTTCCGGTTAAACCGGAAGTATATTATTATCAAAAAAATGTACATCAGATGCGTTTTGTTCCATTGCACTTACCTGCAAATTTTCATAAATATCGTTTTTTTCGTTTGAAAGATATTTACTTGGTTCCATACTTTATCCCAACCCTGTATATTGTGTTTAATGATTCCAACCTCAGATGTAGGTGAAAAATTAGGTGAAATAATTCCTGATGGACCATGGCCAATAAGCCCGGAGGACTTTCTCAATGTCAATGATATCATCTTTTCATATTTCTCAAGACGGATTGAGAGAGAGAGAGAAAGAACGAGAGAGAAAGAGAAAAAAAAAAGATGCGTTTAATATTGGAAATCTTCATTTTTTCCCAGGTTTTATGTAATTCAAGTTCTCAACTAGTAAAAAATTCAGTATATCAATGGTGAAACTGATTTTTTTTTTTACTTTTGGCGTGCTCAGTAACAAAGGGTGTGCCACACAGGATATTTCATACCGGCTGATAAAGGTCAATAAAAATTATAGTTTTGATTGAATTATTGCAGAATTGAAAATATCAAATGACCTTGAATGCAAAAAATTATTCATTATGTATTTTGTCTTTTGTTCTTGGTTGGCGTCTTTTGAATTTCTTGATACTTCCTTTTCATCCTGAGACACATTGTCGGAGCACAATTTGACCTTATTTATTTTTCTCGCCCTGCTCAATGTTACTTTGATGATTTCTCCATATTCATTGTAATATTCTACATAGTGCTGAAAAACATCAGCTGCCGCGACGGTAGGCGGTTATAAAAGATGAGTTCACATTAAGCTGCTAAGGAATTTTTCATTTACGTATCTTATCAATGCCGTGTTCATCATGCTCACCAAGTTGATCAGGAACAAACACCAAATTGATGTAGTTGGTTCTTACTGAGATCCATATACCTTTTGGATTTTGCATTTTCAAAATTCCGAAGGAACTTTTTGAAGTGATCCAACCCTGGGAGATTTTGCCAGAGTGTTTTCCTTTCGGTTTTCTCCTTCTCCAGAAACTCCTTCTTATATATTGTAGTAAATGATAGTTTACTGCATCTTTACATCGCTAAAACCCATTTTATGATATTTTCTCTGCCAAAAACGGGACAACCTAACCTTGAAGCCTTGACGATGCATAAACCAGATTGCTTGAGAATACTATGCTCTTGTCCTACAATCAAAAAAATACCAGTCATAGGGCGGGTTTCACAAAGCTTTAATTGTATGATTAAAATTCAAACCAATCGAATCACTCGTTTTGAAGTTTCAACGAATCGCGGTGGCTCCAATTAATTTAACGCTACAATCGAAGTCTTATGAAACCGACCCATAAAGTACTTAGGAGTATATGTTGATCAACACTTGAGATGGAACGCACATCCGGATTATCTACGAAACCGTTTTAAAAATTTACTACATTTATTCAACAATATTCGCAAAGTAACAGATAGAGCGTGTATGTTTAAAGTTTATGAATCTTTGGTTGAGGCACTGTTGAGGTACGGGATTGTATTGTGGGGTGGATCGTACGGTAATGCGTTGGAGAGTTTACAAATAATGCAAAAATATATTTTGAAAATAATTATGAATGTAAAAAGAACTTATAGTACAGAACAGCTATTTTTGAGAACCGGGAGACTAAATATAAGAGAGCTTTTTGTCTTTGTTTCTCGAATACACCAGACCAAAGGCAGCAAAACCTATGTCAGTTATAATCAGAATACAACATGTCGAAGTGACGAATCGCCGGTTTTGCTAAAAAGCCATTTACAACGCCAGCTGGGATTTTTCGGTCCAAGATTTTTCAACATTCTTCCAGTTGGCTTGAGAAAGATTGATGTGAAAAAGAAAAAACAGAGAAATAAAGTTATGAATCATATGAAACAAAATTTTGATAAGTTTGAGGAAATTATGTTGTGATCTGTCTGTGTTTCTTACACTCCTTCGGGACGCGTGGGCATGTTGGCACAAATTTGATTTAATCTTTGAACTCTATTGTTGGATCAAGTTTTTTTTTGCATTTTGTTATTATTGTAAATATTCTGTTTTTTATTGGTGCAGGTGTAATTGTGATTGAATAGATTCAGTTATTTGGAGGGAACTGTAAATCGCACAAGCGACAAGCTTAGGTTTTGCATGGAATTGTATGGAATTATGTAAATTTCACCGAATAAAAATTATTATTATTATTATATACATTTTCCTATAACACAGAAAGGTTCTGGAGCAGTGAGTGGTTTCCGAGCACCCCTCTGGCAAGTTAATTGGCATCTTCGTTACCTGTATGATTCCCGAATGACCAGAAACTCTTTCTGGGTAACAAGAACCTCATGTTGATGACTAGAACAACCTCATATTTCCAAACCATAAGTAATTCTGGAATAAAATAGTGCAGGATATGCTTGGAGTACTGTTTGATGGTGTATTATTTGCTTCACACGTCTAATAGCATTTATAGCAGGTTGAAGTTTGACTTTTAGATTAGTGATGTGTGCCTTCCATGTTAAGTGAACATCAAATTGCACGCACAAGAATGCTGTGTTATCGGTACTGACATCAGTTGAGGATGAAAAAATGATTGTTTTAGTTTTATCCTTATTGAGACATAATTTGTTTGCGCTAAACCATTCAATTGCTTCTGCACTCACCTGCTCAGCTCTTTCTCGTATCTATCTCTCCTATCCTGCCCTCTTAGTGCCAATCCCAGCCAACCAAGGTGTTACATGCGCTCTCGTGCTACATAACATTAGGGAAAATACTAAAACCATAACTGATATGTGAAATGAATGTAGCGTGTATATATCATTCTTATTTCACAATATACATATATGAAACATGATACAGTATACATGTATCATATACATAACTTTGTTATGTATATGATACATATACGATATGTATGGTACATATCGATATATATGGTACATATTTTATAATACTCTGATCAAACATAAAAAAATTATATATCATTTTTATTTTTTCAGTGATATTATCGTAATATTATCATAATAGCCAGTAGCCATTGGCATTTCATTGTCATATTCGTTCAGCAGCGGTTGTAGATTCAGATTGATTCAGATCTCCTGTCTAAGACAATCGAGAGATTAGTGTGCTTATGGCTGTTATTGAGTACCTATATTCTTTTTTATTGAAAACAAAATAGGAATCCGGAATTTACGGTAAGTTCTCGTGTTTTTCCTAGCAATTATTAGCTGTGGCACTAAAATCATAAGAGGGATGTGTACACAGGTATCATCGTGCGTACATTAGTGGACTTTCGTTTATTCATTGGAGATTATTTCATAATTGAAAGAGCTAACACAGTTATAAATGTATCTTTTCAGCCATTCTACCTCTAGCAGATTTGGCGAATTCAGGGACGGGCCGAAGCAAAATTTTTGGGGGGGGAAATCCATCGAAAATTTTCCAACTGGACATTGAATAAACAGGAAACCGTTATACATATTATGGTATAATATTTGTTTCGGTAAAAAAAATTCAAAATGATGACTTTCAACAGAGTGAGGAGTAATTAACTTTTTTTCCATCTACCGAACATTCAATTAAGTAGATTTTATGGAGTTTGTTTTTTTCATGATTAGTATCTTGATGCTGCTTGAAACTTTGGGAAACACTACTTGTTTGTTTCTTCGGTTTTGTAGCTTTTCTTTATTTCATGGAATCTGGAATCGAGGACATCAGAAAAAATACTTTTTCTGAAAAATCTATTCCTTTTATTCCGTGAAAGGAGTGAATAGTGAGAATCAAAGTTATGAGAAATTATGGTTAAATTTCCAATTACCCAATATTCAATAATGTGAGTTTGTTTATTTTATGGAATCGTTTTTTTTGTGAGGAATACCTTGAAGTATGTTTGAAACTTTGAGACACACTTTTTGTTTCATTCTTTAATTTAGTTCAGTTTCATTCTTTGGTATATCTCAAAATTTCAAGCATCATAAAACAAGATATTTTTCACGAAAAAAGCAGATTTCATAAAATAAAGAATTATACATGATTGAATGTTAGGTAGATGAAAAATCAAAATTAATTACTGTCCACTTTGATCAGATTTATAATATTGAAACTGCTCATTTCTAACATGGGTCCATTTCACAGAATAAAAGGAACAAAATTTTCAGAAAATATATTTCGTTTGATAAAAAATGAGCCTTACTTTCACTTCTTAAAAAAAACATATTCTCAATTTAGTAGGGAAACGGTTTTGAATTAAATCAGTCATATTGAAGAAACAATTTTGAACAAAATTTCCTAATTTGAGTTGGCGATTTCGATCTTTTCGCAGCGTTTATTGCAATTAGTGTTTGGAATAAGGATGTATTAAGTGTTTTGAACGATTTTTGTTGTGACTTCCGATATTCTGGTCTTCTTCTTCTTCCTCTTCATCTGCGGTGCCTTTTCTGGCAGAACCTAGGCCTGGTAGCCCATTGTTCATCCGCCTGTAGAATGTAGAACAATAAGAGACTCAGTACCTTAGACACGTCAACAAAAATGTCGTGCATTTTCTGTTCATGAAATTTTTTATTTTATTTTTATAAGGACCACATAACTCAAACTTCACTTTGAATCTATTTTGGTTTATTATTCAAATTTATTTACACATACGGCCTATTAGGCGTTTCTGAAGAACTGGACCTATTTGAAATCTGAAAGTTGGGATTATGTTATTGTTTGACATTATCTACCGAGCTAAAATATTATTGGAGCCTGACCACTTTCAGTTTTACAGGGAGTGAAAAAAATTTTCTGTTTGTTTGTTTTCGAATTGGATAGAGTATGCAATCCTGAGTACATTTGTACTCGTGTAGTTGCATTCGTCGAAATAGTTTTCAAAATATCGAGATAAAACTGAAGAAAAGAAAGAGATAAGAGTATTCGATATCATATTTGTTATTCCTATTCTAAATATCTTGAGGACAAACCGTTTTCACATTTTTGAAGTCGAAGATTGTAGAAATATTGTACACTTGCTGAATTTCGAAAAATTCGTCAAAGGGTGTTCCAAATGTTGGGTCAAAAATTGGGATCAAGATTGACCCATAACTTTTTTTTTTCAAATTGGAATCCTATTTTTTTATGATTGCGTTGGAGTGTGCGAAAAAAATTATGATAATGTTCTATCATGTTGATGCTCCTTAATTCAATATTTCTTGAGTTATTCAGGAATTGTGATTTTATGTCGTACGTAGCGTCAAATTCATTAAATCTGTTCCATATCAACAATGATAAGTGAATTCAGAAAAGAGGTGTGTCACTAGTGAGTTATTGGAATAATTTATCTTCTATGACCAAGATCATTGTTGATATGAAACAGATTCTATGAATTTGACGCTATGTACGACATGAAATCAGAAAATCCTGATTATCTCGAGAATTATTAATTTTAGGAGCATGAACATGTTGAAACATTATCTTAATTCTTCTTCGCACAATCCAAAGCAACCATAATAAAATAGGGTTCTAATTTGAAAAACGAAAGTTATGGGCCAATCTTGATCCCTATTTTTGACCCAACATTTGGAACACTCTGTGACGAGTTTTACAAAATTTCAAAAATCGACAATATTTCCACAGTTTTCGACTTCAAAAATGTGAAAACGGTTTGTGCTTGAGATATCTAGATTAGGAAAAACAAACATAATACCGAATACTCCTATCTCCCTTTTTTCTTCAGTTTTTTCTCGATATTTTGGAAATTATTATGACAAATGCAACGATTTGAATACGAATGTATTCACCATTTAATACTCTATCGAAATGGAAAACAAAAAAATTAAAAAAAACTTTTGAAATTTTTTTTTCATCCCCTGTATAACTGAAAGTTGTCAGGCTGCAAGAATATTCTAGCTCGGTAGATAATGTCGAACAATATCATAATCCCCATTTTCAGATTAAAATAGGTCCAGTTCTCCAGAAACGCCTAATAGGCCGTCACACTCGGTACATCTGAAAGTAACAGCTTGAATTTATGATACCAGATGGTTTTTTTATGACACAGTCCACTTCTTGAGGCCGCACCTCTCCCAACACTTGATGGTAAAAACATTGGATTAAATACCATTTATTGCCGGCAATACATATATTGCCAAATACTGATTGCAAACTTGTTTTTTCTAATTCAGATTCCTTCGTATTTCATAACTCTCTCGGAATTATGTATTTCAATTGCTTTGAAATTTTACAAACTGCTCTGAACTTTTTCCAACTGCTTTGGAATTTTTTCCAACTGCTTTGAAATTTTGCCAACTGCTTTGAAATTTTTTCCAACTGATTCGAAGTTTTTCCAACCGCTTTGAAATTTTTCCAACTACTTTGAAAATTTGCCAACTTCGTTCAACATTGGGGGGGGATCATCCCAGGAGTTCTGCACTTGATCAAGCCGAACTACTCAGGAACCATTAACAGTTTTTTCCTTGAATGTGCAAACATTTAGAAACATTGTTGCAAAATGGTCAGATTCAGCACTTTTGTTAAATTCTAAGCACTGATTCTCGTAAATGTCACGCAAAATATTATAAAGAATAAATATTGCCAGACCGTTTCCGTGGGAGGTAATTCCACCCAGACGCTTTAAATTTCATTAAAAAAAATTAACTTTTCTTACATTCGAAGTCTTCAATTTTGAATATAATTCTTGGGGATTATTTTAATACCTTTTGTGGAAAGCCAAACCAATCCCAAGGGCCAAACATTGTGCCAGACACAATCAAAATTTTTATTAGGGTCCTAGAAACTATTAATTTTTTTGGCCCTAAAATGTACCAATTTGAGGAAAATTGAACAGATCCCATGGTTACGGAACCTTTATCAATAAAATTATAGTAAAACGCCAGGTACGAGTTAACCATCGAGTGAAGCTGAGAATGAAGATTAAGATCAAGATACTAATGAAAAAAATTATATTTTTTTTTTGTTATCATTATAATCATAAATTTTCATTTCCATTATTTGATGTTGAAATCATATACTTTGAAGGGAAAAAAAATAGTAGTTTCTGGGGATCTAATAAAAATTTTGATTGTGTCTAGGAAAATGTTTGGCCCTTGGGATTGATCTGGCTCTCCACAAGAGGTATTAAAATAATCCCCCAAGGATTACATTCAAAATTGAAGACTTCGAATGAAAGAAAAGTTCATTTTTTTAATGAAATTTAAAGCGTCTGGGAAGAATTACTGCCCACAGAAACTTTCTGGCAATATGAAATATTTATTTTTTATATATTTTGCGTGACATATATGAAAATCAGTGCTTCGAATTCAACAAAATTGCTGAATCTGGCTGTTTCGTCTTTCATGAAAGTTTTTTTTTTCTTCTCTTACTTCAAATATTTCTTTCAGTGCAATTCATTATTCTTTTTCAAAATTATAATTTTTTTCTTTAACATAAGTTGGGTGTTGTATAATGATTGATGGAGGAAGTGTTTCATTTGCGAAAATTGGTAATTAAAATCTTATTTTTGTTTGTACATGCAAGATATTTTTGAATACTCTGTCCTTCTTCGCCATTAATTCCGATCCACAAAAAAAAAGTCATTACTACCAGATGGGACGGAACTGATGCAGAGACGGCAGTAGCTGATCGCTTACGAGTCGATACGTACACGTGAAATACGCACGAACCTACGAAAACTACAATTTACGATTTTACCATCTTATTTACGAACGTTACAAGTTCAGAACAAAGAAATTAGTGCTCCAACCGAGGATTAGGAGTTTCATTTATAGTCCACTGCATTTAGGTCGAAATAGGCCCAAACTTCGGACCAATTCATACAAAAGCAAATGAAGGCTTTTCGGGTAGGTCTCGGTGTCCCAAATGATATCCCAAAAGTCCCCTAGGCGGGAGTGACCGCATAACATTTGGCAACGCTGTAAAGGGCTAAAATCCTGCCCCAATGTGAATTTTCGTGAATATCTCGGTCCCTATGAAACTTTCGACAAAAATACATCAGTGCAAAAAGAAAGCTGATGAAATTTCCTAGAGAAAAGGTTTCGAGTCGTTTTTTGATATAACCAACGGTTTCGTCACAATCTCGCCTTCAATTTGAACGTATGTGATATTCTGGATAATGGGGGTACTCTATTCCACAACACCTTTGAGGATGACTACAGGGTGCGTTTTTCTCAAAGTTGTATCCCCTAATAGGCCTAATCCACGCCTTTTTTGATTTTTGGAAAGGCGTTCGAACGCTAATTTTCTTCTCCTTCGTCTTCTCCTTCTATGAATGCATGTATACTTTCTTCGATGACATCCGTGGAGTCAATCTAAGAGTTTTGGATTTCTGTTTCTGTTACATTTCATTTTTCTCAGGAAACTTCAAGTGGTTCGGCATTCAGGCAGGATTTTCCATGGCAATTGCCACAAACCGGTGAGCAACGAAGTCTCAAACTCCGACGGCCACACATTGGTCGACAACCTTTCGTACAGTTGCGAAATATCATTTTTGAAAGACAATCAGGCGCAGGAAGTTGGGATGTCATTTTTTGTTACAATATATTGTCTTTAACATCCACCCCCACTCCTCAGGATTCGACTTGTTACCAAGCCATTTTTGTACTTGATATTACACTGTGAACAGATGTTCACAGATGTTATTTTGCTGCGTCAAGAGTTGGAGGTAAAAGATTCAGTCTCACTGGTCTGCTTCTGCTAACAGCTTTAATCAAGGAAGAATATCGGTAGTGATTTATGGAGAGTCATTTAATGGGGGCAAAATATATTAAGAGGAAAAACTTCATTCCGCTTAAAGGTTATGTGCAGTATTATTTTTGTTGAAGATTTCAGCTGCCTCTTTCAAGTCCTGCCGTTCCTTAACCATTTTCAAAGCTGCGGTCTTTCATTTATTGAACAGAGCAGATGTTGTGTCGCTTGGTGCTGCAGAAGTACCGATAATTCTGCCTCAGAATCTTTCCTATTGTACCAAGCTTGATTCAAGACATCCTGTTTTCCTTTGAGGTGATAACAATACGGTTTCCATACTTCTCTTCGAGTTTTCTCTTAATTTTCTTGTCATCAGATATGTTTTCTGTCAGTATTGCTCTCCATCCAGTCAATTTAAACTGAGAGTCTTCATGATTTTCAATGAAAGAAAAAATGTCCTTCATTGCGTTGAGAACATTTTCATACGCAGGATGACCAACCTTCATTTTCTCGGAGACTGGCAAGTTGAATTTGTTGAAACAAATTTGATGATATTTAGCTTCAGCTGCAACTACATCTGTGTCAAACGTTACACGGTTTTTAAAAGATTTTGCCCAATCATCTCCGGCAAGTGCTATAATATTTTCTTTAAAAATGAGGGTTGAAACATGACAAATTATTTTACGCTTGTCCTTTTTTGCTATTTTCTCTTTCTCCTCGTCAGCCTCGTTGCCGCATCAATAAATACCGGTATTCTTACTTGATTAGAGCTGTGAGCAGAAGCAGACCAGTGAGATTGAATCTTTTACCTCCAACCCTTGACGGGTGTACTATCAAGTGCAACAATGGCTGGGTAACAATTTGAATCCTGAGCAGTGGGGATGCATATTGAAACACAATTTATTGTAACCAAAAACGACATCCCAACTTCCTGCGCCTGATTGTCTTTCAAAAATGTTTTTTGCAACTGTACGAAAGTTTGTGGATCAATGTGTGGCCGTCGGAGTTTGAGACTTCGTTGCTCACCGGTTTGTGGCAATTGTCATGGAAAATCCTGCCTGAATGCCGAACCATTTGAAGATTCCTCAGAAAAATAAAATGTGACCGATGCAGGAATCCGAAACTCTGAGATTGACTCTACGGATGTCATCGAAGAAAATATACATGCATTCATAGCAAGGAGAAGAAAATTAGCGTTCGAACGCCTTTCCAAAAATCAAAAAAGGCGTGGATTAGGCCTATTAGGGGATACAACTTCGAGAAAAACGAACGGTGTAGTCATCCTCAAAGGTGGTGTGGAATAGTGAACCTCCATTATGCAGAATATCACATACGTTCAAATTGAAGGCAAGATTGGGACGAAACCATTGGTTATATCAAAAAACGACCCAGAACCTTTTTTCTAGGAAATTTCATCAGCTTTCTTTTTGCACTGATGTATTTTTGTCGTAAGTTCCATAGGGACCGAGATATTCACGAAAAATCACATTGGGGCAGGATTTTAGCCCTTTACAGCGTTGCCAAATTTTATGCGGTCACTCCCGCCTAGGGGACTTTTGGGATATCATTTGGGACACCGAGACCTACCCGAAAAGCCTTCATTTGCTTTTGTATGAATTGGTCCGAAGCAAAAGTCTAATTTCAGTGGACTATTAGGGAGGATACAGCCGTCCCAGACTCCTTTGTTTCTCCAAATTCACATTCCAGGCTCCCTGATCTACCAAGGGTAAGTCAGAATATCTTGTATTTATCTTTCATTACATATTACAACTTTCTAATATTTACGCAATTTTCGTAATTCAATAATCCCACATTATTGCGTTCAAACTATCGAACCAGCTTTTCAGAATAAAAATCCACAGTCCATTAACGAAACATTATTGATCCTTACGTAGCCGGATGTCTTTAGAAAATAATAGTTTGAGTGCAGTATTGGGGGTTTTATTCGAATTATTTCCTCCATCATTTATTGCATTCTTGAAAAACATACATATTTCAATCCATCGATTTCAATTGCTTTCTTTGACCATCTGTTTCAGATTTTTTTTTGTTGTTGTTGCATTCTTACCTTTATTCATTTCACTTTATTCATCTCCATTTATTTACAAGGTTCGACTACTGAATTGTACTGAATTGAATTCAATCTTAAAAAATTTACTTAATTAATAACGTATCTGGATCTACTGCCACGATGACCGCTGATGATGAAAAAGTTTTACGTTTACGAGCTCTTCGTGAAACAGTCATTTCGAGTGTTAATTCTCTTTATCATCAAGCCGAAAACGTGAGAGGTGATCCATTATTATACTCGGGATTTAAAATACGATATCGGGGTATCGAAAAATGGAAAAATGCATTTGAAAAACATCATATGCTTTAATTTCGGTCATATCCGGACAGGAAGGGGCTGAAGTTACATTGGCGAGTGAATTGAACATATATAGAGATTTTGAAGAGAAATGTCAATATATAGAAACTATTTATTACGAATTATTCGAATTACCTGAAGAAGAGCAGTTTAATCGTTCATTGAAAAATATGGATAAATTTTCAAATGTCAAATTACCAAAAATAAACCTACTTACATTAAGAGAGTCTTCCGGGCTTATTGGCCGTGGTCTATTAGGAATTATTTCACCTAACGTTTCGCCCACAACTGCGGTAGGCATCTTCAGAGGATTCTTGGTCTTAGATTGTAACTCGACCGCTGAATTTCCGAAAGTGATGCTGGATTCGATCCGTTGGCCGCACTTATACCCTGATCATTGGCGGGAGAAGGTAGTGGGTTTACGCGCGCGATGTTGATCAACAACGTTAGGTGAAATAATTCCTAATAGACCACGGCCAATAAGCCCGGAAGACTCTCTTAATGTCAATATATCCGGTCGTGAAAGCCTGAAACTATTTATCAAACCTACTTACTTTCGAAGGAGATATTGAAAGATTTCCTAGTTTCATTTCAAATTTTAATTCTCTAGTACATGAAAATCAGAGCTTGTCTAATATTGAGAAGTTTAATTATCTGACTTCTGTTTTTAAAAGTCAGCCGTTAAATCTAGTGAAAAATTTACCGTTGTTAGATGAGAACTACTTTATCGCCTATGATTCGTTGATATCTAGATATCAAAACAAACGACTATTTGCTACAGCCTATTGGAAGGAAATTGATAATTTTCGTCCTATTACAAATGATAAATCTTTACGATCTCTTCTCGATGTATTTCACGAAAATTTATCAGCTTTAAAATTATTGGGTTTTCCAGTAGATCAATGGAATTTTATACTTATGCAAATGCTGATTGATCGATTAGATTCACATACTTTGAAGGTTTTTGAGAGAGAGTACGCCTCTTCGGATCTACCGTCTTATGACACAGTACGTGATATTTTACTCAAACACTGTGTAGTGGTAGAATCGATTTCGTTAAATTCGAAAACAAAAGAGCACCTGTCTAATGAAAATAAATCTAAATTTTCTTATAATAAATCGTCATTTTTATCTACTAGCTCTAAATCCACTACAACAGGAGAATCGCGAGAGCGACTAAACTGCATACATTGTAGGGGCGATCATATTGTTTTTAAATGTCCTGAATTCTTGTCAAAAGATCCTCATGAACGATATGAAATCATAAAAAATTTAAAGGCATGTATTAATTGCTTAGCGGATTCTCATGCAACCATGAATTGTACTTCTACTAAAAAATGTCGTACTTGCAACAAAACTCATCATTCTTCACTTCATTTACCTCCAAAACCATCTACTTCATTTACTAGTCAAAGCATACCCTCTACCTCTGCACAGTCTTCGCACGAAATTCAGTCATTCAATAATTTCATTGCGCAGCCAGAATCGGCTATACCACAAGATAGTTTTGGATATTTTCATTTTGTGAGGGGTATTGTAGATTCGGGTTCGAAAGTGACTTTCATTACGAGAGCACAAGCCAAAAAACTCAATTTGAAACCTTTCAACGCTTCAGTAAGCGTCCAAGGTCTTGATCGTATGAGTACTAAAGCTAATTCAGCTGTTGAATGTCAAGTTACTTCTATACATAATATAGATCAATACATCAAAATTAACGCTGTGATCGTCGATAAAATTTGTGATACTATGCCGGGTACTAGAAAACAGTTTTCTAATCTACTACTGGCAGACCCAGAATATTTTGAATCTGGAACTGTCGACATATTACTGGGTGCGGATATTTTTCCATATATATTACAAAACGGTCGAATTGTTACTTCTCCTGGTGAACCTGTCGCCGTCAATACAATATTGGGTTTGATAATTATGGGAAAAATAAATATTCCTCGATATAAAAACGTTAATTCTTTTTTAATTTGTTCCTCCAATGGAGAAGACACAAATCTCACCGATAATCTACGAAGATTTTGGGAGATTGAAGAAGTGCCTTCAGTTACATGTCACTCACCGGAAGATACATTTTGCGAGGAATTTTACGCACAGACTACATTTAGAAATTCTACTGGACGCTATACCGTTTCGTTACCATTCAAAATTACTTGTCCAGACTTTGGTGATACTAGATATTTGGCTCTAAAACGTTTCTTTACTTTGGAATCTAAAATTATCAAAGATGCAGATCTGCACATGGAAATCGTTCCAGTGCCAGAACTTAAAGTCAATAATAATAAAACATTCTATTTGCCTCATTCTTATGTTTTACGGAAAGATTCTTGTTCTACTCCTGTCAGGATTGTATTTGATGGAAGTAGCTGTTAACCAGAAAAAATTTCATTGAACGATGCTTTATTTACTGGACCAAAACTACAAAATGATTTGGTTTCGATAATACTTCACTTTCGATTGTATAGATATGTTTTTTGTGCAGATATCCGTCAAATGTACAGAATGATTGAAATTTCGGAAGAATACAGAAATTATCTTCGACTTTTCTGGCGATTCTCGCCTCAAGATCCATTACGGGAATATCGGTTGAAAATAATCCCTTTTGGTTTGAATTGTAGCCCTTATTTGGCTATTCGTACTCTACAACAGTTGACTAAAGATTTTCTTGAGTTCAGTTTAGCTAGGGAAATAATAGAAAACAATACCTACGTTGATGATATTTCTAGTGGGGATGATACTTTGGAAGGAGCATCTTTAAAAGTTGATCAACTTATCGCCTTGCTTAAAAAAGGTGAGTTTGAGCTGAGAAAGTGGCAGAGTAATAATATTGACCTTCTAAGGAATCTTCCGCCCGCACATGTTTTAGATACTGTACGACCTTTGGAATTAGACTCTAAAGATCATTTTCGAAAAATTTTAGGTTTAAATTGGGATCCATTGTCCGATTGCTTTTCCTTTTCTACAATGGATATTCCAGATTTATGTACGAAAAGGAGTATTTTGTCGTGTGTAGCTCGTATTTTGGATCCTTTGGGATATCTAACTCCCTGTACAATTCGTTTAAAACTACTTATTCAATCACTTTGGTGTCAAGGACAATCTTGGGATAGTGTGCCCGGACACGAAATTTCTACATTATTCTCCCAGTTTAGGCAAGAAATCGGTTGCTTTTCTACTTTGAGAATTCCACGTTATTATGAATCAATTTTAAATCATAAATGCGATATATTAGGATACTGTGATTCCTCCGAGTTGGCTTATTGTGCGGTAGTTTATATACGCGTACACTATGAAACTCATTTTAAAAATTTTTTCGTGTGTGCAAAATCGAAAGTTGCGCTCCTGAAAAGTCTTTCTATACCTCGTCTAGAGTTATGCGCCGCAGTTCAGCTCACAAAGTTAATAAAATTTGTGAAATCCTCTTATGAAGGCTATATTGAATTTTCTAATATATTTGCGTTTTCTGATTTTAATGTTGCGTTAACTTGGATAAAATCCTCACCTCACAAATGGAAGTCTTTTGTGTCCAATCGCACTTCTTATATTCAAGATATTGTTCCACCTGAACGATGGTTTTATGTTCCATCCGAAGATAATCCTGCGGATATTGGTACTCGTGGAATGTCGCCTTTAACATTTTTCTCGTGCAAGTTGTGGTTTGATGGCATAACATCCCAAATAAGTACAATTGATACTTCACACTCAGAATTTATTTATTTATTTAGTGCAATGGAATACAAACAGGATAAATCCCATAAACAGTATTCTCAAATACAACAAAATTCAATAAAGAATTAACCTAGCCTACATACAACATACAAAAATAAGAAACATCAAAAAAAAAAAAAATTCCTATTATTCTGAACAGATGAATCATACGAATGAAATTTTCATTTTACCCCTTCTTTCAATGCTTTTTTTATTTTATTTTTACTATCAGCGAACAAGTCTATTGAAACCGGACACTTATTCACAGTGTTCATTGCTCGGCATAAAGGAGAATTTTGACCACTGTTAGTTCTTCTCTGTGGAACAAGAAATAAACTCCTCTGCCTGAGATTTCTCTTAGGGGCATAAAAATTGACTTTCGCCAGTATACTTTCACAGACCAACTGATTGTTGATTAGTTTATAAACAAATAAAATGTCATTTATCTTTCTGATGTTTCCAATAAAATAAAATCGAAATACCTGAGCCTCAGGTTATAGTTAAAAGGATCCCGAGGTGTCAAATAATACTGGCATTTATAGCTTAAAAATTTCAAAAACTTTTTTTGTACCATTTCAATTCTTGTTATGTATATGAGATAAAAAGGATTCCAAACAGCTGAGGCAAAAGTAATCTTACTATTGATAAAAGCAAAGTACAATGTTCTCATTGTCAATTGATCTGTGAAAGGTTTACACTGTCTCATAATAAATCCAAGCATTTTATTACAGGAAGCAACTAAAAAATCAATATGCTTATCGAAAGAGAGATTACTATGTACAATTACCCCAAGATCCCTGACATGCTCCACCCTAGACAACTGTGAATCATTCAAGATGTACGGGAACTGGACGACATTCCGATTGCGAGAAACCGTCATAATAGAGCATTTAGATATATTAATATATAAACCGTTTTCAAAACAGTACTCAGAAAAAGTATTCATCTCATCCTGCATTTCATGGGAATGTGTCAAGGAACCTATACACCTGAAAATCTTCAAATCATCCGCGAACAACAAAAATTTACATTTATTAAAACATTTCGAAATATCATTTATATAAATTAAAAACAATAACGGACCCAAATGTGAGCCTTGAGGAACACCAGATGAAACCAAAGAGGAATTAGATTTATAACCGCCAACCTCCACATATTGCCGCCTTTCCGACAAATATGACCTAAACCATGCCAACATGATTCCCATCACTCCGATCCGCTCAAGTTTATGTAAGGGTAATTTTGTATGAACCTTATCGAACGCTTTCGCAAAATCAGTAAATACTACATCTACCTGCAAACCGCAGTCCAAACTCTCATGCAAGTATTCAACCATTGTGATCAGATTTGTTTCAACCGATCTTCCGCTAAGAAAACCATGTTGTTCACCGATAATCTGAGGCCTAACCATATGCAATAATCGCGGAAATCGAAAATCTTTTCAAAAATAGAGAGTTTGCTAATAGGTCTGTAATTACTAACATCTGATTTCGAATCACCTTTGTGAATAGGAACGACGCAAGCAATCTTCCAACGAGTAGGAAATTTACCGACTCTCAAAGACTTATTATAAATCATCGTTAGAGTAACTTTAACGGAAATACTATATGATCGTACAAAAAAAGATGTCAACATATCAGGACCTGCACCCTTCTTGGGATTCAGATCATTGAGTGATTTTTCAAGTTCTGATTCAGAAAATTGGAAGTGAGAGAAAGATTCAGGAAATGATCCGATATTGCTTTCAGAAATCAACGTCGATCCATTATCACTGTGATGTTCGTTTAATGGAATGTAAACACTACCAAGATATCTAGAGAAAAGGTCACTTATTTCTTGTCCATTATTAGCTATAGTATCATCATATGACATGGTCTTCGGTATATTATCAGATTTATTCCTGACAGAACAATATGAAAAAAGTTTATTCGGATCCCTTACTATATCAGACTCAACAGAAGAAATGTATTTTTTGAAATCTTTTGCAATAAGTTTTCCAGTTTTTCGTCGCATTATTTTGAAATTTGCATAATCCGAAATATTCTTATACATTTTCCATTTTTTATGAATTCTATTCTTTTTTTTAATCGATTTTATAGTCTCAGAAGAAAAATATACAGGAAATCTTTTAGTCTTTTTGATTTTAGGGACATGTTGCTCAATTAAATCGTACAGTATCTTGTAAAAAATATCTACATCCTCATCCAAATCATTATTAACCAATAAATTACTCCAAATAGTTTCACTTATAACATTGTTCATGAAATCATGATTGGCTCTCTTAAAATTGAAAAAAGTTTTTACTTTTGGTGAGAGTGGTTCGCCATAATGAGTATCAAATAGGAATTCTAATGCTGGATGATAGTTATCCTCAGGAACCAACGTGCTATCACAATGTTCAAGGTTTCTGATTCTACCTGAGTTACAAAAGATCAAATCTAATGTTTTGGCATTAGAATTAAAAATGTTATCATACTGCATCAGTTCACAAACAGAAAAGGCATCTACAATATTCGTGAATTTTGTTTCAACATCAGTAGGATCGAAAAAATGGCCATCGTTACTAATTTCCCATGAGGTGGAAGAAAGATTGAAATCTCCAAGCAACAATAACAAATTCCTTTCAAAAATTGATCTCATTTTTAACAAATTTGACACGAATAGTTCCATCGACACACTATCTCCTAGGGGGATGTATGCACAACAAAGGATTACCGTTAATTTATTTATTGAGATTTTCACCCGGACATCCTCAGCGCCACTTTGAAAGTTAAGCAACCGTAAGGGATTGAGGTTGTTTCTTACTGCCACGAAAACACCACCACCGTCTTTTTTAGCACAATCTGATAAACACCTATCGCGACGGAATACACTATAGTGATTTATGTCCACAAGTTCACTGTCATTGATGTTATCGTTTAACCATGATTCTGATATGAACAATAAGTCGTGATAATTACCCATAGAATTAAGCAGAAATTCGTTTAACTTGGTCCTAAGACCACGAACATTCTGGTAATGAACATTTAAAGCCATTGGGAATAATATTTATCAATTATGGGAAGTGGTGAGCTCGCTTACATTTTCTGCAAGGAATTATGATCGACTATATGTAATATTTTTGATTTATCATCCTTACGAACCAGAATGTTTCCATTCTGAATCCAAACAAACTTATATTGTTTTTCTTTAGCTGCCACCCTAGTTTCCCTAAAGAGAATTTTGTTTTTTGTAGTTAGATGTTCATTAATATATAGTCGGCAAGAAAGCTCCTTGACTTCCATACCAGCTCTGACTTCCCCACTCTCAATACGTTTGGCCTTATATGAGCTCAGAAAACAATCTTTCTTTATCTTTGAGGAAAAGCGTACAACGATATTTTTTGGACTGGTTTTAATTTTAGTAGGCACCCTAGTTACGTGATCAATTGAGTTCGCATCTATAGGCATATTTATGGATTTACCAATAATTTCAACTATGGTCAAGATATTTTCACCAGATTTCTCAGGGACGTTCTGAATTTCAAAATTATTCGAACGATTATGTTGCTCAACGCTATCCAATCTCAAATTTAAATCATAGACTTCAAGTTTCAGAGCATTATTCTCTCGTTCCAATTTGGCCATTCTAGCAAGAACTTCTGTAAACTTGGCAAGCTTCAACTCAAAATCGCTGATTTTCTGGGAACAGAATTCTACAAACTCCTTATTTCCCCAGTCAATTGAGTGACAGATTCCGGAAGACCATCCTGCACCGTCGATCGATTAATAATACCATCTTCAATTCGAGAACGGACAGCGGCGGCGCCCGAACTACGCATGGGCTGCGTGATCGGGGGCGAACCGGTCGACCGAAGAGTACCGTTCAGATCAAAGGCAGCTATTGGTAACAATCTACACTGAGTACATCTCCAACCAGCACCCGGTTCTCTTGAGCCCGGTCGTCCACTGCAAGCACTGCAAGCGTATTCAGGCGGCAACGCGCTCACGCGAAACAAGCGTTCGTAGCTGCTACAACACAGGCGGCAATGGGCTGCAGGGTTCGTCCACTGGCAGCGGCGACGGTTGCGGCTTCTTGCGTTCGATTCAGTGATATAACCAACAAAGACCATAGTTTGTCTTCGAAAATGACATCGTTCGTATTTTTTTAGCATTGAGTGCAATATGCTCTGAATCCGGGGGATTTGTACATTCTAGAGTCAACCAAAAATCCTTGGGAGAATTCAAACATCTCCAAAATCAATAATTGGAAAAATATCCTGAGCGATTTTTCAATTCCTATGGGAAGAAGCACAGAATATTTCTGAATGTATTTGAGAAACGATAAAACTTCATTGGGGCAACACTACGAACTCTCAAGCTTTGTAACGTTTCGGAGTTTATATCAGACTCCCTTTTCAGACAATATTGAGAATTATTGATTTCCCAATCGACATTCACCAATCCATGATGATCATAGATTAATATTAATAACTATGATGGTGAAATTGCTACTTCATTTCAAAATTCCCTGAAATCAGTTCCATTTTCAACAAATCATTCCAAATACGATCCACACCCACCGAACCATTTAACAGATTATCATTCTTTTATAACTGTCAGGTTCCAGCATTAGATTTTTCGTGTTATTCCAATCTATTATGTGATCGCCTATTGGAAGTCACATGATCGCGATCTACCAATATCTCTACATTTTATGTTATTCTAATTTTCTAATTTCGAAAGGTGTTGATGTTTCGCGTGTAGGCATAGGTTTTTCCATAAATACAAGGAATATTGTAAATACAATTTCTTATTTGAAGATTTAGTTTTTGTGAGTTTAGATCTTGAATCATTTCGTGTTTTGAAAACGGTTCTCATATTGAATTTAGAACCAATTCTCTGAATTTTTCCTGAAAGTCCATGAACATGAGAAATCAAATTAAATGACATTGTTTATTCTTGACGGTTTCTTGTTGGTCCCTGATTATCATTATACTCTCTAAATTTGAAATAATTTTTCAAATGAAATTCGTTGGATATTTATTATCCTCAAGAATACTTTTAATGAAATTAATTTAATCATTTCTTATTTCATTTGTAGATGAAATTAAATGAGCTCCACCGTTGAGTGTTTTTTATAATACCACTCATTTGACTGATTTGAATATATATTTAGATATCGATTTTTGTGTGACTTTTTTCTGAAACCACTTGATTCTTCTTTGCCATGTTGTAAAATCCCGAAAACATCATAGGCATACCGTCATCAAGTCTTCAGGCATTGCACCACAGACTTTTCATCACGCAAAATTTGACATAAAGATTTCCTTGAATTTCATTCATATAAGAGACAAGTTTGTTCAGAAAAAAAGACACACCAATCGATATCAAATGAGTGTTAAAACAGCTTTTATGAAAACACTTTATTATTGGGATCATTTAATCCATCTACAACTGAAAAAAGAAAAAATGAAATTAATTTCATTGAAGATAGTTTTAAGAAGGATCCATGTCCAACGAATTCCATACGAATTTCTCTACGCGGAAAGGATTTTACTTCGTATATAGAGCCAGCGCCTCTAGCGTTCGAGCGTACACGCGCTATAGATCCCATTTCAGGCGGATCAAGCGGCGAAGCTCGTAGCCGCTCGAAGTCGCCTGTACTGGACGCAGCTGCATTGGAATATATTGCTTGGGATCTGTAGCAACTTGCCGCACTTATACGCTCGTTTTGCGAGAGCCATAAAACGCTCGAAAACGCTTGCAGTGGACGACCGGGCTGATTAGGGTTAGCTGCGATTTTGAAACATCGCAACACATGCCATTTCCATGAAAACATTGACCGCAAACACCGCCACATGACAATCCCGGCGTCTTCTTGTTCACGGTTTCTCCACAGGTTCCACATTCCATTTATGGCCAATTAAATTGTTCTTACTATCCACTCGAATACAAATAGAATCACCAGTATTCAATATATATGCAGTACAAAAATTTTACAATTATAGGCTCGTATTAACACTCTATATCGCCCTTAATCGAGAGCACGATACGTACATGTACGCGAGAAACTGAATGAATTTCCGGATAGTAATATTTCTGAAGAATTGAAAACGAATGCTCAGACTTGTTTAATTTCTTCTGTACCTGAAAATGACTTCAAAGTGCATTACTTTCTAAATTCACGTCCCTGAGTAAAATTCTCAGAATAATTTGTTACATTGTTCGATTCCTGAATAACATAAAATCACGAAATACTAAAATTTTTATTGATAAAGTCATTACCTCATCTGAAATTGATAGTGCTCTGTTGATAATTGCTAAACGAGTTCAACAAACGGAACTTAAGAATGAAATAAGTTTACTATCCTCGCCAAGCAGAATACCTAAAGTTTTGAGAAAACTTAGCCCTTTCCTGGATGAGAACGGCATTCTACGTGTTGGAGGACGTTTGTCATATTCTAACTTGAATTACGATGGGAAACACCCTATATTTTTACCTAGCAAGCATATACAGGGTCTTTCACGAGGAACCTCACCCATATTTATACGGGAAACTACTGAACGTATTTTCATGAAATTCAGCACTTATGAGTATTTCACGATGCTGATGAAATCTAAAATATTTTCAAGGCATGAGCACCTCCGGTTTTTCCGGAAATGACGTCAACTTCCGTTTTTCAAATTAGAACACCATTTTTTTATTGCAGAAATAGATTCCTTAGAAAATTTCAAGTTATTTTGATTTAACATTTTTCAGTTTTGGTTGGAAAATTCTCTCTGAGCGGGAAAATTCGAAAAAAAAATCGAAAAGAGAGCTCCGCTGAAACAAGAATAACTTCGAGGTTTTTGGATGGAAAATTTTCATTTTTCGGATTTTTCAAGATGTCAGATTGATGAATCCCATTCTGAAAATCGAAATCGCGATTCATGATACAGGGGGTGAAAAAATCGCTTTCAAAGTTAGGGATGACAAAATCGTGAAAAATCAATTTTTTCAAATCAAAACCCCATTTTTTTATGGCAGATATTGAATCTACGTTGAAAAATAATGTGAGTGTATGCATCACACCCTTGCCCTAAAATGGATATTTTCTGAGTTATTCACAAAAAACTGTTTTTCGTCTTGAATTTTCAGCTATTTCTTTTCCCTTCACCCCAAGAAGGTGAAATTTTCAGGAACTGTTATTTGAACCATGCTGTAGATTTTTCACCCCTTCTTGAAACCGACTTATAGTTACTATTAGGAGAACCATGGCAAACTCTCGCAGTTATAACTAGAGAATATGCTCAAAGTTTTGACCGTTCATTTCTAGACATTTATTTATACGTCTCAGGAATGATTCGTGCGTTGCTCTTCTTACTTCATCGGGAGGAAGAGATCTGCAAAAGTGTTTAAAAACCAAATTGAGTTTCAAAACTATGAATCTAAAAATCTAAACAAACCTGAACGCATTTCTGACTCGTTCTATGCAGTCCTCTTTATCGAAGAGGTCGTTGTTCAAATGTGTATTCGGATTGTGGTACAAATTTCATTGCTAGTTCCAAGTACTTAAAACAAATTATGGAATACACATCTACGAAAAAAATATCTCGTGGCATTTTAATTCACCTTCGGCACCCCATATGGGTGGCATTTGGGAAGCCAATATCAAAAATGCAAAATCTCATTTAGTACGAATCATTGGAGATCAGATTCTCACTTATGAAGAATTGAATACTCTTTTCATCAGAATCGAAGCGATTTTGAATTCACGCCCGCTCTGCCCCATAAGTAGCGATCCTAATGATGTAACTACTCTCACGCCAGATAATTTTTTGACATTAGAACCTCTAGTTGCTCTGCCTGATCCCGATCACACTAATATTAATGTCAATCGCTTAACTAGGTGGCAATTAATTTTGAGATTACATCGTGATTTCTGGAATAAGTGGAGTCGAGAATATTTACACACCCTCCATCAAAAATCTAAATGGACTACAAAGAATGTGAATCCCAAAGAAGGTTCCGTAGTTTTAATAAAAAATGAAAACTCGTCTCCATTGAATTGGCCATTGGGACGAATCATTGAATTATATCCTGGAAAGGATGATATTGCCCGAGTGGCTTTAGTAAAGACTGCTAGTGGTCAACTTAAAAGACCTTTGTCCTTTACCAAACCAATAAAAAAAAAACTACTATTTGTTCAGGAAATGTTGGTCATTTCCAGCGCGGCGGGTATGTTTCGTCTTTCATGAAAGTTAATAAGTTTTTTTTTTCCTCTCTTACTTCAAATATTTCTCTCAGTGCAATTCATTATTCTTTTTCAAAATTATAATTTTTTTCTTTAACATTGTTGGGTATTGTATAATGATTGATGGAGGAAGTGTTTCATTTGCGAAAATTGGTAATTAAAATCTTATTTTTGTTTGTACATGCAAGATATTTTTGAATACTCTGTCCTTCTTCACCATTAATTCCGATCCACAAAAAAAAGTCATTACAACCAAATGGGACGGAACTGATGCAGAGACGGCAGTAGCTGATCGCTTACGAGTCGATACGTACACGTGAAATACGCACGAACCTACGAAAACTACTAAAACTACAATTTACGATTTTACCATCTTATTGACGAACGTTACAAGTTCAGAACAAAGAAATTAGTGCTCCAACCGAGGATTAGGAGTTTCATTAAGGGAGGATACAGCCGTCCCAGACTCCTTTGTTTCTTCAAATTCACATTCCATGCTTCCTTATCTACCAAGGGTAAGTCAGAATATCTTGTACTTATCTTTCATTACATATTACAACTTTCTAATATTTACGCAATTTTCGTAATTCAATAATCCCACATTATTGCGTTCAAACTATCGAACCAGCTTCTCAGAATAAAAATCCACAGTCCATTAACGAAACACTGGCCATTTTGCAACAATGTTTTTCATTGTGATTTTTTAATGAAATTTGAAGCGTCTGTGATGAATTACGGCCCACGGAAACGATCTGACAATATGAAATATTTAGTTTTCATAATATTCTGCGTGACATATATCAAAATCAGTGCTTCGAATTTAACAAAAGTGCGGTATGTTTTTGTCTATTTTTTCTATCTGCTACCTGTGAACGGGCCGCCTAGCCAAGCTAGCGAGTACGCACACACTATCAAACGTATATGAGACTATCTATACTGTGAAATTCGTTACTTCGAAAATAAGTTTCGTCTGGGGCCCTGGGATCTTAGACTAATATGTTTATTGAAAGAAATGGAAAATCAATATATTTATGTGTTGCTTTAACTCAACATAGGAGTGAAAAGTTGGACTGTATCTATGTGAAATCTTTTAAAATCCTATTGGGAAAAAAGAGAGAAAATGAAACAAGAAAATGGTGCACTAGAAAACTCACCAACGGCGCTTCCTTCACACAACCTGAGAGCTCTCGTTAGGTGGGAATTTTCCTGCAGGCAGAATCTTCTTTCTTCTGTCACTTTATTATTTCGTTATCGTCCAAATATGACAATCTTTAGCGTTCTAAATAAACCTTAGAAAAAATAACTGTTCTATCAAAAAATAGCGTTTTGCGTTTTATACCAAATTCGAAGCACTTTTCTAACGAACTGAAAATCACAAACATAATGTGTCCACAAGACGGCTTGAAGATGCCTCGTAACTGGCGATCCTCAGAGTAGTCTAGTGCACATAAATTTGGAAGAAATGGATTTGACAAAAACCTATTTATTACGGCAACATTTCCTGCCCCCGAAAAATGCCATAGCATTTTTCAAAAAAAAGAAAAGTTGGGAAAAATCCGAAAAAAAATATATTAAAGTTGTGCAAACTATGAGGCAGAAGAATACTCGTAATAAGTAATAATCTATACGTTATTTATATCATGTGAGGAGAGAAAAAAAAAAGAGATATCATAAAATAATTTTTCATGAAATTACGGTTCATCGCAAACAGGCAAAGGACACAGTTTAACTAGAGGGCGAGTTAGGACCCCGTCTCGGGTTTTGATTTGAGCAACTCGCGAAATACCGTCCTTACCCTGGAAGAGGGTAGTTATGCGATCTAAGCGCCATTGATTAGGAGGCACATTATCCGCCTTAATCAAAACTAGCTGACCAAGAACAGCAGGAGTAGAAACATCGCACCATTTAACTAGCTGCTGCAACGTATGAAGGTATTCGTTACTCCATCTAGACCAGAAATGTTGATGAAGGTTTTGTAAGAGCTGCCAACGTGATAACCGATTCAAGGGTTGACCGGTTAAATCTGGTATAGGTATGGCAGTCAGCGGTTCCAGAGTCAAGAAGTGACCCGGAGTAAGACAATTCAAATCTTCGGGATCTGAACTTGTAGCGCACAAAGGCCTTGAATTCAAGACAGATTCAATTAGGGTGAGTAACGTATAAAATTCCTCATAAGTGAGAATTTGGTTTCCGATAACTCTGAACAAATGTGATTTTACCGATTTAACTGCAGCCTCGAATAAACCTCCGAAGTGACTACCAGATGGTGGGATGAAATGGAACCTCAAGACTTCCTTTTCTGCAGCGATTTTCATTAATTTTATTAGTTCACGATTGGCTCCAACGGAATTAGTGCCATTGTCACAGTACATAAATCTGTACAACGTCCCCTTCGTGCGATAAATCTCTGCAATGCAGCTAAAAATGATTCAGAGGAGAGATAATTCGCCAATTCTAAATGAATGGCTTTCGTTGAGTGACATACAAAAAGGCAAATATAAGCTTTCGAGGTTTTTTGTCCTCGATATTTTCTCATTGGTGCAATCGTAAATGGGCCAGCGTAATCACATCCGCAACGCAAAAATGCTTTTATAGTAGAAATTCTTGATTTAGGCAGATTTCCCATAAGGGGTTGATAAGCAGCCGGTTTCATTTTAAAACATTTAACGCACTTCGACAAGACCGAATTTATTGCACGTCTTGGTGACAATATCCAAAACTGCTGAAGAAGTAAGAAGTGCAGTTGACGTGGACCAACGTGAAAATACGTTCTATGAAAATATTCAATAAGATGTCTCGTCAATAAACTACTTCGTGGCAAAAGTATAGGGTGTTTGGCACGATAATTAATATCAGCATATTTCAAGCGACCACCCACTCGTAAAAGGTCGTCGATATCCCTGAAAACATTCAGTCTCCTCAACGGTTTTGGCAACTTCTTCCCAGAAATTTCATCGCTGAAAGATACAAGTTGCGTATACTTTGCTGAAATTATCAAAGCAGAGTGAAGCTCTTGAGTAGTCAAAGATTCAAGTCGTTTTTCTAGCGGATGACATATATTGTGAACGAATCGCATAACATATGCACCAATACGTAACACCGTCGAAAAATTTGAATGTGTTTTCAAGAGATACTCACAAAAATGTTTGACTTGAGGAGCAACTACCAAACAAACATTTCTTTCTTCGCGAGTAACATCATCTGAAATGAAAACTTCCGAAGAGCCTTCAGACGGCGAAAGAACTTGATTTTCAGAATTCTTCAGCAATTTCGGACCACATAACCAAAATTCATTGTTAATGATTTCCGACGGAAAAAGCCCGCGGCTTCCGAGATCAGCGGGGTGGTTTTCTGAACTAACGTAACTCCATTGCCAGATGGAATTTTTTCTTGAATATATGCAACCCTATTAGCTACAAAATTTTTCCAACGATATGAAGGTGAACAAAGCCAGGCTAAAACTACTTTCGAATCACTCCAAGCAAAAACATTGGAAAATGTGACTCTTTTAGAAAAAAGCGAAAGTACAAAATTTATCAACTTGGCCAACAAAACTGCTCCACACAGTTCCAAACGCGGTATACAAATTTTCTTCAGCGGGGCAATTTTACTTTTAGACGTGACAAAGCTTGTGGTTATATTTCCATCGATAGTTATTGTCTTGAGATACAAGACGGCGCAATAACCCTTTTCCGAACTATCACAAAATCCGTGAAGTTCCCAACTAGCGAAATCTGAAGGGAAAAGGTGCCTTTCAATTTTAAATTCAGAAAGACATTCTATCTGGGACCTAAAGCGTTTCCAGACACGCAAAATTTCATCTGGAGGCTTATCATCCCATGTAAGTCCGATCATCCAAAATCTTTGAATAAGATACTTTACCAGAAAAGTGACAGGCGATAGGAATCCTAACGGATCATAAATTCGAGCTAATTGAGAAAGGAGTTGACACTTAGTACAAGTTTCGTCAGATTGCGGGACAACAGAAAATGAGAATTTATCTTCACGCGGATTCCAAAATAATCCTAAAATTTTGACAGAAGTAAAATTAGTCTCAGAATCAAAATCAAGGGGATCTTTACTACGCATAGAAGCTGGAAGATTTTCCAACAACGCAGGATCGTTACTCGACCACTTTCTCAAATGAAAACCTGCTTTACTAAACAAAGTTATCAACTGATTTTGTAGAAGCTTGGCTTCTTCAAGTGAAGAGGCACCAGTGACAACATCGTAAATGTACGTATCTTCTTCTAATAACTTCGCTGCTAAAGGAAATTCACTTCCTTCATCCTGCGCTAACTGTTTCAGACATCGCAACGCCAAGAAAGGAGCAGATGACACTCCGTATGTGACAGTTTTCAAGCGATATGTTGTCAAAGGCTCGTCTGGAGAAAATCTCTAAAAAATTCTTTGATAATCTCGCTGGTCATAATTGACCCAAATCATTCTATACATTTGTTTTATATCGGAACACAATACGTAAGGATGCAGACGGAACCTCAAAAGAATTGACACTATATCAGCTTGTAATTTTGGACCCGTTAAGAGACTATCATTTAAAGAAAATCCCGAGGGAGCCTTTGCGCTCGCGTTGAATACTACACGCAACTTGGTGTGAACACTCGATGGATTAATGACACAATGATGAATAAAATAATAAGGATTGTCGCTCATACAATTTTCAGGTACAACTTCCATATGACCAGAACTCTCAGAGTACTCATCATAAAGTCTTGGACTTTTCATGATTCGGCGTTCTAAAGCAGAAAATCTTTTAGAGGCGAGTTCTTCCATACCGCTAAAGCTGGGTATGTCAGTTGCGAAAGGTAATGAAACTATATATTCGCCATAAGAATCGCGTTTATGTGTATTGACAAATATTTTCTCGCATAAATCATCAGCGGGAGAATTAACATTCACGGATGGAACAGATTCAACTTCCCAAAAACCTTTTAAAATTTGAGGAAGAGAGTAATCATAATTTTGACAATCGATGTCACAGAAAAAAGAAAATGTTACATTCCTTGAAATGTTTGTTCCACCTCCGATGAGAATGAAACCAAATATAGTATTGAAAGCGCTTACACCTTTACCACCGGAAATATGACCATTAAGTAGAATTTTAGTGAACTTGTCGGCTCCAAACAAAATATCGATATGCCCAGGAATATGAAAGGAAGGATCGGCTAACTTTAAATTCTTAAACTCATCATGTATGACAGCGGGTATAGGCGTAGTGGGTAATTTTTCTGTTATTTGTGTAATTACAGATGCGTTGGTGTATAATATTGGAGAGACCTGACCAACTGGTCGAACTGTAATAGCAACTAAACCTCTACTTGTGCAGGATTTAGAAGAGTTCAAGCCTGTTACTTCAAGAAACATATTTTCAGCTCTCAAACCCAATCGAGATGTGGCATGCTTCGTAATGAACGACGTCATGCTGCCAGAATCAATTAGACACCTTAGTTTGTGAAAAGTACCGTTCGAGTCTAAAACTTCCACTAAAGCCGTGGCCAAAACAACATATGATGTTCGATCATAATTAAGAACCCCAGTACCCGCAAAATTAACAACTGATTTCGCTTCAGAATTCGAGATACCGCTAGTAGTAGCAAGTAATACATCATTTTCAGATTTTATATCCTCTTTCTGCTTAAAATGCAATAATGTATGATGCTTTGAAGAACAATGGTGACAGGTCGATTTGGACTTGCAAGAACGAATATCATGCAAGTTAGATAAACAATTGAAGCACAAATGAAGCTTCCTGGCGAGATTATAGCGTTCAAACGGTTTCATATTGAGAAATGAAGGACACTTGAAGATATAATGATTGGATTTACATAAAACGCATTCAGAAGGAGAACTCTTGGATGAACCAACTGCGTTTTCAACAAAAAAAGTTTTCAATCTATTTGTTTTTGACGATCTTTTATCGACAATACTAGAATTGGCGGTGCAAACTGATGGTTTCATGTCACATATAATCTCAGAAGCTAAGAATGAAGTGAGATCGCTATAATTCGGAACCTCTGAAGACCCGTAAGAATGTTCGAATCGCGAAACTATTATATCGTCCAACCGATCATATAGCATCATGAGCAATACAAAGTCCCATTCCTTTGTTGGAAAACCCAGGTTTTTCAAAGCACATATATTTTCTTGAAAAGTATCTAATAAATTCCTTAAAGAATTCGGAACCCCAGATTTAACTTTTCCGGTACCCTCTATACGACGCCAATGACATTTTGCCAACCAACGCTTATTATTGTAACGTTGAAATAAGGCCTCATATGCAGATTGATAATTATTACCATTCAATTCGTAGTGTTGAATTAATTTAAGGTTAATTCAGGGTTCAATAAAAACTTAAAAACAGGGACAGCATTTGTGGATTTATCAGCTGCATATGATACAGTATGGAAAGATGGATTAATTTTCAAACTATATAATCATTTGAAATGTGGAAAAATGGTAAGACTATTGGAAAATATGTTATCCGACAGAAGGTTCCGAGTTTTTGTCGATAATAACATAAGTAATTTCGAAACTTTGAATAATGGTCTTCCACAAGGTTCAGTTTTAGCACCACTTCTATTCAATTTATATTTGTGTGACATTCCATCTACTTCTTCGGAGAAATTTATTTATGCTGATGATATTGCTCTGGCTTTTCATCATTCTGATTTTCAAACATTAGAAAGTACCCTTTCCGCAGATCTGGACATAATAAAAAATTTTTTTTTGAAGTGGCGATTGTGCCCGAATGAAAATAAAACCGAAGTTTCATGTTTTCATTTGAATAATCACCAGAAATATAGAAAATTGAGTGTAACTTTCGGTTCTTCTCCCTTAAAACATAATTTCAATCCTAGATACCTGGGAATCAAACTTGATTCCTCTCTAAATTTCAACGCCCATTTAGATGATCTGCATTTGAAACTTAAAACTCGAAACAATATTCTTCAGAAACTAGCTGGTTCCTCATGGGGCGCTGATGCAACAATACTTCGAACAGCAGCGCTTGCTTTGGTTTATTCTGCTGCTGAATATTGTTGTCCTGTTTGGTTGAACAGTGTTCATGTAAAAAAAATTGATGCCCAACTAAATTTTTCTATGAGGATTATTACTGGTACTATCAAGTCTACACCTACTCCTTGGTTACCAGTCCTCTCAAATATTGTCCCCCCCCATATTCGCAGAGAGACAACAGCTTTGAATTTTTGGAAAAAATTCAATTCCTTTCCAAATTCATTTCCCATACTCACCTATATTCCAGATAATAGGGTCCCCAGATTGAAGTCGCGTAAACCTTTTTGGTCAAATTTTCTGACTAATATGAATAGAAGCGACAAAGAAATGTGGCAATCTGAATGGAATGTATCCAATTTTTTCAATAAAGATCATATTTCTGATCCTTCCATCAGAGTTCCTGGTTTTGACCTTCCCAGGAGAATATGGTCTGTTCTAAATCGCATTAGAACAGGCCATGGACGTTGCAATAGCATGCTCTTCCGATGGAATTCGGTTGAGAGTCCTAGTTGTGAGTGTGGGGAAAATGAGGAGACTATAGAACATCTTATAAATAGTTGTCCCATTTATAAATTTCAAGATGGTTTCGAGGCTATACATAAAGTAACGAATGCATTTCTAAAATGGGTGGTTAATTTCAAAATTATTTGATTTATTCTGAATATTCGGTTTCTTTTCTGCTTTTTTCTTTTTTCATTTCAGATTAAGAATCGTGAGCCGTTTTGGGAAGAATCTATCGACGGATAACAAGAAAATGATCTCACACTGATGTCTTTCAAGATTTTTCCTGATATTTAATATTTTATGTTATTTTTTTTACGGGGTGGCAGGTTTTTCCGGCTGAGGTTTTTTTCCTGGCTCTATAGTATCGTATGATACTAGTGATGATAGTATCGTATGATTCTATAGTATCATACGAAGAATGTTATGATACCCCGTTCTTTTTTTACCTCAGCTTAGGTACTTTTCGTTTCAACATTTATTGTATTATTTTAGCTCTCTATTTTCATAAGAATATATATATATATATATATATATATATATATATATATATATATATATATATATATATATATATATATTTAAGGGGTTGTCCTTCAAGGGCGGAAACCAGATAATTAAATTTTTCATCGGGGCCCAATGCCCCGTTATTATGCACAAGCGAATTGAACAATCCGATGAATGTTGAAAACTGGGTTACATCACCCGCGAAACGTTTTAATTCTAACTTCGGTAAATTGATATTCGCCTTAGTTTTATGTCTAACATCAGAATCTCCAACACATTTCGAAATGTTGGTCGTTAAAACATCGTAAATAGACTTGATTTCATAATAAAATGTCAAAAATTCATCCCGAATTGATTCCTCACCGCTCAACTCAACGTCTTCCTCCTGAAGCAACGTATCCACAATTGTCTTATGTTCACCAAGAAATTCATTCCGTATTCTTTCAATGTCAGAAAACCTAGCTTTGAATACACTGAAATAACTGCTATCTAATTCAGCTTTTTTTGCGAAATCAAAAAGTGACTTAATCTCACCGATGGCCGTAGCACGATATGCTCTAGCTCGTTTAATTTTCGACATGATTTTTAAATTGATATTCTACAAGACTTAAAATAAAGAAATAAACTGCTGAAGATCTTCCGTTACAGTACTTTTTTCCAATACCGTGTATTGAAAAGACGAACGAACGTATGTTCCAAATAATTAAATCGGAGCGAACAAAAAACTCTCCGCGATAAGAAATATGTTTTTTTCTGATCTGCGAAATAATTGATGAAAGGAAATGATGAATTTCAATCCGTTTTCTCAGATATTCTTCTGCACAAATTTGCAAAACTTTTTAAAGGAAAAATTCGAAATTTCTGATGGGAAAATCGATTCAAAATCCGGCGATACCGAATGACCAAAAAATGTTGCGGTAACTCAAAATAGGAGGGAAAAGTTGGACTGTATCTATGTAAAATCTTTTAAAATCCTATTAGGAAAAAAGAGAGAAAATGAAACAAGAAAATGGTGCAGTAGAAAACTCACCAACGGCGTCTTCCTCCACACAACCTGAGAGCTCTCGTTAGGTGGGAATCACACACATAATGTGTCCACAAGACGGCTTGAAGATTCCTCGTAACTGGCGATCCTCAGAGTAGTCTAGTGCACATAAATTTTGAAGAAATGAATTTGACAAACACCTATTTAAGAAAAAGAAAATTCTTTGCCTTTACGAAGGCACATCGAGAACATTTTTGAAACAAAGATGAATTTCTCCAACCTCATGATAAAAGATCTCTGAGCCTGGGAATTGAAAATGGTATTCATTTCGATGATTACTATTTTGAATTCTCATTTTGACGCAATTGGATGTCACCACCTTAGTACTCTGTAATATTTTACTCATTACTTCACAACCAATTGCTATAAATTCTGAAGTTTTTTATGAAGATTTTGTCCTGAAGATGTGCGGGATACTGATGAGGCTCAACAAGGCCGAAACCGGTATATCTCTCATCTCAGTGACAAAATATAATATAATTTCTCCATCCTCATGATAAAAGATCTCTGAGCCTGGGAATTGAAAATGGTATTCATTTCGATGATTACTATTTTGAATTCATCTATGTTTCAAAGACCCATTTATTACGGCAACATTATGAAACATATATTCATGTTTTACATTGGTAATCGGACTCATCATTCGCCTTGGAGATTGTTTATAATAATCGTTGCTTGTAATTTTCTACCTGTTTCGAATTTCCGGTTGATTCTCATTAAGTTACCTACATTGTCGAGGTAGTGGTAGTACCTACACTATAAAAAATTATGGTTCAAAAAGGGTTTTATAACATTTGTATATATATTTATATATATTTTTTTTATCCACCATTATGAGGTTTGGCTTCTTTTGATGATACCGGGTCAAGAAGACCAAGGCATGCTCATTTACTGGTTAAGAATCCTCGTACTATTCGCGTCGTCCACAAAATGACCTCCCGTTGCGCATCGCTGATCAACCGTCCACCTATTCAAGGCGGGCAGTATATATATATATATATATATATATATATATATATATATCAGCACCTCAGAGGTAAAGTGTGTTAAGTCACATTTTTTCATACACGAACTATCTACAATATTGGATTCACATTAGTAAATTCTAGCTATTGGAACTCATTTTTGACTCCATAGGTATATCAAGTCACCAAATAATGGCAGTAAACAGTCTTTCAAACAATAATCGAACTGAAAAATCTCTGTTTTGTCTAAATTTGATATTGTGACTTAACACACTTTACCTCTGGGGTGCTGATATATATATATATCCAACGAACAAACTGGCATCTTTTCCAAAACGGTATAGGCCTGCATCCTCGTGTATATTGGTGTATATTCAAGAAAGTTTGAACCGTACATTTCAACTTCCAGTTATATCCAGCGGATGGACTGACATCCGTATATTTTGATATAGGTAGGAAACAGTTCGCCCTCTATATATTCTATTTACAGGTAATCTGCCTTCCAGCAATGTTGCCAATTCGATGTTACTCTCATATTCGTCATCGGAAGTCATTCAAGATGTTTATTCATTTGATTTATCGAAATGATGGAAGTAATTTTACACTTGACTGAATGGTTTTTTATTGCGTTATCAATTGCGTAATTGGTAATTGTTTATCCATGCGATAATCATGTTTTTCAGATTCAAAAGTTCTATTATTTGTTTCGATTTGGATTTCTTCCACATTAATTCAGAATATACAAAAATTTCTAAACGCCCTATATCAGTAAGCCTGAATTTTTCATACTATTTGATTCAGTAATGGAGAAGTATAGATTCAATTTGAAAGACTTCTGGGTTTGACAACTATATATGAGATGCGATTTTTCCGTGTTTCGATATAACTATTCTGGATGTGTTTTTTCATATCACGTATTCTAAAAAAAATCCTCAAACCTTTCGTGGCATATCGAAGATGTATCAGAATAACATATTAATCAATAAAAATATTAAAGGCCTTTATTTATGCATATGATATTGCAAATGAAAAAAACACATACTTATTTTGAACAACAAAAAGGCAGGATCCAGTGCACATTTGGTACAACTGTTCAATCCTACCTTATCCATTGGAGACATCAAAACGTATAGAATTCCCACTGGCATGAGGGCTGACAACCAAGATATCAAATACATCAATTTATCCTATATAAGAAGTCATTCCCTCATTAGAATCGATTTTCATCTCTTCACATTCTACCGCGAAAAACTCTTCTCTATTGAACAAAAATACCCAGAAATACTTGCCAATCTTACCATCTTGGCAACTGCCAGATGACTTCTATGGTGATCGTGGTGGTACTTTAGGAAATGATATCAAAGAAGCAAATTCCCGTTTTTCGACGTTTCTAGCTCTCGTCTGAAGAGGGACATCTCAATGGGATTATATCTACATGCATTTATTTCTGAGGACAACTGTGAAGGTACCTAATTTATGTAAATCAATAAAATCTATAACTTCAGCAGTATTAACTGAAATTCATTGTATCAACAAAATTCTGCAGATTTTCGACGAAGTTTAACTCGGAGTTCAGCGATATCGATCCTTTTAATACGTCCATTTCTCAATTTGAAAAACTGCTAGAACAAAGGCTATCACAATAAATATTAAAAGAAAAATTTTCATTTTGTACAATTTCAACTATTGTATGATCAAATTTTCCATTTGATTGTATGATTTTTTCCACGTAATTTGTGAATCCTTTTTTGGGTTGGAACCACTTTTTATATTCCTATCTTTCATAAATTAAATTAAATGAAAATAAATTCACATGTTAGAGTTCGTACGAATCGGTCATGAGTATTAGCGATAATATGTCTACTTCGAAATGTGGCGGATGCAAAAATTCTGTAGTAAAAAACGGTAGTAAATGTAAAATTTGTGCCAAATTATACCATCGTAGTTGTGCATAGAAAGTTAAGAAATGTTGCGATGAGGAAATAACATTTTCCATCAATGTAACGAAGCCGGGAGAAAATCAACTACCTGATAGTGAGAATTTTGATTCCATCAGCGTAATCACTGAAGATTCATCTAATCATGAACTACTTCTGAGAATCATTCAAGGATTGGAAGACAAAAACCGTTTGTTGGAGGAAAATACATCATTGTTGAAGTATAAAATATCGGTTCTTGAAAATGAATTGGATATGAAAGAAAAAAAGGTATGTGATCGATGTGAAAAATCGTTTAACATACGAAACAAAGGAATTATCAAATCAACAACAGATGATTTTGATAAACAAACCAGAAATGTTATTATGTTGTTATATATTGTAAAATCAATGAATATGATTAGGTTTAAGAATTTAATTAGAAAAAGGCTATTAATAAAGGGTTATTATAGCATTAAAGAATATTTAGATGATGGCAACTTTCTTACATCTTGATTAAATGTTGTGTAATACTTGTATGTATTATATTTAAGGTTATATGTTTTAAATATACTTTACTTGACTTGTCCTATACATTTTATATATGTCTAAGGGATCAATAAAATTATTATTATTATTATTATTATTATTATTATTAATGAAAATATCGGAGATGTTATAGTTTGATTATTCGAACCATCAGAACATGCGAGGAATGATGATAACACATGCATCATGGTACGTTTCAAATCAAACAATTCAAGAAGACTTTAAGGTACCATATATGTGAAAGGTGTCATCAAGAAAAAAAGCGGGAATCACCACATGAACCACGTAAATATTTTACTTCACCTACTAACTGAAGTGCACAACGCTAGGGATAGGCGACTCAAACGAGAATGTCCAGCAGATCTGAAATAGATGTAAAAAAAACTGCCACTGGGTAGGACCTCTCAACGACACTTGAAAGCACTCAGCTCTGTAGCCAGCAGATAAGCTTATAGAATGGATTTATTCTGGTTGTTCGTATTGTTATAATAATTAAAAAAAAATCGATGGAAACAAAGTTGAACAAGCCGAAAACGAAAAATCACACATTACTATTCTAACAAGAAAAAGTCCCACAAAGTCACTCTGTTACTGAATTTAATTAATTAATTATACGTATAAGGTTAAAAAACTTTTCAAGTTGTTGGCGGATAAACGAGCTTTTGTAAACCCCAATGAAGTCAAAAGCCTACATTCGACTCACGTTTCGAACAAAATCTCTGCATAATCGTATTGAACCTCCCACGGAAAGATTGATAATTTAAAAAAAGGGAATTGAAATTAGATGAATTCCAAATGAAAACAATCACCTGCAAAGACAAGGCATATAATATTCTACGGTCTTAATAACTGTTATAGTTTTTTGGTGCACAGTTTGGTGACAAGAACAAAATAATGGGTGTATTCTGCTTCTTATCTTCCAATCGTGCGGTACAGGGTACAGATCTGTAACGTAGTATTGATCTTCACCTCTTTGACCACCTTACAGATTTGAGAATAATGCATTTTTCAGTTCCAAAGTACCTGTGATTAAGATAAATGCAGCAACAACTTCAGAATTATTTACGGATCTGATAGTCGATGATATCGTATGCTACAGATGAAAAGCAGAATTCACCCATGAATCGGAAAGAATTGTACAGGGTGATTAGGTTTGAGTTTGTTATAAGATTCATTACTGGTTATATAAGATAAATTTTCCGAGATCCAGCCAATCACCATTCTGAATGAATGACGCTGTATATTTCGTTTGAAATTCTTATGTTTTGTAAAAAATTGCAATCAAAGTAGGTACAAATGAATGTTTTCTTCATATTGAGGTTGATTCTGATGTGAATCTCGACATACCATATTTTCAATATGATTTTTGACAGATCTTAAACTTAGAATATTTCTGTGTACTAAATATATGCAATGATAATAATTCTCGGAGTTCCATTCGGAGTTTTCTCCACCTACTTTATCAACATTTGAGAAGAATCAATAAAAAAAAAAAATTTGAGCAGAATATGAAATAGGTACTCACTTCACATTTTTTTATCGTTGCAATGCGATGAAAAAGTTTCAACGCTGAAAATAGATTGAAATATGTATTCCGAACCTATTTTCATGATCAGGAAGATATGGAAATATTTTATTCAGAAAAAACAAATGATTTAAAATAGGTACATTATATTTGTGCAACAAAAAACAATGACAAAATGTCAACTCGAAATGATCTAAGTTAATATATGAATCGGATGATACGTGTATATACACGTACTCGTCGTTCCCATATCAGTAGTTTTTCGTGTTAAAATTCGGGGCGACTCATTTTCGAGTGATTCGGTCACTCATGAAAACCAGGTTCGTAACAAAACCCTGTACATTTTAGGTACAAACCGCGAACAGTCCTATAATACAACTTATTGGCATCATCGAAAATAGAAAAGATTTTTACGAAATAAAATTTTCTGCAAAAATGTCCAGGAACCATGAGTACCTGTATCAGAGGTTGGAGAGAATAAAATGAAAGTTTCCTCAAACGTCTGATAGACCATCACTATAAATCATCCTGGATGGGATAAATTCATATTTGAAATCATAAAATATATTCATTTCACTACCTATTCAACGGGAGATAATGGTTATTAGCCTGAAATATCATTATCTAATAAAGCACAGGTGGAAAGTTTCCACCGTTTCGGATATATACTGAAAAAAAAATGAAAATTTTTCCCTCATTTCGAATCTGATTCAACCAAATAAAGTTTCCATTTATCTAATTTTCAAATAATTCAAGTCGACTGTTCTTTCAATATTTTTAATATAATAATTCGTGAAGAATATAATCTCACGATTAAAATATTATAATTCATCATTTCAATGAATATATTTCAGGATGAATCTTTCTAATAATTATGATCATGATTATTCTTGCACAAATGCAGAAGCAGAAATAGTTCAATTTTAGATTACCCGCACCATATTAAAATCCCGGCAGAATATCTTCTCCCGCCAGCTGCAATGTTATGCTTATCTCTTTACGATGCAAAAAACGTCTATAAAGCCATAAAACTCATCCCGTGAACGACATTCCAGTGATGTCGCTTGCTCCAGATGCCACTTCAACCGCTACATGTAAAACCGATAATATACATATCCGTGAATATAATATACACGAGTGTGACGAGAGCGCCACCAAACTCGATCGCGCGGAACCTCTGACATACAGGACGTTCAGAAATGGTAAAATTTGGCGTCCAGCCAATTATCATCGCAATGTATAGAGGATGCCATGCTGAGCCGTTCTGTGTGATTTCCAGCTGATGGTAAAGTGGCATCCGTATATCGGATGCCACATTGCCGCGGATGCCACTCTTACCGCGATTTTAACATGGGAGGATGCCAAAATGTACCATAGATATATATATATATATATATTTATATATATATATATATATATATATATATATATATATATATATATATATATATATATATATATATATATATATATATACATCTCCGAACATTATGGCGTCAAACCATATACCAACCATTGTGGCGTCACATAGAACGGGAAGACTTATGTCAGT